>CM053622.1:521018751-521034201 GCA_028646595.1 Phalanger gymnotis
CAACCAGAGTGTATGCCATCTTGGAGTGGGGGGGAGGAAATGGGGAGAAAATTTGTAATTCAAACACCTGTTAAAATCAATGCTGAATACCAAACATGTTAAAAATAAATTAAAATAAAATATAAAAAAGAAAGAAAATGTCCACTCTGAAATGCAGATTAAAACAACTCTGAGCTACTACCTCACACCTGTCCAATTGGCTAATATGACAGAAAAGGAAAATGACAAATGTCAAAGGGATTGTGGGAAAATTAAAACACTAATGTAATACTGTGAAATTGTATACTGATTCAACCATTCTGGACAGCAATTTGTAGTTATGGCCAAAAGGGCTATAAAATCATGCATCCCCTTTTGACTAAGCAATACCACAATTAGTTCTGTATGCTAAAGGTATTTTTTTTAAAAAAAAGAAAAGGACCTAAGTCTACAAAAATATTTAAAGCAGCTCATTTAATTGTGGCAAATAATTGGAAATTGAGGGGATGTCCATCAATTGGGGAATGACTGAACAAGTTGTTGTTTATGATTGTGATGGAATATCACTGAACTTTAAGAACTGATGACCAAGATGGTCTCAGAAAAAACATGGAGAGACTTACATCACCTGACTCAAAGTAAAATGAGCAGGACCAGAAGACCACTGTATACAGTAATAGCAATATTATATGATGATCTATTATAAGTTAGCTATTTTTGGCAATACATTGACAGAAGACAGTTTCATAGGACTTATGATGAAAGATGTTGTCCATCTTCAGAGAAAGAATTGCCTAGAGCCTGAATGTGTATTAAAGATACTTTTCCTTTATTTTTCTTGGGTTTTTTATCTATGTTTTCTTTCACAGAATGACTTATATGGAAATGTGTTTTCCATGACTACACATGTGTAACCTATGTCAAAATGCTTGCCTCCTCAATGAGGTGGGGAAGAGAGGGAGCAAAAGAATTTAGAATTCAATATTTGAAGAAAAAAAGAATGTTAAAAGTCTTTTGATATGTAATTGGGAAAAAATAAAACATTAAATAATAAAAAAGGCAATATCTACTCTGAATATTCTTTCTTGGCTTAATATTATAAACCCAAAGTCATCCACAACAAGAGCGCTTCTAGAAGCTCACCGTACATGGAGAATTGTTTATTCCATTTGAACACTGTCAAAGACATTCTCCAAGACAGTGGTATACATGTTTATCCAGGATACAGCTCCTTATTTTAGGTAGCACTTAATGTGGTTAGTTAGAAGCATATTTAATAAAGTCACCTTGCTATTTGCAATTATCAAAGAATCTTACATGATCCTAATATTTGTAAGGGAGATATCGTATTGAAGGATAGTCTATATTGCTCAGTTTTGCTCAACTAAGTCAAATAATATTTTGTAATAGCCAAATAATAAACACACTGGGATTTCAATTCTTTGAACATTTCAGTTAATTATCTGACTAAAGATATGAGAGGGTATAAAAAATTATGTGAGTAAGATTGACAGTTGCCTTCTTATATTTTCATTAAGGATACTCCCAGTATGTTTATAAACCATTATTTTAAGTGTTTTATTTTGTTGAATTTTTAAAATAAATGATAAAGTAGGCATTTGTCTGTGGTTACTAAATTCTTTGGTGTCTTCTTTGCTAATATCATAGATAATTTCCCTACCATATCCTTTTGGTATACTCACTTTAAAATATCTTGACAAATGATCATTTTTGTGCTTTAAAACATCATGTCACCTGAAGCAGATAATTTGTCCACTGTATGTTCAATCTGATCAAGACACTCTTCTCAATTTCAGCCTCACAGATGTCATTTCTAATCTACATTTAGCCTACTGGGCAATAGGGTTTAGAGAACACATATGAAGGTTTCACTATCATCACTGATGAGTGGAGATTCCTAAAGAAAAATCTGTTCTAGTTCCTATTTATTCATATGCCTCCTGTGAGTTATGAATATAAACTTTAGTTCTATATAAACTTTAGTTCTTTACTTTGTCAGCTTGAGTCTTTAGTTAATCATATCAATACATTCTTTTAAGGCCTAAGTCAAGTCTTATAATCTTTATTAAAGAATATTTCATCACTTGTGTCCTCACTAAACTTCCTTTTGTCTTCCCTTATATCTGTCATTTCCTGAATTTTGAGATGAAAATATATTCCTGAATCTCAAATCTTGTACCTTTTCTGGCATATTGACAACATGCATTTATGCATGAGTAACATACCTTTGGCTACTGGAGTATATAGAGTGAATTCTGGAATTTTCTTCTTACCAATAAAACCCTGATTATTATCACTTACATAATACATAATCAACCACAAAATATGAGGCATATCTGTGTCAAAATGAAGCACTCCAATTTTGTTTGGAAAGACAACATGACAGACAAAAATCATTCAAGATGATGTATTTACTATTCTAGTGCAAATCCAAATTGCAAAAATCTGCTATCCTTTTTTTTTTCTTGTAGAAATATAAAGCATGATTGTGCTTCTGAAATATAGTCCTTATTCCCCTTAGCTTACATTAGGGAAAAGACGTTAATAAACACACAGGTTCTGCTTCCCTCCAAGCATAATTAATTGGGTAGTTTTGGGGTTTTTTTGGCGGTGTTGTTGTTGTTTGTCCCTTTGCATTGTCGCTCAACTGGATATCTGCAAAAAAAAAAATAATAATAATAATAAGGGCTCCCTCTGCTGCCAGAAAGGTTTTATTTTTACGCTATTCCTCAAAATATGAACATGGGAAATAAATTGGCTCAGATGCAATGTACTCAAAACTTGCTCAGATTATATTTTTATTTTTGTTTTCTTAAATCAGATTATTTTCCTTTGAGAGTAGAGTAGGTCACTCAATTTCAGAACTTAATTATCTTTATCATTTTTTTAAAGACCACATGTTAATATCTACAAACAAATTCTTCAGAGCAAAACCAAAACATTATATATACACTATATTACATTAACCTCTAGTGTATTGGAATTGTCTGTAATTCTACTTTAAATGAATATTTAGGAAGAAACATTAATATGTATGTCTCCAGAGAGCTAAAAATATTTAGATGATTTTTTCCGTAAGCAGAGTCAGTATCCTGAAGCTGATTATGAAAGTCTCTGCATCCACAGTATGCATTCATTACAAGTTTACTTCAACTCCCAGCAACTTTAAAATGTTTTCAAAGTCTTGTAGTCAGGATGTGATTAGTGGGATTATCATAATTTAATGAAGACTTTGATCTAATAGGACTTTCGAGAAGATTTATGATGACACAATGCCACATGAAAGTCACTTGTTTGGAAACTGGAGCACATTATTTTGTTTTGTTGTTTTCGATGCTCTTGTTTTTTAATTACCATAGAAACAATGGCTTACCTGGTAATTAGATTGTCACAGATTAGATCCACAATATATCTAATACATAGTACTGTAGTAAAGGAATCATTCTATTGAACCTAACTACTTTTTAGATGATTGTTTCTCTAATGGAGTTCTCATAACCTGGGGTCCATGAATTTTTTCTTTTAATCTTTTGATAACTATAATTCAATATACTTGGTTTCCTTTGTTATCTAAGGTATTTTATATTATGCATTGAATTTAATTCAAAAAAAAAAACCCACAAGTTTCATCAAACTGTCAAAGGTGCTCAGGAATCAAAAAGATTAAGAACACCTGACATAGAAATTTTTTAAAAATGTATTTAGAGTTCCAAGTAGGAAGGAAGCCTTATCCCGAGTCCTCAATTACTTCCATTCTTATTATAAGAGCAGGGATTTCTCCAGCTATTAACAGGCAACAGGAACTCTGTGGCCTAGTAGAGAGGCTCTAGCAGCATAGTCATAGCAGCTGTGGAGGTGAAGGACATAATCTGAAAAACTTGCATCAGAGGGGTACAGCAGGGCATTGGTGTCTTTTAGATGCAGTGATAGGGATCAGGAAGGGGTATTAAACATTTGTGTGTGGGGTGCCTTCTTCCTATATAAATTCCAATATAAACTCTGTATACTGGACTAGCTCCCTGTGAATCATCTTATTTCTTTTCTTGTCATTCCAGATTTCTTTTACTTTCAAGCAGTATTTTTTTCACTTCCTCCTGGCCCAACAAAGCTTCTGTCTCTGAAGCAAGTATGAATAATTTTTTTTTTATTTTTTTCACTCTTTTTTCTTTAAGGTTTTGTATTCATAATAACAATGGAAATCAGATAAAGATTTAAAAGATTCTTCTTATACCCATGATATGAACTACCAACTTCTCCTTTTCCTTTAGAGTCTGTGAGGGAAAATTGCTCATAGCTGTTTAATGAAGTAGAGTGGAAATAAACAAAATTTGAGAGAAAAAAAGTAGATTTTACTGTCTTGGGCATTTTCTCACAGGAGGTAGGAAACTAGAAATGAACATTCTCTAAGACAAAGAATAGGGTGAAACAGGTTGTTATGAAGAGGTGGATCAGGGACTAAAGAAATGCCCAGATAACATATGTTATTGACTGAGGTAAAAAAAAAATAGCGCTAATTTTGATGGGTAGCAATGAGGGGGATAAGTGAAATATGTATTTTTTGGCATCATCATTCTTTTTGCATCACTTGCCACCTGAGATTAATCTTGAGTGTGGAGGGGAAGGCAAATGGGAAGGGAAAGGGGCAGAATAATGGACTCCCTTGAATCAGTGGACTAGGGTAGAAATCAAAAAGGTGAGGTAAATGACTAACTGGAAGGCAAGAAGAGGTCTTTTGGCCATTTGATATCCCTAGTTGGGGCTTGCTGCTTTGAGTTCGTAGTCTCTGTGTCAACATTTAGAAAGGATTGTAGTGGGAAGTGAGAAGAATTAAGTTCTAGCCCTGGCTTAGACACAAATGAGTTTTGTGTGACCTTGGATAATTCACTGATTTTTTTTTAAGCTTCATTTTCTTCTGCTGCTATGTGAAGAGTATGGACTAAATGACCTCAAAGGTACCTTTCATCTCTAAACTCTGTTTATTATCTCTGAGGTTCTTTTCTATAAAGTAATTGATGTATAAAATAAGGAATTTTATAGGAATTTGTTCTGGAAGCCATTTTAGACATAACAAAATCAAATCTGTATCACTAAGAGATAGAAAAACAACTGGACACTAACTCATGGTCCAGAGTTTTTCAGAAGGTTGTGTTCTAGAATTGGAGTGCTTAGAAATAGAATTAATGTTTTCAAGGACTTTAGGAAACTTTTTCTAGAATGTTTACAAAGCAATTATACAACTTTCCCACCAACCATCAGGAGGTTGTATAACAAAGCATCTAACTGTCTACTGAGGGCCAGCTAATGGGTTTTTGATGGGAATGCTTCTCAATATGACATAAAATATTAGGACCAAATCCAGTCTCTTGTTAAGGCCCTAACACCCATATGCCCACCATTATCTTTAACACTTTATAGACTGCCAAAACATTTGCTTGACATTATATAAGTGATGCTTAAAATATAGTTATTCTTTAATAACTTGGACAAGAAGTTGAGCAAATTTTCCAAATTGAGTTGATTCGGGGGCAGCGGAGGGGAGGAATAGTAAATTTGACTCCCTACATTTTGATGTTACAACATGGACAAAAGTATTAAAAGATACCTTTTCATTCCAGTTTGTGATACTGGAATGTACCTAAATTTTCATGCCCTTTGGATGAAAGGAAAGATGAATTAATCTTGGTCACTTGGACAGCTGAATTATGGGCACAGTCCCATAGCTCAGGAAATGAAAAGTCAATACAAGAATCAAATAACACATAGGAAGAGAAAAAAATCAAGACCCAAACTCAAGACAAATGAATTCTACGTTTTCCAGATGATAAATAAACCTGGGACCCAGTTGACTGTGTACAACTTTTATCGTGACTTTCACAGAGTTGCTCAGTAGGAAGGCTCAAGCTTGGGTGAGAAAGTGCAATGGAATTATTGTGAGACAAAGAAACAAAGTGAAAAAAGAGTGAGATGTGAGATTGATTGGTTGTGGCATTTTTGTATGTCAGAGCCTGGGAGAAAATACTGTAATAACTAAGCCTAAAATCTGAGAGCATCGACTCTTCTCAGAAAATGGGTAGGAGGTTGTATAACACTTGATTTCACAAATGAAGATATGATTCCCATGCACAGCCAAAATAGTATCTTGAGTCTCTGGTGCAATGAAAGAGAAGCCCTAATGTTATCAAGCCTGATTTCTGTGGAACAATTAAATTTCTCCTGAATTAGTTAGAAATAAATGTAAGAAAATAATCTATTACCATGGGAAGAAGGCCACAACTACATTTTTCATTAGACAAATGCATTTTCTTTTGTTAAGAAATATTCAAATTTAAATTCTGCATGTCAATGTCTATTATCTAAATCACTTAAACATTTCTCACAAAAGGTTAGGTAGGTGGACTGAAGTATATAGATTAGAATTTGATGGATTTGTTAACTGATTGAGTGTTTTGAATCAAAGAATGCTGATTAATGAATTAGTGTCAAACTGTTAGGTCTTCTTTAGTGATATATTACAGGTCTATGTAATTGGCCCTGTTCTGTTCAACATTTTTATCAGTGACTTGGATGGCACATTACTATGAAAGATAACTGATCCATGGAATGACAGAAACAAGTTTCAAAAATAACTTGACAGTATAGAACAATAAGCCAAACATAACAAGATGAAATAATTCAATATTTGAAGTAGCCATGATTTTTATGATTTTGATATTTCTTCTGTCAATAGCAAACGGAATGCCTCTGTAGATAGTTTTTATATATTGCTTTAGCAGATAGTCTTCATATATTTCTATTGCTTTAAAAAACATAGAATTCATTTGTCTTGAGTTTGGGTCTTGATACATTTTCTGGGGCCTAAGCCAATAGAAACATAAACATTCTCAACATTCACGCTTGAATCCTTCTCGTTTTATAGGAACTTTTGGAACTTAGATTGTTCTGTCATTTCCTTCAAGTACCTAACATCACTATCATGCCTTGATGAAGCATCAGAACACGATTGCAGTTGAGAGAGATATAATTTAATGGTGATAAATATGAAATATTATGTCCTGATTAAGATCATTTCATAACTCTTGAATAAGAAATGTAGCAAGTATAATGTGGTTGCCAAAAAACTATTGCTATTTTAGGCTGGATTCATATAAGTAGGGTGTCCAGATCAAGGCAGACAATAATCCTACTCTGTGAAGGTCAGCCCACGTAGAGAATTTTGTGTTCAGTTTAGCACCACTCATTTTAGAAGGGACAGTGTCAAACACATATAAACCCAGAAAAAAAATTGAAAGACTGTAGGAACTTGAAATCATGCCTGGAGAAGAGCCAACATTAGAGTCTTAGAAGGTGAGATGGAGGGAGTAGGAGCAGCATGATTCATTATTTCAGTCACTAAATATTTTAAGGCCTGACATACGGAAGAGGTTTTAAATTTATTACTCTTCGCCCCAGAAAAGAGTATGGAGACAAATGGGTAGACATTACTGGAAGGAAGATATCAGCTCAACATAAAGGACAGTTTACTAATTATTATGAATTTGGTTAAAAAATAAAATGAAATGCTCTTTCCTCTCTCCCAAAAAAATTACATATTTTGCTGTTGCTAAGACATGTGATCTCTTTTTTTTAAAATGAAGTTCAAAGGATTATAGAATTATATGAATTTCATATAGAATGGACCTTTAAGATCAATCCCTTTATTTTATGATTTTGCAGATGAGTAAACTAAGACAGAGAGATGTTTTAAATTCTTTTTCTCAACTGCACAGGTCAAAGACACTTTATGAGAGGTAAAGTAAGAAGAAAATCTGTAATCACTTCTTTTACTCAACTAGGAACACACACTAAGTCTCTTAGTGACCCTCGACAAATTTTTGTATTTTGTCAATCCTGAAGATATTTGTCACTGATTTATATATTTTAAAGGTAGAAAAGCTCTTAGTTGCTTTACTTAGTTACTTAGGGTACAAGAAAGTTGTACCCTACCAACTCTCATAAAAAATCTGTTATGAAAACTAAAACTTCCTTACTTTCTCTTCCCAGAAAAAGCATTATAAGCAGTCACTCATTCAGTTACATTGAAGCAAAACTCATACCTTGGAGATAATAGATATTAATTCTCTGAGTCGAGTAACTTCATGTCAAGTCAAGAAGTGTTTGTTAAGTGCTTATTATGTGATTACTACTATTCATAGTTCTGGGAATACAGGTGCATAAAAAAGAAAGATAATCCCTTCCCTCAAGTAGCTTATATTCTAATAGAAGAAAGAGAAGACAGAAAAAGAAAGTTGAAAAATGGGGAGAGAGAGTTGAGGAGAAAGGGGAGATAAAGATATGTGACATGAAGCATGATAGAGAAAGAGTCCAAAGAGTCAAGAGTGCAGCCTGGTTAAGAATAAATACATAATTGACTTTGGCATTTTCCTTAAACTGGAAGTTCTATGAGGAATCAGTCTATCAGAAAAAGAGGCTACAAGGAAAGCAAACACTTACAATATTTGAATTTCGGGGTGAAATAAGTTTCCAAGGTAGAAGTGGAAACCAAAACCTCAGTGTAGGATATATATATATATATATATATATATATATATAGCCAAGGTCAAAATGAACACAAATAAAGGACTAAAAGCACCTTCCTCTTACATGGTCAGCAACAAAATAAAATTGCACTTATTTGGAAAGAAAATGCCATGCCTTCATTGGGAAGAGAAATGGTCAGCTAAGAAATATTTATGACTCTTGTTCACATACATATGACCATATATACACACAGTGCAGAGCAAAGAAGAATTGCAGTAGCTCAAATGATATGTCAGATGCACAAATTTACAGACATCTTCATTCCAAATATTCATACAAACTATGATTCATTTTGGTCCTCTTTGGGTACAAAGGACAACAACCCTATACACACAATACGCACATTTATCTATCTTCGATCTATCTACCTATCTATCTATCTATCTATCTATCTATCTATCTATCTATCTATCTGTCTATCTATCTCTATAGCTATAAAACAAACACATACATGTATGTATATATATATAGCTGTGTATATATACAAGGCACCTCTATATATGCACATGAGCATAATATATACATATATATACATGCACACACATAACTATATTATATATATATATACAAATGTGTGTATGTATACATACATACATACATACTCATATATACAACGCAGCTATGTTGTACAGTGGATAGAATGTTGAGCATGGAGTCAGGAAGACCCATCTTCATGAGTTCAAATCCAGCCTCAGTCACTAGCTGTGTGACTTGAGGTAGTCACTTAACCCTGTTTGCCATAGCTCCATATCTGGAAAATGATCTGGAGAAGTAAATGGCAAGCCATTCCAGTATCTTTGCCAGAAAAACCACAAAATAAGGTGCTAGAGAATCAGGCAAGACTAAAATGACTGAACTACAACAAAACACATATATGCCCAATATAAATTTCTGTTATGTATGCATACATAGACACACATTTATATATGTATATTTATACATACATACGTTCATATGTGCCTGCATGTATGTATGCATGTGTGTGTTTATATGTAAGCATGTATTTGTTGCAATTGTATCTCATTCTGGTCCTCCTGACCACCCACACCCTTCTAGTCATTATAGTACATTTTAGCAGGAAATAATTGCAAATGGGAACCTGGAAGTTACATGGAAACCATCACAAAGATCAAAGGAGCATAATTTACAAATTGTATCAGGTATTAATTAAAATTCACATTCTAGTAATATGTGCTGGATCAGGAGAAACCATCTAGGTGTTTCTTGTCAAGGTTTTTGGCCTATGGTATATAAAGTCCAGATAAAATTCAGCTCCGGACCAGCAGAGCATCAAAAAATGTGCTTATAACTTTGGGATAATGATCTTGAAGTTTCACCAATAACATTTAGATTCTTTGGGTATTTTAATGAACCAACTTCAATGTGGTACAGATAAGAGTTGGCAAATTTCTCCTCCAAACCCTATAAAAATGAGATCTCAAAATCCTGCCCTCTGAGCATTCTTCCATTTCCCTTGGTTCTATGCTGTCTAGTGCTCCCAACTCTAATCCATGGTTACATGAGTGATAGTCTTCACTTCAACCTCTACCCCAGGCTACCTGCCTTCCTTCACCACCCCATTCCTTGTACCTACTCCACCATCTGCATCTGTACCACTTTTGCTGTTGTGTGCCTTATTAAAATGTTACTGCTGCCCTGTTTCTTGCAGCCAATTGAGGTCTTTGCCAGGCAGCACCCAAAGAAGAAGGTGTCGCTTCCCCCATTTCATAATTTCATAAATCAATTATCAATTCATAGTGTGCATTTTGGTCTTCTATTTTGTAACTTTTTTAACACTTAGGTACAAGAACAGAAACATTAGATATTGGTCTTGTACACATACATATATGCAAGGATAACAAAAACATCTCAGAATTTGAAGGGAAGAGACTCTGATTATCTCATTCCTGCCTCTTTTCTTCTCCTGTCTTTTCCCCTTTCCCCTTGGTAGCTGCACAGTGACTAACAATAGGTTGCTACTAATCTTTGAATAGAAACAATGAATCCTTTGCAAGACCCAAAGAAGGGTCTGTGATGAGACATAGGCCTTCTCTGTGATTGATAAGGTTACTCAGCTTCTCCAACTCAAATTCAATCCCTCTTATTTGGGGAACACAAAAGCCAATTGACATGATTAGGGACCATTCTCTTGTACATTCCCCAGGCATAAAGGTATAAAATGGTGTTTTGTCTTCCTTATATTTTGGAAGTGTGGTTGGACCTGATCATTAGATCAAACATTTAGAGCTGAAATGGACTTTATAGGCTGTCAATTCCAACCTTATCTGTTCACATCATTGATAAAAAGCCTGAAACACAAAAGGGTTTGGTTATTTTTCCAAGGTCCCATGCATTAGGAAGGGGTGCAACTAGCCTTTTAACCCAGATTCTCTGACATGAAATCTGGCTCTCTCTCCTGTACATTATTTCCCAGAAGCACATGGGACTTTTACAAACAGCTAAATGGGTAGATATGTATGTATGCATACATGCATATACATGTACCTACATATGGTCCTAAACATACACATAGAGAAGTAGAGCTGTTAAAGATTCTGGCCTGGTCTTATTTAGTCAGTCTTTTTCCTTGTTTCTATTTTTCTTTTTATCTAGTTTAGTTTGGATGAGTTATGTCAGCAGCGTGGGCTGGGGGAATTTTAATTAGATAATTCTTAAGGGGAAATATATATTGTACAGAATGCTAATATGGCACTGTATTATGCTCTGGGAATGTGTTTTTAAAATGTATATTTCCCTAAAATGAAATGGAAACAAATCTCTCTATCACTTGCACTGATATTGGATTTGCTTCTCTAATGATACTAAAGCAGATGAAGCAAAAATGCCTTTGGCTTAACTCCTTAGTCTTCAGTTTAGGTTTGAGAATGGAGTAAACTCTTTTAAGGGAAGTGCTTTAATTTGTTAAATCCAATAGGCATCAATTATGCAATTATCTCTTTTAATCAAGGAAATCAACTCAAAAGTGTAGATTGAGAACATAAAGTTCATTGCTAAGTGCTGTAGCTATAACAAAAATAAGTAGATGGCCTATACCCTGCCTACAATAAGGTTATTATGTAGTTGTATTGTAGTATAACATTGCGATAGCCTACTGGTGGGTCTGCCTATATCTCTTCTTCCCACTCCAATACAACCTCCATTCAGCCACTAAGGTGACTTTCCCAAAATGCAACTCTAATCATGTCACCCTCCTGCCTAATAGACTCCAGTGGTTCCCCAGAGGCTCTAGGATCAAATACAAAATGCTTTGCTTGTCATTCAAAGCCCTCAATAATCTAGCCCCATCCTAACTTCCAGTAGTTTATACCCTTATTCCCTATCACATGTTCTTCTACACAGTGACACTGGCCTCTTGGCTATTCCAGGAATGAGATACTTCATCTCTCAGCTCCCAGAAGTTTCTCTGGCTTTCCCATAAGGCTGGAATGCATACCTTCCTCAACTCTGCCTACTATCTTCCCTGGCTTCCTTTAATTCCCAACTAAAATCCCATTTTTTACTAAAAGCCTTCCCCAAGCCCACTTAATTCTAATGCCTTTTTTTTTTAATCACGCACTATTTATTATACATAAGCTTGTTTTAAATATATTTTCCCCATGTTTTTTCCTCCATTAGCTTACTGGTGCTTGAGTGCAGAAACTGTCTTCTGCTTCTTTTTGTATCATCAGTGCTTAGCACTGTGCCAAGGACAGAATAGGCACTTAATAGATTTAGGTTGATTGATTGATTGATTGATTGATATTAGAGTGATAAATCATTCAACAATACCAGTAGCAGCAAAAATAAAAAAAATAAAAATAAAAAGTTGTTACTATCCTAGCAAAAAAAAACATTTAAAAAGGAAGATCCTGTCCTCGAGGCATTTACAATCTAATAGGGGGAAATGTGTACCCAAAATGTATGATAGGAAGCAGATTATAAAAAGGAGATATCTAGACAAATGGCTATAAAATCATTATTAAATGGTGCAGCATTGTATGTATCAGCACAATATTTTTTTTCTAAAAGAGGCAGCCAAATATCATTAATTAGTTCCCTGAAAAATCAATATTAGGTGAAATTCTGTTACAACAATATCTCACAGAGGGCAATAGAAAGTTGCACAGTAGACACGAGGGTGGCATAAAATTTAACAGTGTATCAACCTTGAAAAAACATAAGTAAAGGTATCATCAAATAATTGTACGGCAGAGGGAAAAAATGATGGGTTGGTCCCATAGAGTGGATGAGTGCACTGCCAGAGGACTACACTGCTCTTGATGTCAAAAGAATGGCCTCCAAATATGTTGGATAGGTCCTCTGCAAAGAACCTGTGGGAGGACATAGGTAAGAGTATGAACAGGTATAGCTAGGTTGTAGTCTATATCATTGTAATAAACTTCCAAATGAATGTCATTGGTTCATTTGGAAACTTATAAGGCATATTTAGTGCTGTGGTGATGTTATTATTAGTGGGAAAATGGATGAATGTTATTACTGTAAGTTTTTTGATGCAGTGGTGGGGTTTGGTTATAATAGATTAATGATAGTTGGGGTGCATAGGTAGGATGAGTGCATTGAACTTGTGATTTCATTGATATAGGAAACTTGCATTAAGGAAACTCCTTTTCCCAAAGCATATCATCACCTTCTCTGAAACTTAAAGTCTTAGGGAGTTTCACATGTTATTAATATGTTAAGTTATTTGCTCAATCTCTTTCAGTGAGTATTTGTTAGAGGCAGGATTTGAAGCCCGTTGTTCCTGATCATCCACTGCACCACAATGTCTCACAATGACGTTATCATGAAACAGAGTGGAAGGGTAGCAGAGGGGCAGCCTTGTGCATGACATGTCTATACTTAACCAAATTGTTAAATTTTAATACAGACTTTTTTTAAAAAGGGGAATATTCAATCAAGTGTTAGTTGTATGGTAAGGAGAAGAACCACAAAAGTAATTAGGAAAGATAGAAATTAATACACGCTAGAAATTTCAGGAAAAAAAATGAGAAAGTTGACGGAATTGTAGAATCAAATTTATTTTTGGTGGTGGTGGTTATAGGTTTGTTTGTTTTTCAAATTTAGAGGAAACCTGTACCTCTTTAAAGGTAGAGAGTGGAAAAAAAAGAAAAAGAATAAATATACAGAAGAGCCAAAAATCAACTGATTAAAAAGAGGTACTATGAAAGCTATAGGTGAAGTTTACTTTTGAAAGAAGGAAAAAAAAAACTTCAAAGACTAGTGGGAAGAAGAAAGAAAATAAATGTATAGATAAATATGTTGATGTGAAGACAATGACAAATAGACTAATGTTTGTTTAGCTAAATAGACTTTTTAGTAAAGTAGAAGACAAAATAATCTGCTGAGAGAAAAAGAAGGGAATATGGAATGGAGGCTTGAATTGAATTAGCAATTGAATAGCACAGTCAATGGAGGAGAACACATGCAAGGAAACACATTTCAACATTCTGCCTTATTCAGAGATTACATAAGAAGAAAAAAAAAGGACTTATGAAGGTTCATCGCTGTTCTCAATTTCCTAATAGAAATTGAAGGAGTCGAATGAATTTAAGATAGGGTGCAAAGTTGTATGGATCAATAAAATGGAGCAGCACTTTGTGATGATGAGGCTAAGGAGGTGACCATGTTCCTATGTAGGCCAAGTGGACATAAGAAGTATATAGAGTCAATTAATGTCAAGACCCATGTATCCTAAATGTTTAAATTGGGGTTTCTTAATCAGGAGTATATGAATTTGTTGATTGATAATAGACGAATAGATGGATGGATGAATAGATGATAGATGCATATATAGATAAATTATATTTCAATATAATTGGCTTCCTTTGTAATCCTATGTATTTTAGTTTATATGTTTAAGAATATTATTCTGAAAAGAGGTCCACAGTCTTCATCAGACTGCCAAAGAAGTGACACAGAAAAACCCCTAACTTAAAGTATCATCAGCATAAATATTGAAGTCATTCATAATGAATACAGAGACATAGAAAACAGATACAAGTCACATGCTGAAACTATCTAAAACATTTGAAATAGATTCTCTGGTACAATATGCAGTATAAACAAAAGTAAAAAAAAAAAGTAGAGATACATGTGATTAGAATGGACTTCATATGAAAATGACCAAAGAGGAAAATCAGAAAGAAATTAGAATATTCATAGTAAAAATGTCAAATTGGAAACTGAGGATGATAAACATCTCCTCACCCTCCTATCATCCATTGAACCACCAAGAATAGAAATTGAGATTTCAAAGAAAGAAAAAAAAATAGAAAATGTTGGGGGCAGAGCCAAGATGGCAGCTGGAAAGCAGGGACTAGCATGAGCTCCCCACAAAGTCCCTCCAAAAACCCATAAAAAATGGCTTTGAACCAATTCTAGAACTGCAGAACACACAGGGTAGCAGAAGGAAGCAGGGCTCTAGCCCAGGACAGCCTGCAGAGAATCTAGGTGAGGTCTATCCCACACAGAGCTGGGAGCAGAGGGGAGCAGGGCTGACCAGAGCAGAGGCCAGTGTGGGTGGCACGGATCAGCGAGATCAGGAGCCGGGCGGAGTATGCCCTAGTGCCCTGAACCAATGAGCTGCAGCAGTTACCAGACTTCTCAACCCACAAACACCAAAGACAACAGAATAGCTTAGTGGGAAAAGCTGCTAGGGACAGGGAGTTTGCAGTTCGGCCACTTTCCCAGGGTCAGCGGGGTGGGGCAGCTACAGAACTACAGCTGTAGTTGCTTCTGGCCCCAGACACACCTGGTGGGAGGAATTTAGTGGCATATCAGAGCAGGAATGAAGAGCCTGCTGAAGATCTAAATCCAGTCTGGGTTGAGGGTTCTTGGGGAAGGAGGAGTGCT
>CM053622.1:521034701-521065290 GCA_028646595.1 Phalanger gymnotis
AGCTTTTCCCACTAACCTACTCTGTTGTCTTTGGTGTTTGTGGGTTGAGAAGTCTGGTAACTGCTGCAGCTCACTGATTCAGGGTGCTAGTGTATGCTCTGCCTGACTCCTGGTCTCGTTGGTCTGCACCGCCCACCCTGGGCTCTGCTCCACTCAGCTCCACTCCCGTCTGCTCCCAGCTCCATGTGGGATAGACCTTACCCAGAGACTATCCAGGTTGTCCTGGGCTAAGCCCTGCTTCCCTCTGCTACCCTGTGGGTTCTGCAGTTCTAGAATTGGTTCAAAGCAATTTTTTATAGGTTTTTGAAGGGACTTGGTGGGGAGCTCACTCTAGTTCCTGCTTTCCAGCTGCCATCTTTGCTCCGCCCACCTCTGAGGATTCTCTAAGCAAGATTCCTCCTTAGAGACCCTCCAGGCAAGAGTTTTCTTCAAGCACAGATTCCATTTTACTTCTTGCTTCAAGAGAAAAAAAATGGAAAAGGACAACCCTACTTCAGGTTGCTGAGGTAAAAGAGTCTGGAAAGATGTGAAAAGTGTCATAGTCTTCATTACGTCCCTATTCCTGGCTTGCTGTTCTAGAGATTTGGAGGAGTTTTCCCCTTGGGGTGAGATCTAAGACCCTCTCTCTTGGTTGAGTTCAGTTATGTAACTCCCAATGGGAGAATTCCTTCAGTCTGTATTGTCTGGTATATGTTCTCTTATGTGTACCTTCTCTGATTTCTGTTTTACTACAATTTGGAAAACTTGGCTTTCTTGATATTCACTAGGTGTATTCATTATGGAATTGGTATTGGCAGGAAAGATTTCAAGCCTTGGATATAGAACCTGGGGTCCTCTTATTGTCCCTCCTGCAAAAAAAAAAAAAAGAAACTGATCAAAAGTTTGATGGAATCCAATTATATCCTTTAGACTAACAATATTTAAAGGGAGAAATATGTATACTTCTAGCCTATTACTCCCTCTCTCTGAGAATAGCAAAGTGGTGGTCTCCATCCCTGGTTCCAGTTTCCTTTCCTGTCAGTAACGAAAGCCTCCCTTGGAAAAGAGTTGGAGCAGAAAAGGCTAGACATGTCTTTTCTCCTCCTTCAAGCTACACATGAATAGGTCCCTCTCCATAAGAGATCTCTCTGCATATATTAGGCCCAAGATTTACTTTTATCCCTACAAGCCTACATAAGGGAAAAAAGAAGGTGTCCTCTCCTGATTATTGGGTTAGATGTAAGGCCTTGCATTTTTTGTTGTGAATGTTGTTGTTATCTTGAGCTTTTTTTTCCCCCATTCTCCACAATTAAATAAGTCATTAGCCTGATTGTTTGCATCAAAACTCGGAGCTACACCTACAAACCACCACTATCCCCTTTTTGTTTTCCAGTTGTTGCTATTGAGACCTAGACAAAGGCCAACTTTTGATTTTCCTAAAGGAAACTCTCAATCAGATGAAAGACAAAGAAATGTTAGAGTGAATCCCTAAAGTTTACACTAAGACAGACAAGGCCAAAGTTTCACCAATCTGCCATAGGTTAAAATGAGATAATTCAAAATTTGCTTTTGTTTAAAGGCCATTTGTATATGGGGATGTTTGATGCTTTTATTTATGCTTGCTTTCTGTCTGAATCTTAACTTACTCGGTTGTGGAGATGAAGGATCTAATGCTCTGATTAAAGAAATAAAAAGGGGGTCTTAAGCATTCTGTCTGAAACAGTAAAGAGAAAAAAATAATGTATGTTAAGTGCCATACATTGGGACTCTTGTTATTTTATTGAGTGTAATTTCCAAATGTTCTACATAAGTATTTTCAATATTGTAAACAATATTTTATATTGGATCATCTTGAAAGGTCAAGTGGCTTATTTTCTAACGTTGTGCTAAAAGCAAATATAGATGGTGATAAAGATAAACCACTTAGGCAAATATTAAGCAAGATGTAGATAAACAGAAATCAGGGATATAAGGCAACCATACCTCTGAGAGCTTAGTGAAAGGTAGTATATGTGGAGTCCCTAGAAATTTTGATACTGATATCCAAGTACTGTGGTGATACATGTATCCTCAAGGTTCAGACTGTTAGAAATTTTTGGAGTTTGACAGTCATCCACATGTTATCAATACCTTCCAGACTCATTATCTGCAAATTTGATAGCATGACATCTTTGACTTCATATAATTCACTGAGAATGATAAAAATGTCATAGCCAAGGACAAATACCTGAGGTACTCAACTTGAAAATTTCCCTCAATTTGAAAATGACCCATCAATGACTGCTCTTTAGGTTTAGTCATTTCCTTGACTCTGAATCCACCCAAATATCTTATCTTGGAGCTGAGACCTCTCCAGTAGGCCCACAAGAATAGACAAAAAGCCTTTGTTAAACATTCCATTGAAATTCACATGTCTCAATCTAGAATGATATGCTTGGTAAAGTAATCCCAAGTCTCAGTGATCTTACTGCTTTCTGTCCTAAATGTCCATAGATTTATGATCACCATTTTGCAGTGCCAAGTACAGCAAAGGAGCCCTAGCCTCTGACAGTATAAAGGTAATGACATCAGCAGAAATCCTTCCAAGGAAAGCAAGTGCTAATTGCTTTGTGAAAACTTGAAAATCAAATGCTGAAAAGCTCAAGGTAATGTCCCTAGGGTAATAATGAAGTCAACTACTTTTATATGAAGCAGAAAAATTATACTATTAACATTGCTTTAAGGCACTTAGATGTCTAGTTTTTGGCATATGACATCCCAGATTTCAACTATTTTTCTCTCCCCTATAGGACCATGCATCAGATGGTAGTCTTGTCCCAACTTCCTTGTGACCCTGGCCTTTTTAAGAATCACAATGGTACACTGGGAAAAATATAAATGGATTTGGAAATGGTGGAACTGGATCTGTATTGCAATCCTACCTCTGAAATCTGTTATTTCCCTAATTTTAAGTAAGTGAATTAGTCTCTCTAGATAACAGTTTACTCATCTGTAAAATGAGAGGGGTGTGCTAGAATCCTATCTAAAATTTCTTCCAATCCTAACCTTTATTTCTATGATTTTGCATTAGGTTGTTGAAAATCAGTTCCATTAAGTATTCAATAAGGCCCTGTGGCATAGGACACTTATTTTAGGAAAAGTTAATGTTGTGCCTAAACATTCTTAGTATCACTTATGATCAAATAAAATCTTTGCCACTTACAAGATCATTTAACTTTTCTCTCTCTACCCTGGCCTTAAGTCATGTGGCTTTATCCCAATATAGTTTTAGCATTAATGGTAGCAAGTTTATTAAAAAAAAAAAAAAGAAACTATTTTACTTATTCACGTAAAGCAACTTAGACCTTTGGAATGCAAATACATCCCCAAGTAAGTCATTTTAATTCCACCCACAAATCTCTGCTAGGTCATACCATATTGATTAACGACATCAAAAAAATTCACTACAGGCCCTCAAGTGAAGATGATGATTTGTCAGAGACAGGATGAATGCTCTTGTGAGGTTGAACTGGATGATCTTCAAAGTCTTTTCCAACTCTGAGACTCTAGGATAAGCTATACCTCATTAAGTCCTTCCTTCTTTCTTTCCTTTCTTCTTCCATTTCTCTCTCTCTTCTTCCCTTTCCTTCCTTGCTTCCCTTTTCCTTTACTTTCCATCTTCCCTTCCTCCATTTCTTTCTTGGACTGTGATCCTAATTCACCCAGGCTAAAAGATCAGGATCCACTCACAAATCCAAATGAACTACTGATTGCCATGGACAATTTGGCCTGCTCTGTTCCCAACCTGGGCTGGTTCCAATCTCTTTAGATAGCTTGGTGCATTCCCTTTTCCTCCTCTCATTCCAAACAGTCTCAGAGACTCATTGAGTTGCTGCTGGATATAATGCAGTTACACAATCAATTTTAGTTCTACTATTGCTCAGAATTTCCAAGCTCCAGCATTCCACAATCCTCAGTCTCCTCAGTAGCAGAGATTTCAGGAATTTCCCTACCACACCTGTCTCATTAAATTTTCTTTGTAAACATGGGACATATGGTAGAGAAAGAAAAATATGTATCTCCCTTATGGTTCAATGCATCTTTAACTCTGTAAACTTTGTGATCCTCAAATCCATTTATTATATGGGATGTATGAAACTAAAAATATGCAACAACTTATAGCAAAGTAAATGTGAGAGTTTTGGGGAGTTCATCCTCTTATTCTAATTAATTACTTGAAAAAATGTTTAGAGATTAAAAAATTAAACAAGGAATTACCGTGGTGAATTTGAATGTGAAAGAATCTCTACACGCTAGAATCTGTGAAAGCTACAGACTAAGAGGGACATGCTTACATCCAGGATTTCTTTTCCTTTGAAGTTTCATGTTTTGGAGTTAGCTACATTGTGGATCCAGAAAAAAAATAATGATGGCTGCAGCATCACTGCTATCAATGCTTCCTGGGTATTTTTACTTTTTTTAACAGATGAGGTTAATAAATTGTTGTTGTTATTAATAAGTTTTATAGTATCCCCTATATTTCTATAAGTTTTTTTCTGTTTCTTAAACTGAATTACAAAGTGTCTTCTTCTCTGGAGTATGTAATGGTTTTCTAGTCTGTCTTCTTGTATGCTACCCCCTTTTCAATTCATCGTTGACACTACTAGTAAAGGAATCTTCCTAATTTACCATTCTGAGCATGTCAAATATCTAATCAAAAATCATCCGTGGTCCCAATTGGCTATGTAATAAAATAGAAATTCCTAATGCTGACATTGTAGGCCCTCCAAAATCTGGCTTCAATGTATTCTTTCTAGTCTTATATTAGCATTTGTTGTTATTCAGTTGTTTCAGTCATGTCTGATTCTTTATGACCTCATTTGAGGTCCTCTTGGCAATGCTACTGGGATGAATTGCCATTTCCTTCTCCAGCTCATTTTACAGATAAGGAACTGAGGCAGAGTTAAGTGACTTGGCCAGAGTCCTGCAGTCAGTAAGTGTCTGAGCTCCGATTTGAACTTACAAAGATGTCTTCTTGATTCCATTCTCAGTATTCTATCCACTGTGCCACCTAGCTGCATGCTAGCCTTCACATATCCTCTAATTTCAAGCTAAATTGGATTCCTTTTCCTTTCTCATTCTCTTGTGCCTCTTACCTGGAATGGATCTTTTTCCCTTTCTCCTTTCCCTATGCTAATCCATGTTGGTCTGTTGAAATCTCCACCATCTTTTAAAACCCAATACAGGGTTCACCTCTTTCTTAATATTTTTGCTGAATATGATCTCTCTCTCCTCAAATTCCCATAATACTTTTCCCCAGAAGATTCACTAACAGTTATATCAATCTCTCTTGTATCATTAAATTGCATATTATAATTATGTCCTTCTCTGCCTCTGTTTATCAGCAATTGAATAATAGGATCATTGAAAAAAGTGAAAACATCTTACCTTCCTTTGTATCCCTCACACATTTCGTAGTTTCTTGCATTCAGGAATTTAAAAATATTCATTGATTGAATTAAAGTTTTGCAGTGCATCAAGTTGTCCTCAGCTGGAACAGACCATTTAGTACCCCAACACGTGTAGATCCTCCCACTCTAAGCTGGGGCTTTGAATTGTACTGTGTTTCTTTGGCAACTCTGAGTTATAGAAATTCACCAGTTTCAGAATATATGTTATCTATCAATTTTTTTCTTCATATACAATTAATTTTCCTATGATATGAAGTTCATGGCTGGAAAATGGAGAGTTAATACAACCTGGACTGACCAATAAAGCTCTTTGTAGGTTTCTAGGTAGGAATTCGAAACTGGAGAAAGAAATGCCCACCAAGAGTAATCTTGGCCCCTTCATTCCATGGGCTTCTCTGACAAAGGTTTGTAGAAGTAACTCCTGTGAAGTAATTAATATCTACTCTTAAGGTCACTATACCTATAAGATGCCAGTATCTTTTAATGGACATTATACAAATATGCATACTACCAACATAGTTGCATTTATAAATTTATGAAAAGTTAATTGCTTCTTTTTTCCACTACTATTTAATATTGTTTTAGAAATGCTAACTATTGTTATAAGAGAACATAATCAAAGCTATAAACATTCATCAGTTTTAAAATAAATCTGGGAAAATCATCGGCATTTCTTTACAATTCTAGTCAAATCCAAGAGGACATGACAAATAAGGAAAACTCTAGTCAAAATAACTACAAACTGCACAAATGATCAGAGTATTAGGTTACCCAAAACCATGTGGGATTCACATATATGCAAATCTAAAATAGTTTTTATAGAAGTAATGAAAGAGAAATAACTGTAAAGATGGTCACTTTTCTTGATTGATTCATGTTAATGTAGCAAAAATTAATATTCTGTAGATCAGGAAGATTGTAACAGTGTTGTTCTTGTTGCTCCTATTTCTGCTTTTCTTTTTGCTGTTGTCATTTTTGTCATAGAATCTTTAGTAGTCTGATGAAACATATAGATCTCTTCTTTGAATAAGGTTTTTAAAATGTAAAATGAAATATGTGAATTATAAAAGAAACCCACTTTATTGAAATAAAGTTATTAAAAACAGTCTTAAAAGTTCATGGTCGGGGTTGAGTCAAGATGGTGGCTGGAAAGCAGGGAACTGTTTAAGGTCTAGCCCAGCTCCCTCCAAATGCCTATAAAAAAATGACTCTGAACAAATTATAGAGCTACAGAACCCACGAAATAACAGAGTGAAGCAAGGCTCTAGCCCAGGAAAGCCTGGATGGTGGCAGGGAAAGGTCTATCACACAGAGCTGGGAGTGGAGCATACCAGAACCCAGTGTGGGCAAGCCAGGACCAACCAGAATGGGAGCCAGGCAGAACAGGCCACGGGGCCCTGATTCATTGAGCTGTGGCAGTTAACAGACTTCTTAACCCACAAACACTAAAGACAACAGAGAAGGTAAGTGAGTAGAACTGCTAGAATGGAGTGAAAGGAGTGCCCAGTTGGCCCCAGCCCCCGGGGCATGGAAGTGGTGAAGCTCTGGGGCTACTTCCAGCTGCAGTGGCTTCTGGCCCCAGGCCAACCAGGAGAGAGGAATTAAGGGGCAGATCAGAACAGGAGTGCAGAGCTTGCTTGGGTCTGGGTCACGATCTCGATTGGCAGTTCTTGGGGGAGGAGGAATGCTGCTGTGGCAGAGCTTGCTGTGTAGAAGTAGCTCTGAAAACAGCAGCACACGGACCCTAAAGCTTGGGACAAAGTACTCTCTACTCTACAAGCAGGCATACCCCAGCAAAAAGCTCAAGGGGCAAGTAGTTGGCTGGGAACATGAACAGGCAGTGAAAATGGATCCAGATTAAAAAATCAGACTTTGGAATCTTTTTTTTTTTTTTTTTGGTGACAAAGAAGACCAAAACATAAAGCCAGAAGAAGCCAACAAAGTCAAAGAGCCTACATCAAAAGCCTCCGAGAAAAATATAGAATCATCTCAGCCCATGGAAGAGCTCAAAAAGGATTTGGAAAAGTAAGGAAGAGAAGTAGAGGAAAACCTGGGAAGAAGAATGAGAGTGATGCACGAAAATCATGAAAAACAAGTTAATGATGTGGTAAAGGAGACCCAAAAAATACTGAAGGAAATAACACCTTAAAAAATAGACTAACTCAAATGGCAAAAGAGCTCCAAAAAGCCAATGAGGAGAAGAATGCCTCAAAAGGCTGAATTAGCCAAATGGAAAAAGAGGTCCAAAAGACCACTGAAGAAAATACTACCTTAAAAATGAGATTGGAGCAAGTGGAAGCTAGTGACTTGATGAGAAATCTAGATATTATAAAACAGAACCAAAGGAATGAAAAAATGGAAGACAATATGAAACATCTCTTTGGAAAAACCACTGACCTGGAAAATAGATCCAGGAGTATTAAAGGAGGATTAAAAAGGATTAAAAAGTATTGGATTACCTGAAAGCCATGATCAAAAAAAGAACCTAGATATTATCTTTCAAGAAATTATCAAGGAGAACTGCCCTGATATTCTAGAGCCAGAGGGCAAAATAGAAATTGAAAGAATCCACTGATCACCTCCTGAAAAAGATCCCAAATAGAAAACTCCTAGGAATGTTGTCACCAAATTCCAGAGTTCCCAGTTCAAGGAGAAAATACTGCAAGCAGCCAGAAAGAAACAATTTGAGTACTGTGGAAACACAATCAGAATAACACAAGATCTAGCAGCTTCCACATTAAGGGATTGAAGGGCTTGGAATATGATATTCTGGAGGTCAATGGAGCCAAGAATCACCTACCCAGCAAAACTGAGTATCATGCTCCAAGGCAAAATATGGATTTTCAATAAAATAGAGGACTTTCAAGCTTTCTCAGTGGAAAGACCAGAGCTGATTAGAAAATTTGACTTTCAAACACAAGAAACAAGAGAAGCATGAAAAGGCAAAGAAGAAAGAGAAATCATAAGCCAATGACTAAAGTTGAACTGTTTTGTTTACATTCCTACAAAGAAAGATGATGTGTATAATACATAAGACCCTTCAGGGTAGCTGAAGGAACCTATATGTATACATATATATATATATATATATGTGTGTGTGTGTGTGTGTGTATATATATATATGTATGTATATACGTATATGTATGTGTAGATGTATATACATATATACATCTACACATACATATACGTATATACATACATACATATATATGTGTGTGTATATATGTATGTATGTATATACGTATATGTATGTGTATATGTATATATACAGGGGACACAGGGTGAGTTGAATATGAAGGGATGATATGTAAAAAAAATAAAATCAAATTAAGGGATGAGAGAGGAATATATTGAGAGAGGGAGAAAGGGAGAGATAGAATGGGGTAAATTATCTCTCATTAAAGTGGCAAAAAAAAGCAGTTCATTGGAAGGAAGGAAGGGGCAGATGAGGGGGAACGAATGAATCTTGCTCTCATCGGATTTGACTTGAGGAGGGAATATCTTACACACTCAATTTGTTATCTTATCCCACATGAAAGTAGGGGGAAGTGGATAGAAAAGGAGGACAATGGAAGGAAGGGCAAATGGGGAAAGAAGTAATCAAAAGCAATCACTTTTGAAAAGAGACAGAGTCAAGGGAGAAAATTGAATAAAGGGGGACAGGATAGGAGGGAGGGAAATACAGCTAGTCTTTCAGGACATGACTATTTATGGGAGTGTTTTGCATAATGGTACATGTGTGGCCTATATTGAATTGCTTGCCTTCTTAGGGAGAGTGGGTGGGGAAGGAGGAGGGGAGAGAATTTGGAACTTAAAGTTTTAAAAGCAGATGCTAAAAAAAATGTTGTTTTCCATTCAATGGGAAAATAAGATATACAGGCAATGGGGCATAGAAATCTCTCTTGTCCTCCAAGAAAGTAAGGGGAAAAGGGATAGAGTGGGAGGGGAAGGGAGGCGATAGAAGAGAGGGGTGACTGGGGAATGGAGCCATCAGAATATATGCCATCTTGGAGTGGGGGGAGTGTAGAAATGGGGAGAAAATTTGTAACTCAAAATCTTGTGGAAATCAATGCTGAAAATTAAAATATATATATATATATATATCAAATAAAAAATCTAAAAATAAAAAAAGAATTTGAATATGAAAAAAGTTCATTGTCCTCAGGTGAAGAATTTCCGATTTTTTTTTTAATTTGGAGATTTAATGATATAGCTATCAAATACCAATGGAATGCTTTTTTAGAACTAAGAGGAATAGAAAAATGTAATTGGAACTACATGATGCCTAGAATCATCGTGCAAATAATGAGAAAATGTGTAAAGGGAGAATAAAATAACTAGACATCAAGTTACTTTAAAAGCAGTATTCATCAAACTTGTTTGATACTGGTTAAGAAACATAAAAATAAATCAATGGTATAGAGTCAATGATGAGGAAGCTGAAATAATCCAAAACAGTAGTTTGATAAACTTTTGATAAGTCCCAGAGCATATATTAGTAAGAGAAGGACTATACATTTGATAAAATATGCCGAAAACTGGAAAGTAGTTTTCCAGAAATCACGATCACAACAACATCTTTTCCCAAATGCTAAAATAATCTCTAAATGGATATCCACCCTACATATCTAAGACACACCATTAAAAAATAAAAAAAAAAATAGAAGAGAACAGGATCAGTTAGTTCTCATAGCTACAGATGGGATAAGAATTCTTAAATATGAAAAGGAGAGAGGAAATCATAAAAGAGAAAATGCAGAATTTAATAGAAATGATTGCACAAATCTATCTTGCCCTATAAGAAACTAAGGGGCAAGGGGATAAGAAAGGATATAGAAGGGAAGACAGGCTGAGGGAAGGGGTAATGAGAATGCATGCTCTCTGGGAGTCAGAGGGGTAGGGGAGAGATGAGGAGAAAATTTGGAACTAAAAATCTTGTAGAAATGAAGGTTGAAAACTAAAAATAAATTAATTTAAAATAAATAAGATATTATTGCATAAATAAATCAACAAAGAGAGAATTAGAAGAGAAATGATAGAGTGACAAAATATTCATATCAAATATTTTTGAAAGGGATAAGTATTGAAAATCTGATATCCAAAATGTAAAGTACATTCACCCTATTATATAATGTCAAGAACCATTCCTTAATAGATGAGGTAAAAAATGTCCCTATGTAACATGTTCCAAATCACTACTAATAAGACAAATGCAAATTAAAAAGAATCTTGAAGTTTTATCTCACAACATGCAAACTGTCTTGTATGACAAATGATGGAAGCACTCAATTTTGCAGGGGTTGTGGGAAAACCAATAAACTCATCTACTACTAGTAAAGTTGTGAATAGCATATCTGTTTTAGATTTCTATTTGTAATTAATGAAGAAAAGTAACTCAACTGTCCATACTCTTTGACTCAGTAATGCCTCTACTAGGCAGAGATTCCAAGGGAGTCTGAAACAGAAACAAAGAAACAACTAAATTAAAATATAAATGATAGCACTCTTTTGGTGGCAAAAGAGGAGGTGAGGGTTGGATGAATGAGATGCATATATGAGGGACCGGTTTTAAAAACCATATTATACAAATATATAAAATTTGTGTGCTGTGAGAAATGATGATATAAGGAATTGAGAGTTATCTATGGACATCTGTAAAGTGAAAAGGTGGAACCAAGAAAACAAAATGCACAATAATTATAACAAATGGAAAGATCACTAAGAGGTACTTGAACTCTAATAAACAGGAAAAAGCAAGGAAGGTTCTGAAGAAATGAAAATGAAATACACTTCCTACTTCACTGTAGAAACTTAAAGAATTGCAAGAAATAAATACTATATACATTTTCAGAAAAGGTATCAGATGTTTTTTGTTTGCTTTTCTTTTCACATGAGATATATCAATCTGTAGGTAGAAGTGGGAAAAGAAAGATTGCGACATAAAACAAAAGGCACCAACTAAGCTTTTTAAATGTTATCTATGTTCTGGTTCACTGCGTATTATGACTTTAAAGCTAAGACTATGTGTCAAGAAAGATGGAGTGAATGGTTAACAAGTTCATACATGCATTTTCCCTTTGCCTTCCACCCACATAGTTCCCACTAGACCCTACCCCACCACCAGTTCCTTTTCATCATTGGGAAGGCTTCAATCAATAGGTTAGTGATATAATATTTCTTTGTGAGTTATATGGCTAAAGTTGTTATTATTTTTTTAAATCTAATACCATATAGTTGAACACTATGTGACTTAAAATAGTTATTTCCCTTCTACTTTCACTACTAAAATCATTTAAAATATACTATTAACATTTTTAAACTAGACAAGCTTGAAAATAAAATATGAAAAAGTATAATTTGACATTTTTAATTTGAAAAAAGAGAAGTTAGAAGGAAGAATGTATTTTTTTCCAAGCATCATTTTGTAATTTCTGCGATGTAGGGAAATAACACGTGAAACTATTTAATAATAGTTGAACCAATCAGTTCTCTCCATTGCTATTTTTCACTCTAATTTGTCATATACAGGGAGACATACAATGTTTAGCAGATATATATTCAGATGCCTCCAACAGAATGTTCCTCTTACTTTGGTAGGAAATATGATAAACCCTAGAGGTCTTAAGTACCTAAAATAGAAGGATTGTGCTTCTCTCCACCATTCCTAAAACATTGATGGCAATAGATGAAGTCAATATTAAAAAAAAATATGAAAAAAAGCAAAAAAGCATTAGATGAACTGGCTACATAATGGTAACAGAAACCTGTTTTCCCAAACTGATTAGGAATGGGAATGGTCTTTCTCTGTGGTCTTCAATGATCTAAACCAAATGTTTCCCTTTCTCTATACCAGATTATGTAGCATACTACAGTGGAAAAATGTTAGATTTAGAATCAATAGGCTCAGGATCTAATCCTGGTTCTACAATTTACTTCTTGTGTAGCAAGTAATTTCTCTCCTTTATTTTCAAGTATGCCCCTATCTGCTAACTCCTTCTCTGCTGCCAACAAACATAATCAAATCTATATATCCAGGTTTCTTTACTCCTGAGCTCAAGTACAATATCACTGGCTACCTATTAGACATTTTAAACTGGATATATATGTATCATAAATGTAGCATGTCCAAAATCTAACATGATATTTTCACTGCACAACCCACCTCTTCCTTACTTTCTTGTATCTGAAGGCAGGAACCACCACTACCACTGTACTAAGTACCCATGTTCACGACTTCATGAATCATCTTCCATTCTTCTCTTTCTCTTGTCCACTCCCACATTAAAATAGTTGGTAAGTCTTGCTTTTAGGTCACTAACTGGTCCAAGTTTTCATTACGTTTTGCTTGTACTGCTGTAACAGCTTCCTCATTAGATGTCCTGACTCTTTACAGCTCCCTTTTCCAATGCTTCTTCCATATCCATGCAAAATTAATCTATTCCCAGGCTCCAAACCCAGATATCATCCTTGAACCTGTACTCTCTCTTACTTTTCACATTAAATTTGTTTGCCAAGTCCTGCTGATTCTACATTCTCAGCAGATTTCATATCTGCTCACTTCTCCCTTGTAACATTGCCAGCACCCTGATGTAGGCCCTTAACATCTCCTTCCAGGATTATTGTAATGATCTTTAGCTGGTCTCATGCTCCCTTCAACTATCAATCTGGTCTTCCTAATGTCCAAATCTGACCGTTGTAACTGATACTTCATTCAACAAATCCCAGCCACTTCCTATAACCTCCAAGATCAAGTATAAAATATTTGGTTTGACATTCAAAGCCCTTCCTAATTTGGCCCCTTCCTATCTTTCCAGTCTTCTTATATTTTCTTCTTATACTTACTTCTTCCACCTTCACATATCCTTTAATCCAGTAGGACTACTATCTTTTCTGGACCTCAGACAAGATACTCCTTCCCCCCACAACCTGCTATTTTCACTGATTATCTCCATACCTGAAATGCTCTGCCTTCTCATCTCTGCCTCCTGGTTCACCTGGATTCCTTCAAACCTCAACCAAAATTCCACCTTTCACAAGAAGCCTTTCCTTGATCTTCCCTTGGTTCTAGTGCCTTTCCTAGGTGGATTATCTTTAATTTATTCTTCATTTATCTTGTTTGTTAATGATTGTTTGCATAGCATCTCCCCCATTCACTGTGAGCACCCTAAGAGCTCTTTGGCCTTTGGCTTTTGTTTGCATCCCCAGCATTTAGTACATTGCCTAGTGATGAGTGCAGGGTGCATCCCAAGAATGTTGAGGTGTCACCTGAAATTATGGAATCTAGACTGTGGGTTCTATTGTCCTGAAAGAAATTCACTAGGACACCCTCCAAGTTAAAGAAAGGCATTTAATGGGGTAGCTGTGAGGGAGACAGGCATGCTTGAGGCAGACGGAACAAGCAGGACACAGGATGAGACAAGATGCAAGATGTGACCATCTAGAAAAGTGATTTTAAAAAGACCATGAACTGAAGCCCCCCAGAGTGGATTTACCTATGTCCTTTCACAAAGCACCCCCAATTCCAGAACAACTCTTCCCCTCCCCTCTCCTATTTTCTTTGCTTATCTGCATGACTGAGGCACCTCTCAACTGCATGATATCCCAGCCATTTTAGAGCCCTCTTTGCTCCTCCCATTCTCTTGTCCCTCTTCCCTCATGCTATAAAATTATATTTAAACTGGACACCTAACCCCAACAACTGTCTTTGTCTCTGTGAACCCCGGGAACCCCAATTTGTAATGCAGTCTGTTCTAAGAAAGAGATAAATGAAATTAGAGTGCCTGTGTCCACAATTTAATTTCTCTCAAGCTGGTTCACATGCATTGTAGGGGAGTTACAGTGCCAAACTGCCCCCATCCCCTCGTGGGGAGCCAGTTCAGAACAGGTTTGATTCGGGATTTGGGGATACAAGTTATATGCCCTTCAAATAGTAAGTGTTTCTAAGGGTTGCCAATCAACTCTGATTGGTTGACTTGCTGGGAGGTGGGCTATATTAAAATGAGGTCTGCAGTACATGACTTAGGTCACTTAATCCTGATCAAAGAGACATCATATCACCTGTCTTAACAATAAGGAGGAATCAACACCTGTCTGGGCAAAACAATGAGCAGGAATACACACATTTAATTAGATTAGATCTTAAAGTCCTGCTGAAGAAGGACAGAACTTTGAAAGAAAGGGGAATGGGGAAGCTCTGAGTTTCCAAGACAATGTTTACTAAGAAAAGTCATTTTTCATACCTCCTACTGGAAGCAGGCCTGCTTGGGTGCATTACCCCAATAAATGCCTTTCTTTAAGTTGGAGACTGTCCAAGTGAATTCTTTCAGGACACTAGAAGCCACACATCTATTCTGCATCATTTCAGGTGGCACCCCAACATTCTTGGGGTACACTGAACTCATCACTAGTGCATAGGAAGAAGGCATTTAATTAATGCTCTTGCACTGGCATGCTGCCTCTTACTGGTGATATGACTGGTTCTAGTGGCACAGTTTTGTTTTGATTCCTTTTCAGTCTGTATATGTAATATCCTGCCAGGCTTCTGTCTAGCAAAGTTAAATATGTCTCTTACATTTAATGTTACAGCTGTCTTTAGGGACCATTCAAGGCCAAAACAAACAAAAACTTTCTCTGTTTTTGTAAGAAGCTTTATTGTCATTGAGCATGATTTATATCACCAAAGGGGGAAAAAAGTCTCAATAGTACTCAAGTTATTAGTATAGGCATCCCTGAGAAAATGGAGAAGGGCTCAGAAGTAGCTATCTAGGACATAGCTGCATGATGTATGTTATCATTACCCAAGATCCTTGGTATGTATTGTGCCTTAAGAACTCCAGAAACTTGCAGTACAGTCCAAAGCGCAAACTTCTGCCCAGGCATAGGCATAACATAGGGGAACACAAGTAAATTGGAGGGCTGACCAATGAGTGCCTGTCCTTGGAAAATGCACATTCTTCTCTGCATGCTTGCTAAATAGAGGCTAGTGACTTGGAGGCCTGGGAAAGCTGTTTTTAGGAATGAAGAGTAGAAGGATCCTCACCCTTGGAGCATGCACAGCTATTCTCTGTTTTCACATAGCTTATTTATGGCAGTTGTGTAAGGTCTTTTAAGTGTCTTTTGAGCCTTAATAGAATGTATATGGTAAAATAGTATGACCTGTACATAACTTGGATTTAAGTGAGGCTGAGTTGCACAAAGCCCTGCACCTCACTCTCTCTTCCAGAGTCATCAGGGTCTAGTAGTAAGACAAAACTCAAGGAAACTGGCAGTGGTTCAGGATACAGTGGGTGAACTTGGCATCTTCAATGTCTAACCAAGCTCTAAGGCTCCACAAAGCCTGCTTCAGTCACTTTCATGGCCTTTGAAACAAATTCGTCTCATCTGCCCATTCTGCTGCAGGGAGGGGGAAATCTTGAGGTAGAAACTCTCCTAACTCACAGATTGGGTTTGGTGCCTATTGGTTACCTTAGAACTTGTTTAGCCCTTATGCAGAAACAGTTTAACACATGTGGCTCCTGTAGATGCTACAACTTTTTGGGGCCACAGGTGAGAGTTGGATGAATCAGGTAGACACCCAAAGTGGAAAGCAGCCCTCACAGCAGATAAGCTAATCTTCGCTGAATACCCTACACCTCTACAAAAAGATCAAACAAACCTTCTGCCAAGAAGAGGACCAATAGGTTTCAATCACTACTGATAATTAGGCAGTGTTATATTTCTTACAACCCTCAGGAACTAATGCCCTTGGGTATAAATCATTCATTTTGAGGGAGGGGAGAGGTAAAAAGAAGAAAGATTCCAACCCAGGATTCTAATTTAGATCATACTTAAAGTTAGAGATAAGAAGTAGTAATGGGATTTCATTTTTTTAAGGTATTCCTTGATAGGGTATGTAGGTGGATAAAGTATGAGGCCTGGATTGACTTTAAACTCCAAGGCTGTCATAACGAATGAATATTCAAGTATCACTGGATTTCTTAATTTCAGGCATATCTTCTTACCAAACTTAATGCCTCAGTATAGTTGGTGGAGACAAAAGAGAGTGGGCCTCATTTTGGCTTCTGTTCTTCAGGAGTTAGAATTAATACTATCTTTTTTTTTTCTTTTCTCTCTTCAAAACAAGACAAAGAAAACTGTTCTGCTTTTAATATAGAGTCCTTTCCTGAAGAAAGATATTTTAATGAGTCCTGATCAACCCATTATTCATAAAAGGCCAGATCTTAAAGCGTTCAGTCATTGCACTTTAGGATTATAGACTAGACAGATCTGATTCATTTCTCTCTGCCTTCCTTCCTATCCTAGGCATTATTGTGAAAATAATAAAACAAAACAAACAAAAGAAAAAAAAAGGAAAACTGTAAAGTAGGGGCAGGGTTTGCAAGATAACAGTGAGTGATTTGTTTTTTACTTAAAACATGCATTTTTCCCCTGTTTTCTAATCTCCGCTTTTATTGCATATCCTAGAAAAATGTGAAATGAAATCAAGAAATAGGGAAAAGACCAGGCATCAAGTGATGTGCCACTTTATTGTCCTTAGTAAAATCTTCTGGTGATGTTCCCTATCTCCTCTCAAAATTTTTCTCCTAGTATATTCTGAGAAAAAAAATATGGAGAGATTTTGTTAAAGATGTTTTTTTTTGAGTATAAAGTACAAACTCTTTTCTGACATATCTCTGAGTCTCTCAAGCCTATTATAGAGAGATAAAATTCTATGAAAAAGATTTCCTAAAGAAATTTCTGATATTTCTACTTTAGTCTTTAGATGGAACTAGAACAGAATTAAGGTTGGGATATAGGAGTTTGGAAGAATTCTTAACAGACTGTAACACCCAGGGAAAAGTATCATTTTGGAAACGTATAGTTAGATATCCTTACTCTTCTGCTTGATACAATAAATCTCACTTAGACTTTTTATTTACTACACACCTGCCTCTTTCTCAGGACCTAATCAAGATGTGCACTTACCATGGCTCCAGTTGCACCTCAATTCTTTTTCACTTAAACAAGAGAGCAAAACAAAATATGGGGGATTGGACCCCTGGGGATTAGTAGGCCAGTTGTAAAGAATGTCAGCTTGGCTTCTGTCAACTCAATCATCATCAATAAGGTCTTCCCATCATTTCTCTCAGCTGTAGGTGCAGATGTAAGTATAAATAGGTAGGATGATGGACAAAGTGCTAGCCCTAGAGTCAGGAACATTTGAATTCAAATCCCGTCCCAACCCTCTGTGACATCTAAAAAGATTCAAGAGACATAGTTCTGGGTAAATTAATCATTGTATTAATAAGGACAACAAGTTATTAATAAAAGGATGGTCATTTGGCCATCTCTGTTAGACTAAAGACAATCATGGCAGTGGGATTACAGATTTTATACCCTTCCAAAGAAGGGTTGATGTCACCAATCATCATGATCCCCTTGGATAGAGAATATATCCCTATATTATACCATTCACAGCTGTACTGGAACACTCCCAGCTATATCGGACCACTCCCAGCCTTGGGCTATCTAGAGAAAAGGATCAGTCTCCACCCAAATTTAAGTAGAACACAATAGACTTCCCCACCTGAGATTAAATTCCCTACAAGTTTGGGTGGGGTCTGACTAAGCTTGGGGAGAGTTAATCCAATGCCATTTCTGTAATGTCCTTCAAAAGAAACTGAACTTTTAAAAATGAGGAATTTAGAAAAAGTGTAGAGCCTCTGAATCTCCCCAAGATATTGGTTACTAATAATCATTTTTCATACCTCAGTAGTTGTGTGTCCTTGAGGAAGTGATTTAATTTTTTTCAGCCTTAGTTTCCTCAGCTGTAAAATAGGAATAATAATAGCTAGTTTTGAGATCAAATAAGAACATTTTGTAAACCTTAAAGCAATATAAATGCTAGCTATCATTTCTATTAATCCCATGATAATGGTTTTATGTTTCCTCATACCCCTGTATGTTCATCTCAATGAATTTTATGACTTTTCATTTTTTGCGGAAATACAAAGAGGTTCCTTCTCTTTAACTCATGCCTCCTGGCACAACTGAAAACCTTCTCAAGTGGCAGAAGGCTATCAGTTTCATCAGTTTTATTTGTTCTGCAGATCTTGACATGCTCCAGAAGAATTCTTTTTAAGCTCTCATTCACTACTTTTCTCCTTCATATTTGGAAGGCCTTTCTTTTAGTAACAACAGAAATTGCACAAGCAAGACCATGGGCCAACAGGGAAGGAAACAATGATGAAGGGAAGGGAATAAAAACAAATTTAAAAAGTGCAGAGACAAAGCCTGCCTGTATTTGAATTGGATGCTAAGGAAGCACTTGAGCCACCAGTCATTTGGATTTCATTGTACTGTATCTGGGTCCTTCTCATTCCCTCCCCTATTTTGGTTCATATTCAGAGTGAAGACAGCTGGAACAACAAAACAAACAGATACCCCTGGAGTTAATGCTCAACAGATGTGCAAGAGCCATAGCTTTTCCTCTGATTTTCCAGTGAAAAGGAGGTGGCCTCTTGAAGCAGCTTTGAAAAATAAACAAAATAACCAACACTCAGGCTGTGTTTACAGCATAAAGCAAAATAGACATTTCCCGATGATCTGACTTTCTGCTTTTCTTTGTTTACTTGGCACTTAGCACAAAGCATGGCATATAGTAAATGCTTAGTAAATGTTTCAGGTATATGGGATTTGGGGAGGACTAGCATCTCTGGTGTGAGGGCTTAATAAGCATTTTAGTGTCCACCTTCTCTCAACTCTCACCTGTGGCTCCAAGAAGCTGTAGCTTGTGCATCAGCCACACCCCAGATGGGCTACAGATGGGCTAAACCGGGTTGAAGGTAACTGACAGGCTTCAAATCCATTTGGTGAGTTAGGGGGATGTCTAACCCAAGCATGCAAAGACTTCTCCCAGTAGAATGGGTGGATGAGAACAATTTGTTTCAACAGCCATGAAAGCCGCTGAAGCAGGAGCTGTGGAGTGCTTAGAGCTAGCTCAGATGTCAAAGATATCAGCTGTACCCTGGGCCAAAGCCAGTCACCTCAACTTCTGTCCTGCCACTGGACTTCTATGACTCTGAAAGAGAGAGCAAGGCTGACTTGGTGCAATTCTGCCTCACTTAAATCCAATTCAGTGCCAGTCAAGCAAGACATCACCTGTGGTGTCATTGTTTCTCTTCAAAAATGAAGGAAAACAACAAGTGTTTATTGATCAACTTACTGAAGACCCAGAGTATATGCTTTTCTCTTTCTATGCCATGGCATACTTCCATATGCCATATTTACACCCTCTGACATTTTTTTATAAATTCTGACTTTAAAAAGTCTTTTAATCATCAGTCATAAGTTATTAGATTTAGTGTTAGAAAGAGCTTAGAGATCATTTAGTCCAAACATTTTATTTTAAATATTAAGAAACTGATCAAAGTGGTTAAGTGACTAACTGAAGGTCACACAAGTAGTTAGAAGAGCTAGACCAAAGTCTGGTATAATGGTTATTGGATTTAGAATCAGAGGTAGGCATTCTGAGTTCTGGCTAGATGTTGTGGCAAGTGTGTGATCTTGAGCCTGTCATGTGACCTCCTTGAGCCTCAGTTTATTTTTTTATTTGTGACAGAGGAATAATAATAATAATAGTAATAATAATAATACCTTACCTGTTTACAATGCAGTTATATTTTGAAAATCAATCAAGTTAATATCATGTAAAAACATGTTACAAATTAAGTGCCATAGAAATATAAGGCATGTTTAAATGTAAGGTATTGTTCATTATTGTTGTTGTCCCTTGGAATTTTGGTATTAACTAGCCTTGGAGAATTTAACAGTCAATCCTCAAGAAAGAGACAGGAACTGGACCTGTGATTTACTAGTATGGATAGGCGAGAAGGCAAAAAACCTTCTCCCAAATGTCCACAATTGATAGTCTTACTTGGCTAGAGCCCTGCAGATTAAGTGATTATATGATATTATAGCATATGTAGAAGCAAAGTCTGAACCCTGGTGTTCCTATCTTCAGTCAGCTTGTCTTTCTATCATACCAGACTTCCTCTTAATCTCATGGAAATCCCAAGCAATTCACAAAATTAGAAGAAAAGATTCTGAAATTCATAGCCAAATAAGAAATGAAGCATGGAAACAATGTTTTCCAAATTCCTTACTGTTTAACTGTTCAATGTGTGCTCTCAACATTAGGAATATTAGTCAGACTGTTTAGTCAAAAAACTCTCTTTAATGTTTTAGGAACAAACATTTTAAAAACAAATATGAGGAGTGAGGAGCGAAATGAGTGGAATTCTGCTTCAGGTACTTTCATCAACACTCATATTGCCATTTGTTCTTTCTCAGTATTTTTTAAGCTATCATGTGGATGTAGCTCTTGACTGAATAATTCAGTAAGACTTCCTTATGTCCTGACATCAAACCAGCCAGTTATTGAAGTTCATATGTTTAGTTTTCCATAATGCAATATAATATTAATCTATCAAATACATGTGAGAAAATCTAAGGAACGTAATCAGTATTAAATGGGTAAAAATTCAAGACATGGAAATGAACATGTCATAAATAATGCTGCTAATGTTTTTAAGTAGTCTATTTTAATAATTTAAATTACATTTAAATAATTCTATTGGTTTACTTTCATTTTAATGTTTTATTTATCTTCTAGATATCACTGGAGTCTTAATCCTCCACACATATTCAACTATTATTCTTTGGGTGTGACTACTAATGGCCCAATATTTATTAAGTGCCCAGGAGGTGTTCAGCACTGTCTAAGACATTGGAGATACAAATACTAAAAGAATTTCTGCTTTCTGCACATATATGAGTATATACATATTAAAAGAGGAGAATAAATACAACAAAGTTAAATAGAAGGTAGTTTGAAAGAGAGGGTACTAGCAGTTGGGAGGCAAAGGGAAAGGATTCTTAGAGATAGAGTGCTTGAGCTGCATCTCTCTCCTTCAGTCTGATAAACAAAACATTTTGTATCTAGGGTGCCAGGGAAACAGTTTGAACCATCGCTTGAGAGCTTACTGTTAATTTTCACCATGAGTATTCACAATTTAAAAATCAGCAAATGCTGTGAATCAGGGTTTGATCTTGAGTTTTGTTGAGTGCCTAGATAATAGGGATATCAAATTCTCAGCCAGTGGGCTCATGGAGGCTTTGCAAAATGCATGAGTACAGCCAGAACAAGATTAAAATGCAATTGGGAAATGTTGAACATAGTAAATAAACATGCGATACAACATAGATACTGTTAACTTATGGTTTTCTAAGTCAATATGTCACTCACAGGAATCCATTTTGAATTGAGTTTAACATCACTAGACTTAAGAAAGTGAGCGAGAAAAATGTTAATAATACAGATTAAACTTTAAAGTCATGTGTATATGTGTATTTGTTAATTTATCTATTCATTTAGTTAGTTAATATTTTTGGAGAACAGTGTTAAACATTTACCAGTCCACCACTAGTAGAATCATGTTCTTAGATGCCAAACTGTTAGCTTGAAAAGTTTTATAGAATTGGAGCTTGTCTTCACTGTGCATCAGAATAGTTCATTTATCTTTCCTGAGTATAAGGCTGGCAAGCCAACCTAGCTGAAGCAGGGAGAGAAGGGAGGAAGCATGTACAAGGCAAGGCAGACCAATAACCCCACTTTGACCACCATCTCCCCTCAGACTTTGATAGGGACAGTTCAGCACACTGAATCCAAGAGCGTTAAGAAAAGCAATGCTTCTGGCCTAGAGTTTTCATATATTGTCCCAGGATACAACTCTTGTAGCAATGCAACCTAAGAGTTATTCTTACAGTTGCTACAGCCATCAGCATTGAAGACCCAGAAAAGAAAATTCTTGTTATCAATATCTTTGGCACTGTGGAATTGTTCAACATCAGAAACAGATATGATTTAATCATATCTATTATCAAGATAAAAGAAAAACTCATTATGGATAATGAAGTCTAGATAAAAGAAGACTCGTTATGGACAGCTGCTCTACTGCTAACCTGTAAGAACCCTGGGACATTTACCATCTGACTTGCAGCTGAAACATTGTATAGGTATTGTCCTTCCTATTAGAATGTGAACTTATTGAAAGCAGGAACGACTTTATTTCTCTGCATCCCCAGCTCTTTGCTTATAGTAAGCACTTAAAAATACTTTATTCAACCATTTATGCAGTTCATTCAATAAAGATTTCATAATTTCTCTTCACCCCATGACAGTCCACATACCCTGTTTCTTCAAATCACAGAATCAATACATAATCTATGTCCTATATTAGGTTTTGGCCAAAGTATGAAGCACTCTTTTTCAACTTTTACAACTTCTCTCCCCTCGTTATCTTCATGGTGAATCTCTGGATGCACAAAGCCTCCTTTACAATGCTTCCCCCAATAATTTTTTTTTTTTGTTTCAAATACTATCCTCTCTTTTCTTTTCTGACTCTTCTTAAAATTGATTTATCCATACCTTAGTCCCTTACAAATTTGCTTTGTTACACAAAAATAGGTACATGGGAGTTTCAGTCAGCTAAACTTCATGTTTAATGGATTATCTAGCTAATGTAATATTCCATTCTCTGAAGTCAGCAATATCCTAAACCTTAACCCAATTCGACAAAACGATAACAAAAATCCTTAAGGAATGTTCTTGGCCTATACCTTCATAGACCAAAGATTAGGTGTATACATAAAACTTGACAGATCATCCCCACTGATCCTTCCCCTTGCCTCTGGACTTTTTGCCCTGAAGAGAGTTTAGCCACAATTTAAGAAGATAGTAGTGATCCTAAGTTCTATAACCATGGTTCTTTCTTTTCTCCCTATGTATGCCCTGGCCATACACCCCTTTTCCTGTTCCATTTTCCCAAATTCTTGCTCTAGATCCAGGGAGTCGTGTTTAAGAATGCTTTTTATTGAAAATATAATTCCTTAGGAGATCAGTGACAGAGGGATCCATATACACATAAATATATGTATATAAGTGTAAATATACTCAAACACACAAATTTATGTTGTTATAGTTCATTCCGCCATTATCTGTTCTTCCTAGCTTTGTGTTCTCTGCAAAGTTGATAAGCATGTCATCTACTCTTCTTTCACTGGGAATTCTCCCTCTGGTTAAGCCAACAAAGCAGGTATATGATCTCCTCCCATTTATCTTTCTTGGTGAGGACTTCCAACTCTATAATTTTCTGGCAATGAAGATAGATGAGTTATTTCGGATTTTCAATGCATGGAACCAAGGTCTATCAGGAAAGTGTATTTGTTATACATTCAAAAGACTTGGGTTTGAATCTTAGTTCGTCTGTCATTTAAGGGTATTACCCTGAACCAGACTCTTCAATACTCTTGGATTCAAGCTTCCTCCCACTAATATAAAGAAGTTGGACTTCATGACCTCTATGTTCTTTCTCTAATGCCTGTTTGAGCTTTCAAGACAATGATGGCATGTAGGTGGAAACATACCTCTACCTTCACAGGAGGCTGGCTGCCTGCATCCATGACAGACTGGCTGAAAAAAAAAGAAAGACTAGGGGCTAGATAGAAACATAACTGAAAAAATGTTTTCTTTTGTTTAGGTTGGGCATGTATGATCACCATGTTTCCTAAAATTCTTTTTACCTTCATCTGCAACTACTGATTTCTAGAAAAAACAAAAGTTTGCTATAAAGGAAGAATGTAAGGGAGCATGACCTGGACATATTCACAGGATAAAAGGGTACTATTAAAGGTATGACACAGAGGGTCACCACATCATCTCAAATAAAGGCTTAGGCTCCTTCAAGGCAGGAATGTCATTGTGAAATCAATATCTTGGTTTATTTTGTTCCCCCTTTGCCCTTGAGTTGTTCAAAGCCAATCTATTCTAGGTAGCTTAATATGCTGCTCTCTATATCACTGGTAATCACCTTCAAAAAATGCCAGTTATGTGTTGCTTTTATAAAAAAAAAGTTAGGTCTTGGCTAAACTGTGTTAACACATTATCCACAAATACAAGCATCATTAAGTTTGTGGTACAATACTCAAAGCCCTTTAAAACAGAAATTACTTACATAGACTGGAGGAGATATATGTGGGTGTAAAAACATAAATATTCTGTTAGCAATGCATACCCAAATGCCATCCATCTCCACATCATTTCATTCCAAGGAAATTTTTTTTTCTTAGTAGCAACTTGAAAAAATCTGAAATATCACAGAACATGAAAAAGGATATGGTGACTTGGCTGTGAGTGGTAAATACAGTCTCAGTTTAGTGACCTCTAGGACTGTTACTGTACTTGTTATTTGGGGACAAAGGACTGTCTCTTGAGGTACAGTAAGGTTTCAAGGTCCCCTCCCAACCAGTTACTTAAGGATAGCAAGGAAACATTGAGCAGTAGTCTGGGAATCCAACAGCATCTTTTGTTTTGCTGTCATCTCTAGAGTAGCAGCAGACATTCTAATTGTTAGGCTATTTCCAGAAATTTTGTGTTGAATCAGGAAGGGACAGAAAGAGCAATAAAATTCTGAGATTGATCCAATGTCCCTTACTTTATCTCTCCCTGCCAACATAAATATTTCCCATATACAAGTACCTGAAGATTATAGCATTAGAGACCAATTCCAATCTCTTTTTCTATGCTCTCTTCCAATTTAAATGCCCTCCCTGAAAGCCATCTCATTCACTAACAGTTTAATATGAGTTAGTTTATTTCTTTGTCCTTTTCAGGAAGGACCTAATGTTAATATTAATATGTCGTGCTGTCATTAACTATTCTTCTCATTTATTTTTTTCTTCTGCCAAGCAGAGAAGAGTGCAACCCATTCTTTTTATCCAAATCATTCATGAAATTGTTAAACAGCATAGAACCAAACTCAGATCTCTCAGGAAGTCCACTGGAGACCTCTTACCAATTTGACATCAATCCATTACAAACTATTCCTTGGGCATGGCTTTCCAACCATTTGTGAATCTACATGATTATCTATCCCAGATATAGTTTACCACAAGAATACCATGAGAAATGTTGCCAAATGCTTTGCAAAAATCTAGATTAACGTTATCTGCATCTCCTTATGTATAACAGTTTAATAAATTTATTCAATAGATTAGTGGATAGGACACTGGACTTGGCATCAAGAAAACCCTAATTCAAATTCAACTGCAGAAATTTACTAGCTCTTTGATCCTGAGCAAATGACTTAAACTCTCTGAACCTGGTTGTCACCTGTAAAATGAGGATAATAATACGACCTATATCAAAATGGTGTGAGAATCAAATGAGATTGTGTATGAAGTACTGTGTAAGCCTTAAGTGCTATGTAAATGTTAACTACTGTTTTATACACGTACATATATATGTATATCTGCATATTATGTCTGTATATACATATATTGTATACGTAGATAAAATATGTATGCAGATATGCTATGCAGATATACATATATGTCATATAAACACAATATACATATATAGATACACATTTATACATGTAATGCACATACATATATAGCACACAAATAATATACATATATACAACATGTATACATAAAATATACATATATGTATGTGTATACACACAGATCCAGTTGTTGCTTAAAGTGATTAGAGTTCCATGGACCTCACTGTCTGGGTGCCCTTGTGAGGCTTTTCTCTATGACTCTGAGGCCCCTGGTACCAGGATCCAATGCCTGGAGTCCATGCAGCCAGAACAGGCTTCAATGTCTGGAGCTGAGAACCCCTGGGTGGGGGTTACACCAACTCTGCTATTGTTTCTACCTCCACTGTCGTGTGCCAGGAGCTGTAGCCCAATCATGCCTCCTGCCCCCCACCCCCAGTTAGTTAAATTCATGTAATGAGAATTTATATAAAGCAAGAATTGCCTATATCTACATCTGTCTATCTACATATATGCATATACACATGTACCTGTATGTAGATAGATAGATAGATAGATAGATAGATAGATAGACAGATGATAGATAAATAGATACAGTCTGCTATGACCTTTTTTAATGAAAATGTATTCTTGATAAATTGTTACCTTTTCTAGAGGACTACTGTCTAGTCCATGAATAACAATATTCAGAAATTTTCCATGAGTAGACTTCAAACACACTGCTTATGATTTGGAAAATTAGGTTTCCTCAGTAAAAAAAAAATCTTGGCAATTGTCTCCAGTTTTCCATGACTGTTCAAAGATCATAAACAGCAGCTCAGTAGTTACAACTATTATTTCTTTCAGGATTCTAGGGTGTACATTATTTGTGCCCAATAATGTGAACTTATCAAGGGTAGCACTGTTCTCTATACTTCTTAACTTATCTTCAGTTTCAGTCTGATTTAGACTTTTTTCCCTTTCCTTTTCAATACAAAATCATTTTTGTTTCAGAAAAAAATACAATCGAAATAAGAGTTGAACAGCTGTCTTCATCATCTATAGCATTTTTCATTTTCTCTGAGCATCCATATCTCAAAATCTTCATCTATTTCATCTTACTGCCTAGATGATGTATAGCACACTCCAATAACAATATTAATTCTGTTTCCATCTCCATTGAAAACTTGAAGGTTTCCAAGGTGCTTTAATAAGTATTTCCTGATTTCTATCTAACAACAATTCTATAGGGAAAGATGCTATTGTTATCCTCGTTATTCATACGAAGACACCAAGACTGGAGAGGATAAATGACTTGTCTAGAGTCCCCAAAATAATACCTGTTTGAGGCATAATTTGAACTCAGGTTTTCCTGATTCAAGGATGGCATTCAATCCTCTATTCATTGCTATTCAATTGCTATCCCTTCTTCCCATTCCTCTCCAACTTTTGTGCTTAATAAAATCCTTTTGAATATGTAGAGCTGCTAGAGCTGTGGTTCTCATTCTACAAAGTCTTAGTAATACCTATGATGTCTACAATTTCCTTTTCTTAGGATCTCTAGTTTATCCCTCAGTCATATGTGTTTTTACATAGACATCAGAGTTCATGGCTGTTATATCTGGCTACCTTCTTTGTTTCTTGTCTCAAACAAATTTTTAAGTTACTCTACTGGTATTTTTCTTCCCATCTTCTGGCTAATCTATGGTATGTGGTTGGTAGTTAAAAGCAAGGAGTTACTTCAAAGCTTTTTCATTTTGTTCCTAGTTCCTTTCAATCATGTTTGTAAGGCTTACAAGGCTTGCAAATTCTTGCAATCACTTGTTATATGAGCTCCATCTTTAACTATGTACCTATCATTTCTATATTTTAAAATTTAAATCATGGTCCAGAAAAGCAAATCTCATTCTCTGACACCTTCTTCTTAACCTGCTATCTGTTTCCCAAGTCTGCTTTTATCCTCAGAACTGATTGATTACATAAAATTATCACCTGTGCCCATAAGGTCTTGACTTTCTTGTAGAAGATTATAATATTTAGTAGTAACATTTGTGCCCATGTATATCAAAAGATAAGAGGAGTAGCCCTCGAGGGAGGACAAAGTCTTAGAAAGCTCTCTGTCAGGTCCTCAACATCTCCCATGAAAAGATAGCACATCTTTCTGTTATGGTTCTCAAGTTGAAAAAATAACTGGAAGTCAGTTATATCTCCTTCTACTGTTCATCTCTTTCTCCTCTGGCTGCTGCTTCTATATTCCTAGTGGATGATTTCTCAGCTGAGAGCACCTGTGTATCCATATGGTCATTGCTTGGAGGAAAAGCAGCTGTTTCCCCATTAGAGGGTGAAAGTCTTTCATCAGAAAAAGCCTTATATCTATTTCTTAGCTTTAAATGTTCAGTGATCTTCTATCCTGGTTCACATGTCACCATTCCATCCTCTCACCTCTTCAAAAAGATTAGGAAAAAAAATATGCCTTGTTAAATATTTTCCTTGGTTGATTTCACATCAAATTCCTTCTTTTATTTTGTTCATAATAAGATGTGTTTTGTTTATTTATTTTTTTGTTTATTTGTGTATTTTTATTTATTTTATTTCATAAGCCCAAATAATCCAAAGAGCAGAGAGACCTTTATCTTCTATTGATGTAGGATAATTATCTTTAACTATAAACAGAGATAATACCCAGAAGCACAGTACAATAATAGAGTGCTAGCTTTGGAGTCAAGAAGACCTAGGGTCAATTCTTACTACTGACAGATACTAGTTTCGTGACCATGAAGAAATTACTTAATGTGTTAATCTTGTAGAGAAAAAAAAGCTCTTAAACACCACAATTCACCAGAAAAATGAAATATATGTGGAAAGAAAAAAATTCCAAGGTGGAGCCAAAATGGCAGAGTAAGGCAGGGACCCACCTGAGCGTTCCCTCAAACCCTTCCAAATATGTTTAAATAACGACTCTAACCAAATTCTAGAGCAGCAAAATCCACAAAAAGACAAAGTGAAACAATTTCCCAGCCTAGAACAACTCAGAAGGTTGGCAGGAAAGATCTGTTTGTACAACAGTGAGAGAAGAGCACAATCCAGCTCAGGCCATTCCCGCACAGTCCAGGCCACAGCAAACTAGTAGCAGGCCTTGGGAGTCACTGAATCAGCAGTGGAAGCAGCTGCTTCTGGAGCTCTCAGTCCATAGATAGTAAGGGGGTTGAATAACTGGACAGAAGGAGATTACAGGGGTCTCTTTGTTAGCACTGAGGTAGGACTCTGTTGCTTTGTCCATACTCAGATCTAGGTCACAGTCCTTGGTGACAGTCCCAGCATCCAGAGGAGCACTAGGATACCATAGCTTGTGGCCACAGTGGACTGGGGAACCTTCTCAATGTTCCAAGGCAGAAAAGTGTGCTTGTGGTCACTCACAGACCACAGCACAGGTCAAGAGAAGAGGAAACACTTCTCCTTAGATCATGCCACCTTGGAAGAACTGAAAGCTTGCAGGTCCATAGATGTATCTCTGAAAACAGCTGCATAAAACCCGTGAAGTTTGGGACAGGGCAGTCTCCACCCTGGAAGGAGAGGCCTACTTTAACAAAGAGGTAAAGGTTATGTAATAAGCAGGGAAAATGGGGAAAAAAAACAGAAAAAATAAACATAATTCTGACCACAGAAAGTTACTACAGTGACAAGGAAGATCAAAACACATGCCAAAAGAAAATAGCAAAGTCAAAACTCCTAAAGTCTAAAGACTCCAAAAAACATAATAATTGGTTTCAGGCCATGGAAGAGGTCAAAAAGGATTTTGACAATCAAGTAAGAGAGTAGAGGAAAAATTGGGAAGAGGATTGGGAATGATGAAAGAAAATCACGAAAAAAGTCAACATTGGGGGACAGAGCCAAGATGGTGGCTGGAAAGCAGGGACTTGGTTAAATTCTCCCCCAAATCCCACCAAATACCTGTAAAAATGGCCCTGAACAAATTCTAGAGCTGCAGAACCCACGAAATAACAGAGGGAAGGAGGTCTCCAGCCCAGGACCGCCCGGATGATCACTGGGAAGGGTCTATCACACAGTGCTGGGAGTGGAACGCAGCCCAGCGTGGGCTGTGCCAGGACAGACCAGAGCAGGAGTCAACTGGAGCAGGCTTTAGGGCCAGGAATCATTGAGTTGTGCCAGTTACCTGACTTTTCAATCCACAGATGCCAAAGACCACTGAACAATCTAGTGGGTAAACTGCTAGATCAGGTTAGAGAGCGGTCAGATCACCAGCCTTGGGGGTGGTGGAGGTGGTGCAGTGGTAGTGCTCCAGTGTCAGTTGCTTCCGGAGTCACTCACACAGTGGGAGAAATTAAGTGGTAGACCAGACCAGGAGTACAGGGCTTGCTTTACCCTGCTTATATCTGGGTCTCAATCCTGGTTGGCAGTTCTTGGGGGAGGAGGAGTGCTACTGTGGCAGGGCTTGTGGTGACACTGGAGTAGAAGTAGCTCTGAAAATAGCAGTTTAGCCCCTAAAGCTTGAGACAAAGTACTCTCTACAAGTAGTCACATGCTGACAAAAAGCTCAAAAGTCAAGTAGTTGGCTGGGAACATGAACAGGCAGCGAAAACATTTTGGTGACAAAGATCAAAACATATAGCAAGACAAAAGTCAACAAAGTCAAAAAGCCTACATCAAAAGCCTCCAAGAAAAACATGAACTGGTCTCAGGCCATGGAAGAGCTCAAAAAGAATTTGGAAAAGTAAGTACTAGAAGTAGAGGAAAAATTGGGAAGAGAAATGAGAGTAATGCAAGAAAACCATGAAAAAC
>CM053622.1:521065790-521086463 GCA_028646595.1 Phalanger gymnotis
GGAAGGAAGGAAGGAGGGAAGGAAGGAAGGAAAGGAGGGAGGAAGGAAGAAGGAAAGAAGGAAGAAAGGAAGGAAGGAAAGAAGGAGGGAAGGAAGGAAGAAAGAAGGAGGGAAGGAGGGAAGGAAGGAAGGAAAGGAGGGAGGAAGGAAGAAGGAAGGAAAGAAGGAAGGAAAGAAGGAAGGAAGGAGGGAAGGAAGGAGGGAAGGAAGGAAGGAAGGAAGGAAGAAGGAAGGAAGGAAAGGAGGAAGGAAGGAAAGGAGGGAGGGAGGGAGGGAAAAGAAAAGAGAAAGGAAAAGAAAAAAGAAAAGCTCTTAGTAGGCATTTAATGAACGTTTATTGATTAATTGTCTAAACCTATACAGAATCACTAGGAAAACACTTTGTTGACAATAGGATTCTATGTGATAAGAATCAATAAAACAACAACAATAGCAACAATGACACTAAATAGTTGTCCAAACTCAATGTAGCTTGTTCCCTTTCTCATATTAAGTTCTGGCGCTAACTCACTGTTTATCACAGGACCTGTAACATGTGTTCTGATGTACCTAATTCAGTGGACATGGTACTGTTGTACTAACACAATCCAATGCCTTGTTGGTATTAGGACAACAGGCATATTCTCATGTGTGTTTTGGTGATATTTGTATTACCTACCTCAAAGGGATTTTTGTGAGAAAAGGAATTTATAAGTCTATATCATATGATAAATGTGACCTATTATTATACACATTTGTGAATTAGTATTCTAATGTGTGTATATACAAATGTGTGCATATACACATATTTACCTACACATGTATATTCATTCATTTACACATATAATATATACACACATATATATGTGTATGCATATGCATATGTAATATGTATACATGTGTATCTGTATATGCATATATGTGCATATGTGCATATATGTGCATGTGTGCATATATGTGCACATGTGCATGACATATATATATACATATGCATGTTGTATATAAACACATGCATAACAACATTTGTGATTTCTTTAATGTAAAGAACTCTTAGTGAAGAATTTTCTCCACTAATTGAAGTCAATGAATGCTTTAACATTGAAAGTTTAAGTAACCTGCCTGGGTCACACATCAAGTATGTCACAGGCAGAACCTAAATCCAATTTTTCCTAATTTTAAGGCTGGCTCTTTATCTGCTACATCACACTGACTCCCTAATACTTGTCTACTATTTTGAATGCTAGGTTTCATCTCTTTTATTTGTCTGTAAGCTTTCAATGGGTAGATACTATGATTTATATATGTTATTCATTATTTTATCATTTAATTCATTTTTTCCAAATATCAAATATGTATTTCTTCTCTCTTTCATCCTCCTCCATTGGGTGAATAAAAAAACCTTTAACAAATAAACATAAGAAAATAAAATAGGGGGAGGAATGAAATGTAACAGTAATGTTGCTAGCAGCTGCTGTGGAGGTGAAAGATCAACACAAGACCAACAACAGGAGCACAGAGAAGGACTGCTAGCACAGGTTGTTTGATCTGCTTTTCTAAGGAAAGCAACTTTAAGGGGTTAACAATCTCACTTTAATTAAACATACATATATCATTTACTATGTTCATTGGAAAAAGTCATCACCCTGCTGTAATAGGAAGGCCAGATTTATGATCTCAAAAAGGATCATATAAATATCTGAATGGTTCGAAATCCATGGGTATACAGAATTTTCCAAGCAGAAGGCATCAAAGAATTTATTCAGGGCCCAGAGCAACAAATTAGCGAACCAACCTCCCCATTCCAGTATTGTGAACACAAGCCTCCAGGCCCAGTAGGCCCGCCTCACAAGAGTAGCCAGGAGGCCACAAAAAAATAAGATGGCATAAATCATATTCACCGCTCGAACTCCTGGGTCCACACAGGGGTAGGCTCTGCTTCGGATTTTTTCCAGCTATAGTTTTCTTGCCTCTCCTCGAAGCCAAGCCTCTGGAGTTCTTAAGTCCCGCCTCAACGACTAGAGACCAGAGTCCAGAGGCCCATGGCTTCCCGAATTGGCCCCTTTTAAGTCTTTAATCTACGCCCACAGGGGTTTCACACCTGATAGGGCTTTGGGCCTGGGGCTTAGCGTTTAACAGGTGAAAGTACTTTCACCATAAACAAAAGCCAAACTCCTCAAGCACACCCGTTAAACTAAGCCCATTTTGCCTTACTGGCACACCTGCATTTCAGAGTAAATACAAACAGAAATTCCATAAACATAGCAAATAACACAAACCAGTAGACAGACTTCTATCTGTCCAACATCTGGGTTTTCAAAGCTGGGAGGGTGTTCCTTTGGCTACTCAGAGTCTTGTCACCAACACTCTTCCAATTAGTGTGCCCCCAAAAGCAAAACCCTATATATATCTATATATATCTATATCTATATATCTATATCTATATATCTATATCTATCTATCTATATATCTATATCTATATATCTATATCTATCTATCTATCTATCTATCTATCTATCTATCTATCTATCTATATATATATATATATATACACGTATGTGTATATATACACATCCTCAGGGTCAGAGGAGTCACAACCATGCAACACAAACCCATGTGAACTAAGCCTTTCCTTGACATAAGCACATCATCAAAGACTCCCAATTCAATCAAAGATTCCTTATTGCTGAGAATCACTCCAAAACAAAGACAGCAAAAGTCCCACTTTACCAGACCAATTCAAACAAATGCAAGACTCATTAAAGGCACTTTGACTTAGAATTCCAGAAAAGAAGACAACAAACAAAAAGTCCCACCCTAATTACCATAATAGGGAAGAACCAAGATGTCTGAGAAAATCCTGGAAAGTACCTGGGCTCTTCCCAGTTTCCCTTGGAAACAGCATTAAATCAAGCCACTTAGCAGATTCTAGAGTGACAGAACCCACAAAAAAGACAGAGTAAAACAAATTTCCAGTTGAAGATAACTTGAATGTATTTCCAGAAAGGTCTCTCACTTGGGTAAAAGGGGAGCACAGTCCAGTCCAGAAGGTATCTGGTAAAGCCAGAGGAAGGCTCTTAGCCACAGCACAGATCAGCAACCAATCTGGCTCAGAAGGTGAGTGGCACAGCAGGCCAGCTGTGAGACCTCCAGACTCAGCACAGAAGGGAAATTGCCAGGCCCAGAACCCAGAGCAAAACAGGCGCTACTAGGCTGGGCCACCCCAGTGCTGTGGGCAAACTGCCAGCACTTGAGGTCACAGGGCAGAAAGCCAATAATCAGGCCCCTAGTACCCAGCATAACAAGCTTGAGACAATTTCCCCCTCCCATGCTCACCCCCATGTCCTGGGAGTAGAGCTCAACTTTAAAAGGCATGTAATAGGCTAAAAAAATGAGCAAGAAAGAGAAAACAGCCATGACCACAGAAATCTATTATGATGATATGGAAGATCAAAACACAAACTCTGTAAAGGACAACGCTGTAAAAATAACTACATGCAAAACCTCAAAGGGGAATATGAATTGGTTTTAAGCCAAAAAAGTATTCTTAGAAAAACTCAAAAATGATTTTAAAAATCAAAGAGAGGTAAAATTAAAAAAAAAATGAGAAAAGAAATGAGAGGTATTCCAGAGAGACTCAACAATTTGGAAAAAGAAAGACAAACATCGACTGAAAAATATAATTCCTTAAAAAGTAAAATTGACCAAATGGAAAAGCTAACCAAAGAAATAATTTCTTAAAAGTTAGAATTGGGCAAGTTGGAAGCTGATTACTCTGTGAGACATCAAGAACCAGTACAATATAATCAAAAGTATGAAAAAATAGGAAAAAAAATGTAAAATATCTCATTGGTGGAAAAAAAAAAAACTGACTTGGAAAATGGATCCAAGAGAGATAATTTAAGAATTATTGGACTACCTGAAAGTCATTATTAACAACAATCACAACAACAAAAAGGACTTGGACATCATTTTTCAAGAAATTATCAAGGAATGCTACCTTGATATCTTATAACCAGAGGATAAAAAATAGTAATTGAAAGAATCCACCAATTGCCTTATGAAAGAAATCCCAAAATTAAAACTCCCAGGAATATTGTAGCTAAATTCCAGAATTATCAGGTCAAGGGGAAAATATTGACAGCAGCCAAAAAGAAAAAAAAAATCAAATATCAAGGAACCACAGTCAGGATTGCACAGGAATAAGAAACTTCTATAGTAAAGGATCAGAGAGCATGGAATATAATATTCAGGAAGGCAAAGGAGCTTGGTTTACAAGCAAGAACCTACTACCCAGCAAAATTGAGCATAATCTTTATAATGAAAATATGTATATTCAATGAAATAGGAGATTTTCAAACTTTCCTGTTGAAAAGACCAGAGCTGAACAGAAAATTTATCTGCAAACATAAGAATCAAAAGAAGCACAAAAAGGAAAACAAGAAAAAAAAAAACATTATTCAGTAATGTTGAACTGTTTACATCCCTACATGGGAAGATAATATTTATTACTCTTGAGAACTGTATCTCTAATAGGTTAGTTTAAAGAGGTAAACATAGATAGAGGGTGTGGGTGTAAGTTGATTTTGATGTAATGACATAAAAAGATAATTAAAGGGTAAAAAAAGGATTATACTGGGAAAAGAGGAAAGGGGGAGGCAGAATAAGGTAAATTACATCACATGAAAGGTCCAAAGACCTAGTACAGAAAAAGGAAAGAAGGGAGGAGGTGAGCATTCTTTGAACATTATTCTCATAAGATTTGGTTCAAAGAAGGAACAACATACACATTCAGTTGGGTATAGAAATTTATCTTACCCTATAGGGAAGAAGGAAGGGAAAGAGGAAAGAAAAGGGAGGGGGTAGGCTGATAGAAAGAAGGACAGATTAAGAGAGGCAGTCAAAGCCAGACACAGTGGTGAGGAGGGATAGGGTGAAAAGATAGAGAAAAGTATAAATGGGGGTGGAGGGGATAAGATAGAGGGAAATACAGAGTTAATAATCATAACTGTGAATATTAATGGAAATGGGATGAACTCTCCCAGAAAATGCAAGCAAATAGTGAAGTAGATTAAAAACTAGAATCCTACAATTTGATTACAAGAAACACATTGGAAGCAGAAAGATCCACATAGAGTAAAGGTAAAAAGCTAGAGCAGAATGTATTATGCTTCAGTTGAAGTAAACAAAGAAACAAACAAACAAAAACCAGGGGTACCAATCCTGATCTCAGACAAAGCAAACACAAAAATACATCTAATTAAAAGATATGAGGAAGAAAACTACATCTTGCTAAAAGGTACAATAGACAATGAAGTAATATCAATGCTAAACATACATACACAAACTGGTATAACATCCAAATTCTTAGAGGACACTTTACAGAAATTACAGAAAGCAATAGACAACAAAACTATACTAATGGGAGACCTCAAACTCCCCTTTTCAGAACTAGATAAATCTAACTACAAAATAAACAGGAAAGAAGTTAGGAGACAAATAGCATTTTAGAAAACTTAGATATGATAGACCTATGAAGAAAATTGAAAGTGGATAGAAAGCAATATACTTTTTTTTTTCTCAATGCTACATGGCACCAACACAAAAACTGACTATGGATTAGGGCATAAATACCTGACAAACAAATGCAGAAAGGCAGAAATATTAAATATATCTTCTTCAAATCATGGTGCAATAAAAATTACATGTAATAAAGGGCCATGGAAAGACAGATTAAAAATTAATTGGAAATGAAATACTCTAATCCTAAAGAATGAGTGTGTCAAATAACAAATCATAAAAACAATTAATACTTTCATTAAAGAGAATGACAATAATGAGACAACATACCATAATTTTGGGGACACAGCCAAAGCAGTACTTAAGGAAAATTTTATATCTCCAAATGCTTGCATGAATAAAATAGAAAAATAAGAGAACAATGAATTGGGAATATAACTAAAAAATCAAGAAAAAAAACACATTAAAAATCTCCAATTAAATAATAAATTAGACATTCTGAAAATCAAAGAAGGAATGAATAAAATTGAAAGTAAAAAAAAAACTATTGAACTAATAAATAAAAGTAAGAGCTGGTTTTATGAAAAAAATAATAAAATAGAGAAACCTTTGGTTAATTTGATTAAAAAAGAAGTACGTCACATTAACAGTATCAAAAAGAAAAAGGGTGAATTCACCACCAAATGAAGAGGAAATTAAAGCAATAATTAGGAGCAATTTTGCCCAACTGTACACTAATAAATCTGAATATCTAAATGGTGAATAATTACAAAAATATAAATTGCCCATATTAACAGAAGAGGAAATAAAATAACTAAATAAACTCATTTTAGAAAAAGAAATTGAGGGGAGTGGAGTCAAGATGGTGGCTGGAAAGCAGGAACTAGGTTGAGCTCCCTGCCAAGTACCTCCAAAAAACTATAAAAAATGGCTCTGAACCAATTCTAGAACTGCAGAACCCACAAAGTGGCAGAGGGAAGCAGGGCTCTAGCTGAGGACAGCCTGGATGGTCTCTGGGTAAGGAGTTGGGAGCAGAGGGGAGTGGAGCAGAGAGGAGCAGAGCCCAGCATGGGCAGCGCAGACCAACCACACCAGAAGCTGGGTGGAGCATGCCCTAGCGCCCTGAATCAGTGAGCTGTGACAATTACCAGACTTCTCATCCCACAAATACCAAGGACAACAGAGTAGGTTAGTGGGAGAAGCTGCTGGGGACAGGGAGTTTGCAGTTCAGCCACCACCCCTGGGACAGCGGAGGTGGAGCAGCTACAGAACTACAGCTGCAGTTGCTTCTAGCCCCAGGCACACCTGGTGGGAGGAATTAAGTGGCAGATCAGAGCAGGAGTGAAGAGCCTGCCGAAGATCTAAGTCCAGTCATGGTTGGGGCTTCTTGCGGAAGGAGGGGTGCTGGTGTGGCAGCGTATCCACCCAAGCTTGGAACATAGACCTCTTTACTCTACAAGTAGTCATACCCCACTGAAAAACTCAAGGGTCAAGTAAGTTGGCTGGGAACATGGCCAGGCAGTGAAAATGCACCAATATTCAGTCTCACACTTCGGAATCTTTCTTTGGGGACAAAGAAGACCAAAACATACCGCCAGAAGAAGTCAACAAAGTCAAAGAGCCTACAACAAAAGCCTCCAAGAAAAACATGAACTGGTCTCAGGCCATGGAAGAGCTCAAACAGGATTTGGAAAAGGAAAGTAGAGAAGTAGAGGAAAAATTGTGAAGAGAAATGAGGAGGATGGGAGAAAATCACTAAAAACAGGTCAATGACTTGCTAAAATGACTTGCTAAAAAAATACTGAAAAATATACTGAAGAAAACAACACCTTAAAAAATAGACTAACTCAAATGGCAAAAGAGCTCCAAAAAGCCAATGAGGAGAAGAATGCCTTGAAAGGCAGAATTAGCCAAATAGAAAAGGAGATCTAAAAGACCACTGAAGAAAATACTACCTTAAAAATTAGATTGGAGCAAGTGGAAGCTAGTGACTTGATGAGAAATCAAGATATTCTAAAACAGCAGGAATGAAAAAAATGGAAGACAATGTGAAATATCTAATTGGAAAAACCACTGACCTGGAAAATAGATCTAGGAGAGAGAATTTAAAAAATTATTGGACTACCTGAAAGCCATGATCAAAAAAATAGCCTAGATATCATCTTTCAAGAAATTATCAAGGAGAACTGCCCTGATATTCTAGAGTCACAGGGCAAAATGAAAATTGAAAGAATCCACCGATTGCCTCCTCAAATAGATCCCAAAAAGGAAACTCCTAGAAATGTTGTCACCAAATTCCAGAGCTCCCAGGTCAAGGAGAAAATACTGCCAGCAGCCAGAAAGAAACAATTTGAGTATTGTGGAAACACAATCAGAATAACCCAAGATCTAGCAGCTTGTATATTAAGAGATGAAGGGCTTGGAATATGATATTCAGGAGATCAATGGAGCTAGGATTAAAACCAAGAATCACATACCAAGCAAAACTGAACAGATGTTCAAAAAAATTATGAATAATATCTATATAAAACCATCACCAAGCATTATATGAAACACGGGTAAGCTAGAAGCTTTGCCAATAAGATTGAGAGAAACAAGGATGACCATTATCTCTATTGTTATTAAATATTATGCTAGAAATGTTAGTTTTAGCAATAAGAAACAGAAATTGAAGGTAGTAGAATAGGCAATGATGAAACCAAACTATGATTTTTAAAGATGACTTGATGGTATACTTAGAGAATCCTAGAGAATCGACTAAGATAACTACTTGAAATAATAACTAGCAAAGTTTCAGGGTACAAAATAAACCCATATAAATTATTTACATTTCTATATAATACTAACAAACTCAGCAGTAAGAAATAGAGACATTTCATTTAAAATAACTTTAGATAATATAAAATATTTGAGAGTCTACCTGCCAAGACAAACCCAGGAACTATATGAACACAACAAAACACTTTTCACACAAATAAAAGCAAATCTAATCAATGTGAAAATTATTAATTGCTTGTGGGTAGGCTGAGCTAATATAACAAAAATGACAATTCTACCTAAATTAATTACTTATTCACTGTCACACCAATTTAACTACCAAAATTATTTTGTAGAACTAGAAAAAATAATAAAAGTCATCTAGAAGAACAAAAGTTTAAGAATATCAAGGGAATCAATGGGCAAAAAAAAAATGTAAAGGAAGATGGCATTGCTGTACCTGATTTGAAACTATATTATAAAGTGGAAATCATCACAACTATCTGTTACTGGCTAAGAAAAATAGTCATGGATCAGGGGAATAGGCTAGGTATATGAGACTGTAATAAACGACTATAGTAATCTACTGTTCAAAGATCCTAGCTTCTGGATAAGAACTCACTATTTGACCAAAACTGCTGGGAAAACTGGAAAATAGTATGGCAGTGTAACAGCAATGTTGCTAGCAGCTGCTGTGGGGATGTAAGACTAATAACACCAGCATACAGGAGGTCTGCTAGCACAGGTTCTTTGATATATGCTTTTCTAAGGAAAGCAACTTTAATGGGTTAACAATCTCAATTTAATTAAATACTCACACATATATGTATGTATAAATACAGAAATATATAGGTATATATAAAATTCACCCAGTTCAGGGGGAAAAGTCAGCACCCTGAACTTCAGAAAAAACACAAACAGAAATTACAAGCAAAAGTTACATAAACAGAGCAAAATAACACAAATCAACAGACAGGCTTCTAGCCATCTGACCAAGACATTACATACATAGTTACCAGTGAGAGAAGCACCACCATATGTGTTTTTCAAAGCTGAAGGGCTTCTTAATGGCTACCCAGCATCTCATTTGATCAAGTCAACTGACACTCTTCCAATGAGGTGAGCTCCAAGCAAAATGCTAACCTTAAAGCATATATATATATATATATATATATATATATATATATATATATATATATGTAGTTCTTCAGAGTCAGAGGGTGTCACAACCATGTAACTCAAACCCATGTGATCTAGGCCTTCTCTTGACTTAAGCAGGTCATCAAAGACTACTGATTCAGTCAGGTACTCTTGAATGAAACAAAAGCAACACTCAAAGGAACTTGATTTCCTTAGTGCTAAGAAGCACTCCAAAACAAAAGACAACAAAAAGTCCCACTTTACCTGCAATTACAGGCACGACCTAGGCATAGATCAACATCTTACACCATATAGCAAAATAAGGTCAAAATGGTTACATGATTTAGACATAAAGGGTGATACTAGGAGTTTACCTGTCACATCTATGGATAACAGAAGAATTTATGACCAAACTAGAGATAGAGAACATTATAAAATGCAAAATGTATAATTTTGCTTATATTAAATTAAAAAGGTTTGCACAAAGCCATTACATACAAGATTAGAAGGAAAGCAGAAAGCTGGGAAACAATTTTTACATTCAGCATCTCTGATAAAGGCCTCGTTTCTCAAATACATATAGAGAATTGAGTAAAATTCATAAGAATGCAAGTCATTCCCTGATTGATAAATGGTCAATGGATATGAATAGGCAGTTTTCAGATGAAGAAATTAAAGCTATCTAGTCATATGAAAAAATGCTCTATGTCACTATTGATTAGAGAAGTACAAATCAGAACAACTCTGAGGTACCACCTCATACTTGTTGGATTGGGTAATGTGACAGAAAAGGAAAATGATAAATGTTGGAGATGTACTAAAACTGGGACACTAATGCATTAGTGGTAGATTTCTGAACTGATCCAAACATTTTAGAGAGCCAATTTGGAATTATACCCAAAGAGATATAAACCTATGCAGACCCTTTGATCCAGCAACGGCATTACTAGGTCTATAGTTCAGAGATCATAAAAACAGGAAAAGAACCCCATGTACAAAAATATTTATAGCAGCTATTTTTGTGGTGGCAAAGAATTGAAAATGGAGAGGATGCTCTGTAGGAGACAATGCAATACCCAAGGGGGCTGCTATGAATATGTTGGGGTATTTCTGAAGCTCACTCCAACTTCCTGCCCCATCCCTTCCTGCTCCACCCATTCAGCAAGCTCCACCCACCTCAGGCTCATGTGACTCAGACTCATGTGACTCAAGCAGGTCACATTGACCTATTAATAGATGGGAAAGATCTTCTCATTTTCATTAACAATACATGCCCAACAAATGGGGAATAGATAAAAAAAGTTGTGATATATGAATGTAATGGAATACTTTTGTGCTAAAAGGAATGATGAGCAGAAGTATTTTAGAAAAACTAGGAAAGACTTACATGAACTGGTATTGAGTGAATTGAGCAGAACCAGAACATTGTACACAATAACAGCAACACTGTAAGATGAAGAACTATGATAGAATTAGCAATAAAATGATCCAAGACAATTCCAAAAGACTCATGATGGAAAATGCTATTCACATCCAGAGAAAGAGCTATAGAGTCTGAAAACAGAGTACTTAAATACTTTATAGTACAGATTAAGTACTATTTTCACTTTTTGTTTTCTTTCTCGTGGCTTTTTCCTTTTGTTCTGATTTTTCATTTACAACATGACTAATGTGGAGATATATTTAATACTGTTGTACTTGTATGACCTATATCACATTGCTTGCTATCTTGTGCTGGTGAGTGGGGAGGGAAAAAAAAATTGCAACTCAAAATCTTATAAAAGTGAATGTTGAAAACAATCTTTACATGCAATTGGAAAAGAAAAATACTATTGAGTGGGAAAAAGTAAATATAGAAAAGTCTTTTGACATAAAAAAGGAAAATAAAACCCCACATTAGTCATGTCCATACATATCATTCTCCCTCTTGTGTCTACTTCTTCATAAAGAAGTGGATTCCATGTCACTTTATCACATAATGATTTAAAGTTTATACTTAACACTAGTGGTTCAACGAATGAAAAACATGAATAAATTTCACCTATATTTTTGTATGGGCAGCTAGGTGGAAGAATGGATAGAGCTCTAGGTGTGGATTAATGTATTGTTAATGCAACGGGAATATTGTTAATGTGTTGTTAAAATAATTTGAAGATCTTACCATCCATTAATAGGCCTATCTGATGTGCCTAAGTCACATGAGTTTGAATCACATGGAAGCCTGAGTCACATGAGTCTCTGGTGGGAGGAGCTTACTGAATGGGTGGAACAGGAAGGGTGAAACATAGCTGATAGGAAGTGAGACAGAGCAGTCAGAGCTGGGAGAGAGAGAGCCACAGAGCAGCAAGTAGTGGGAGTGAGAGCCAAGAAGTGCTTTTCCTTGAGGGTGTTTGTGGGAAGGCCATAACAGAGGGAAGGTTTGGGGATGGTGGTGCCCCCTGCATTGAAAATATGTATAGATTTCTTTCTTGCTATTATGGATTTGGCTTTCTGGTGTTTGAATTAATGTTTTGGTTTCACCTTCAAAGAGAGAGTCTGTTATATTTTGTGATTCAGAACTATGCCAGCATATTCATAGCCACCATAGGTAATAGGAGTATCTCATTGGCTCTACTAGTCAGGATAACTAGAATTCAAATCTTACCTTCAGCCACCTACCAGCTGTGTGACCTTGGGCAAGTCACTGAACCTTACTTGCTTCAGTCTCCTCATCTGTAAAAAGAGTTGGATATGGAAATGGAAAACCACTCCAGTATCTATCTTTGCCAAGAAAACCCCAAATGGGTTCACAAAGAGTCAGATATGACTGAAAAATGACTTAACAACAACATATTTCTATATGGAATACAGTAGGAAGGGTAAGACAAAAAGGTAGCTGCTTTTTTTTTTCCTGCCTACACTGTTTGGTAGACTGGGCAAGGAATAAAACATGGACCACTGTAACAGCAGCAATACAGTCTGCCACATTTGTTTTTTTTTTTTTTGATAAGTAACACTCAATGTTAGTATGGAACAAAGATTCAATTGTACATGGCACTGGGGTATGCCACAGCTAATGCTTCTCTTTCAACTTAAATCTTGATGGAGTATGTACTTGAGCTTTGAAAAACCTCCCTTCAAAGTTGGGTTCGCAAGCATGACACAAAAGTCTTTCTTTCCAGGGAAGGAAATATCAAGATTCTTTATACAGTTGCTTTTAAAAAAAATCTCACAAAGTGAGGCATATTGTACAGTTTTGGCCACAAAAAGATATAAAACTCATTCAGGTGTTTCTGTTGCCCTGTATGAAGTAGTAAAAAAGCTGGACCCTTTTGTGTGACTAAATCTGATGTAGTGTTTTGATTTCTTTAGAAGGAAGGGTATTTAAGAGGAAGAAAACAGATAAAAGCTATGGGAAAAGTTATTTCTCTATAAACCTACTTCATCTTTGACCCTTTTTAGCAAAACCTAGCACAGAAGCAGAAACAGTTTCTTAAAAACCAACATTTGTAAAACTGAGAAAAAAGTGTACTATACACAAGACTGCCTACAACTATTGCTTTCAAACTTGACATTCTCTTTTATTATCTCTACAAGTGACAAGAAAAATAATACTTCCATATATCCAACTTGCAGAACTGATATCCACAAAAAAACTTTCATGATACAGAACTTTTAAAAAGAGACACGAGCAATCTAAAATTAAAAGAGCTTAATCTGGGCCCCAGTGATTTTTTTCTCATTTGCCCTAGATGTCTAATATGTGTGATACAGTAATTAAGAATAGTAGCTCTGAGAAAAGGTCATTATCATAGGCATTTTCTGTCCTATACCTAGAGATGTGGTACAGAGGTTGGCCTGAGAGCCAGAGGCCCTGGGCTCAAATCAGACCTATAACTTAACTGCCTATGTGACTCTGGGCAAGTCACTTAAACTTTTGACCACATTTTACTCATCTGTATAGGGTGTATGGGATGTTCAAGAAGGAAGAGAGCCTCTGGTGTGAGGGTTTGCTGAGCCCTTTTCAAGACTGCTTGTCTACCTTCGGTGTCCATCTGGCACGCAACTCAAACCTGTGACTTCAAGAAGATAGACCATTGCAGTGGTTCTCTAAGCACACACACACACACACACACACACACACACACACACACAGAGGGAGAGAGAGACAGACAGACAGACAGTTTATAATTGTTAGAAAAAAATTATATATGCATACATGCATGTATATATACATGCATATATATTCCCACAATTCCATTTTATTTCGACTAAGATCAATACTTTATTGGCTTTTGCTACACATGTCTATCCAAGCCATGGCAATATAGTACCTAACTTTCTCTTTGATATTCAGTAAGCTATACATTAGCATCAGGTCTCCAGGTGAATCTGAACACCTTGATATTTGTTATATATGAGAATTAGATCTGAGACTACCAACAAATGGCCACAGAGCTCAATAAATAAACAAAACAGAAGCTCCCCATTCCCAATTGAAATCTTAACGATTCAGCAACAACTCTTTATGTAGCTACTTTTCAATTAGCATCTGGCAGGCATGGAGAGAATGTCTTTGCAGAATACACAGTAGTCCAGAAGACGATTGGAAAATCTGCAGTTGTTTAAACCAACGGAAGCAGTCCCATATGTTTAAGTCCAATCTCACTCCATTTTTTTCCCTCCTCTGTTGCCAAAAGAAAAGAGGTGGAGGGAGAATAGAGGGCAGATAAAGAAAAGAAAAAAAAATAAATGCTTTGTTATGCCAAATGACTTGTGAATCTTTGCTCTCAGATACTTTTTACTTTTTCCCCTTAGCCAGCGAAAATGTCTTTCCAGTACACACCATATTAAGCACTTCTTTCAGAGTGTTTAAAGATTCAATCTGGTCTTAAAACATATTTGCAAGAAATCTACTTTCAGTTATCCTGCCACAAAGAAGCCAAAGTACAATTAAACCCCTGGAAAACCACCAATAAATAGTGCAACCAACAATATTAAAAAAAAAATTAAAAACCTTGGGACACAAACACTGTCAAGTCAAGGTTGATGCACTTTCTTGATGCAACAAGCCTTGTTAGACACTAAAAACAAATGCCCAGCTAAAAATCAGTTCCTTCTTCCACAGGTATTTTTAATCAACACTCATGTCAATTACTCACTGAAACCTTTCTGCAAAAAAAGAAACTTTTTTAAAAACTTTTTCTTTGGACAACCAGGTATAGGCATCTAGGCTTCCCCTGTGATTGCATGTGACATATGGAATGTTATTGTACCTGCCTGAATAACTGCAAATGTATGTTGATGCATTAGGCAAAAATCACCACAGGAAACATTAAAAATTATTTTTAGTTTGCTTTGACATTAATTTTGGCACTGGCACTTCCATGCTGAGAGGATTTCTGCTAGTAATGGGGCCACTACTTGCAGGGAAGCATTTTAAAAGCCTCCTAAATATTCTCACATGGGCTTGCAAATATTTGTTGGAGCTCTTGTTAATCACAAGCTATAAAACACTTTTACTTGTATATTTATTTCAGCACTTACTTTTTTGAACTTTCAGATTCCATCTCTCTTTTTCTCCCTCTAGCACGTTCTCATTTCTCTCTCCCTGTTTGTCTTTGTCTTTCTCTTTCATTCACCACCCTCTGTTTTGTTCTATTTCTCTCTCAGTTTCTCACCTTAATTTAAACTAGTGTGTTGTGTATGTGGAGAGAGACAGACAGGAGAGAGAAAGAGAGAGAGAGAGAGAGAGAGAGAGAGAGAGAGAGAGAGAGAGAGAGAGAGAGAGAGAGAGAGAGAGAGAGACAAAAACACAGAAAGACAGCATTTATCAGCCACTTATGTGCCAGGCACAAGATAGTACCTGCATTCAAGCACACACTTTGATGGGAAAAGAAAACACACAAAGGAGAACTAGGAAACAAGACTTAGAGAGGCATGGTGTAGACATGTCCTGTAGGTGGTGTGGAGAGACCTGGTTCTGTGTAGGGTGGGAGTGGAAAATGATAGTTCACCTATCAGAGTCTGATATCCCAGGCTGGGAGCTCCAGGTCCTGGTAGAGTAAGGATTAAGGAGTGGCTAAAGAAGGTATCAAGGCAGCACATATAGAGATGTCCTGGAAAGGTACACACAAGCTCTAATTTTACTACTTGTCTTCCCTGCCCCATCTGAAAAAAATAAATAAATAAAATGGATGGCTAGGTGGTTCAGTGCATAGAGCACTGGGCCTGGAGTCAGGAAGACCTGAATTCAAATCAAACCTCAGACACTTACTAGCTGTGTGACCTTGGGCAATTCACTTAATCCTGTCTGCTTTAGTTTCCTCATCTATAAAATGAGGAAGAGAAGGAAAGGGCAAAGCACTCCAGTATTTTCACTGAGAAAAACCTAAATGGGATCATGAAGAGTCAGGCACAACTGAAACAATGAACAATTTCCCTAAAAACAATCACATAGTTAGACAAAACAGCATTACAGGAGCAAATAATTTTAGTCATACTTTTAGAACTGGAAGAGCTTAAAACACATTTAATCCAATCCCTCATTTTTCAAATGAAGATTAGAAAAAACTGTTGCTGTTTGTCTTTCACTCTTGAAGAGGACCATGAATTTGTGGAGGTGATGCCCTGACATGCAAGTGAATTGAGTTTAAGTGATGGAGTGCTGTGCAAAGTCACCAGCCTCACTTTCTCCTCCATCTCTGTCTGGGTGCAGTGGTAAGATATAGGTCAGGATGACTGGACAAGGCCCTGGTTGTAGTGGTAGATCTTGGCCTTTTTAAGATAAGGTCTCAGTTTGACTGAGGCAGCAGCCATTCAGTGATTAAGACTAGGTAAGAAATGAGACAGAGAATGGCCTCTTCACCTAGTCAAAAGAAAAAAAAAAAGAAATCAAATTTCCTCTGACTTCAAAGCCAACACTCTTTCCACTGGTCCTCAATGGATGAAAAGAACTTTATGCAATGTCTAACTTACACACAGAGAAGTACCTGTCATCCAAGTTTAAAGTTGCTATGTTGGATCATTATTCATCATTTGTTTTCATCTTGAAGGATGAAATAGGGTTTAGATTCCATGTAGTAAAGACATCAAGATACATCTGTAGGGCATATGTACACCCCAGCCCCATGAGTTGTACTGTACGGCAAGATACTGGCATTTTCTCACTTATTACACAAGTGAACTTTGGTTCTACAGTGCCCTCTATGTCAAGGCCCAATTAATATGCCTACTCCACCTGTTGGAGAGGGAGAGGAAAGTGATAGTTTTAAGGGGTGAATCTTGGTTGACTTGTCTTTTGATCTTGGCTTTTTTCTCTAACCTCTGTATACCCTGTCATGAACTGATAAAAAAAATGCTGTATATGAACAATGGAATATGCGTTTTAAATTGTATGGTAATTGTCTGGTAATATCCTCCATGGCTCTTTTCAATCAATGTTTTCTCCCAGCCTGTGACTGCTCTAGGAGTTTGTCTATTAAAATTCAAATTAGGTAACAAGGTGCAAATTGCCTCATGATTTTTTTTCTTCTTCTTCTGGTTCTTCTTTATAGATTTTTAGTTGTTAGCCATTTCTGGATGTTGAATTTCCATACAGAATCACTTTGTAAATATGGGTTTGGAATTTGTTTAATGAGATTCCTATGCATCTCAGCCATGTTGTTTTTGAAATTGTTGCCTCATTATCGGTCAACACGCTACTGAAAGTGATAGTATTTAGGGACTAAATTTCAGAAAACATCCAAAATAGAAAAGTTTAAGTCAGTTTCTAGAGACTTTGATGGTCATAAGAGAAGTGTGGTAATCTCCTTCACAGGCTCATGGATGTAGCTCAACCAAATTGCTTATTAAAATCACAGTGACACAGCATTGAAGTGACAGGTTCAGTTTATCGGGAAAGGGGGTGTGCTGGCAAGGTAAACCTATCTTTTTCAATGTTTGTTTTTTGTTAATGGGATTGCAATTAGAATACCTTGAGAATTAATTCCAGTCCCATATATTTGTTAGGGGCAATGTTTTGGCTGAAGAATTTAATCCAACAAGAAAAAAAAAGTGGTGCTGATGGAGGTGGGATAGGGAGGCAGATTAGGAAAAAGTCAGATATTTCATCACTACTAGCATCTTCTATTATTAGTAATACATTTCCATAGAGGCAGCTAGGTGGTGTAATAGATATAGTGCAGGGACCTGGAGTCAGGAAGATACATGTCTTCCTGAGTTCAAATAAGGCCTCAGACACTTACTAGCTGTGTGATCCTGTGCCGGTCACTTAATTCTGTTTGCCTCAGTTTGCTCATCTGTAAAATGAGCTGGAGAAGGAAATGGCAAATCAGACCAATATCTTTGCCAAGAAAACCCCAAATGGGATTACAAAGAGTCAGACATAAATGAAAAATGACTAAACAACTCCTTACTAGGCAGTTAGGTAGGGCAATGGAGAGAGTGCTGCACTTAGAATCAGGAAACCTTGAGTTTACACCCATACTCATATACTTACTGGCTCTGTGACCCTGTGAAAGTCATTTAACTTCTGCCTACCTCTGTTTCTTTACCTATAAATTGGAGAAAAATAGCCCATGCTTCCCCAAGCTATTGTGAGGCTAAATGAGATAATATTTGAAAGGCACTTTGTAAGATTTAAAGCACTATATAGATGTTAACTATTTTAACAAAGCTTTTCATTACATAGTCACCTTAGAGTTATGCATATGAGGCCAGGTGAGTAGCAGCATCAGAGGGAGGTACCTAACAACGAAAATATCAACAGTCCCAGGGCAGTAGCATCAAGGACATTCACAATTTCAAAACAGCCCACCTTATAGGCATCACAACATTGCTTTTCCCCCAAAACTGTCCTTTAACTAATGGAAAAGGGCAAAAATCTTCAGATCATTTTTACCATTGTTGACTTTTTTCCTAGCCCTTTGTATGATTATTTTGTAAGCACTGTTGAACTCATAGGAATTATAATAAAAGTACAGGATTTCTCAGCTAGAAGAGAATTTAGAAATCACCTAAACAACTTATTTTTACAGATAAAAAATAGATGTAAAGAATTGTGTCTAGCTCAAGATTAGAATGAAAGTTTGCCAAGAATTTCAAATGCCAATCTCTTTCATTTAATCAATCAATTTATATATTCATTAAACATTTATTGTGTATCTGGTACTAGATTAGATGAAATGGAGAACACAAGAGTAATATAATCTATTTTCAGGTCTTGCTGACACGTTTTAGGAAGGACATGAACAAACTAGGGCATATTTTGAGGACGTGAGAACGAAAACACCAGGAATGTTGAGTGGGTTTTTAAGAATATACCATAGGAAGATCAGCTGAAGAAACTGGGAATATTAACTCTAGATATTTGATGATTTATGAACCTGATGATAATTATCTTCAAGTAATTGAAGGGGCTAATATATGGAAGAAAGATTAGACTTTTCCATAGTCTTCAGTGGGAGAACTAGAAGCAGTGCAGGAAAGTCACAGAAAAGATTTCAGGTCAACATAAGGAAAAACTTTCTAAAAGTCAAAGCTAGGCCAAAGAGCAATGGGCTGCCCTGTAAATTGAATTTCTTCTCCCTGGAGGTCTTCAAGGGAAAATTGGATGTCCACCTGTTGCAAACTTTGTAAAGTAAATTTCTGTTCTGATACAAGTGTTATTAGGTGTCTTTTAAGGTCCCTTCAAAATTTGAGTTTATGTAACTATAGGATTTCATTAATCCAGTCACTTAACTTTCACTTATTAAGCATTTACTATAGGCCTAGCACTGGAAAAAGCAGCAGACTCTGAGCTCAATGTTCTTATGTTCTCTCAGTGAAAATAATATGGATATATGTCAATATATATGTATATATACATATACAAACATGCTTGTGTATATGTGTATGTGTGTGTGTGTGTGTGTGTGTGTGTGTGTGTGTATGTGTGTAATTTTAGGAGATAACATAACTGAGGGGAGGGGATTAGGAAAGGATTCATTCAAGAGGTAGCACTTGAGTTCAACTTTGAAGGAGCCTGGAGATTCTAAGATGTGGTAGTGAGAGAGAGTCTGCATTCCAGGGGTCAAGTGAACCTTTTCAAAACCCTGGAGGTAGGAGAAGAAATGCGGTCTTTGAGAGACAACAATTAGGCCAGTTTGGTGTTTGACCCCAAAGCTAGGCAGAAAACCAGGACTTGATCATGTATTTTATTTTTCACCAGATAAAGTTGCATGTTATTTTCTTCCTTTCCTTTATAATTCTTTTGTTGTCCCATATTACTAATGCAGGAAACTCTTTCGGAGTTTCATTATAGATAAAAGAAAGAAAAGGTCTTGCAAAATATATACTCAAAAAGGTGATGAACATCATTTATTAGTTACAGACATAAACAAAATGACATTAAATAAACCGATGATATACTATATAGTTACTTATATAGGGATAAAATTAAAAATGGTGTAAATCAACAATTAACTATGTGATATTACAGAGGAGATTTTACTAATTTAAGCTAAATTTGGTTAAAATATATAAAGAATGTTGTTGTAGAATAATGTTGGTCAGAGTCATCTCATACGGGTTATGCCTACAATGTTCTTCACACAAACTGACTTCTAGTTAACTAAAAGTGAGTGATCTCTGGGTAAATGTTGTTATTGTCTTGATATATTTATTATGTAACATCTAGAACTGCACTCATTCTCATTGTGTCATCATAACAGTGAAAATAATGACAAACTTTTTGAAAAAAAAGTTGATGAGTTCCTTCAAATATTATACAACCACTTTTTACAGCCCTCCTGATTCACACTGCCATCAAATATGAGAGTTTCTGAACTTGGGGTCTGTGAACTTTTTAAAAAATGTGTTTTGATAATTACATTCAATATATTTTGTTTTCTTTGTAATCACAGGTACTTCATTTTATACACTTAAAATTCTTATTGTGAGAAAGGGTCTAGGACCTGAGTTCAAATCCAGACTCAGACACTTCACACATTATACCTGTGTGACCCTGACAAATCACTTAACCTTCATTGACTTTCAAAAAGAGAAAGAGAGAGAGAGAGGTGAGACAGAGAGACGAGACAGAGACAGAGACAGACAGAGATGGACAGAGACAGAGAGACCTGAATCAAATATAGAAAAATAAGAGCCGATTTCTTTTTCAAGGGGGCGGAGCCAAGATGGCGGCTGGGAAGCAGTGACTGGCGCGAGCTCCCCACCTAGTCCCTCCAAAAACCTATGAAACAATGGCTCTGAACCAATTCTAGAGCTGCGGAACCCACAAAGTGGCAGAGGGAAGCAGGG
>CM053622.1:521086963-521102669 GCA_028646595.1 Phalanger gymnotis
TCTCCCGGAAGCTCAAGAAGCGTTTGAAACCTTTGGGCTGCAAGCCTCAGGGGCTGGTATCTCACCGTCCGTGGCGTTGTGCTGCCTCTCGTCGCTTCCACAGAGTGCCGTCCTGTGTTGGGAGGCCTGGGGATCTGCGCTGGTTTCAGGCGCCCGGCTTTCTCCCAGCCTGTCTCCCACGTGGATTTTCCCGGCCAGCCGCTTCTACTTTGGTCCCGTCTGGGGCAGCTCCACAGGCTGAGCGCTTTCCTAGCCTACAGAATCGTTCCTTCAGCCTTTTAGATTCTCCCGGCTGGGAAATTTGCCCCAGTCAGAGTGCTTGCAATTTCTAACTCTCTCAAATCTGTTCAGATTCACTTTTTTTATAGGAATCCAACAGAACTTGTGAGAGAGCTCCAGCAAGATGCTGTTTTCATGCGGCCATCTTGGCTCCGCCTCCAATCTTCTTAGCCATTTTGTTGATTTTACTTATTAAAAATTTGTTCTCATCAGTGATTTTTTCTTGTTATTTTTTTCTTTTGTCTCCCTAATTTGGTTTTTAAATTGCTCCTTTAGCTCTTCCAGGCATGATTTTAAATATATATATATATATATATATACACATATATATATACATATATATATATAATATTTTTAGTATTCAGCATCGATTTCCACAAACTCACAAACTTTGAATTGCAAATTTTCTCCCCATTTTTAATACACCCCACTCCAAGATGGCATATATTCTGATTGCCCTGTTCCTCAGTAAGCACTCCCTTCTGTCATCCCATTCCCCTCCCAATCCCTTTTCCCTTACTTTCTTTTCGGGCAAGATAGCTTTCTATGCCCCATTGTCTGTATATCTTATTTCCCAGTTGAATGTAAAAACAACATTTTTTGAACATCTGCTTTTAAAACTTTGAGTTCCAAATTCTCTCCCCTTTTCCCTCCCCACCCACTTTCCCTAAGCAGGCAAGAAATTGAACATAGGGCACATGTGTATCATTATAAAAAAAAAAAAAAAACTCTTCCACAATACTCATGTTGTGAAAGACTAACAATATTTCACTCCTTCCTCTTCAGTCCCCATTTGTTCAGTTTTCTCCCTTGACCCATTCCCTTTTCAAAAGTGCTTGCTTTTTATTTCTTCTTCATCTCATCTGCCCTCCCTTGTAATTGTACCCCATGTTTTGCCCCCTCTCCCTTCTTTCTCCTGTGGGGTAAGATACCCAATTGTGTGTGTATGGTATTCCCACTTCAAGTCAAATACAATGAGAGCAAGATTCACTCATTCCCCCTTCCCTGCCCCCTCTTCCCTTGCAACAGAACTGCTTTTTCTTGCCACTTTTATGTGAGATAATTTACCCCATTCTATCTCTCCCTTTCTCTCCCTCTCAATATATTTTTCTCTCATCCCTTAATTTGATTTTAATTTTTAAGATATCATCCCTTCATATTCAACTCACTCTGTGCCCTCTGTCTATATATCTATATATCTATATATCTATACATCCACACATATATATGTATACACGCACACATACTTATACATATATACACACATACACACACATACACACACAAATGCATACACATATATACACATATACATATTCACTTACATATACATATACACATACATATACATATACATATACATATGCATATGCATATGCATATACATATACGTATACATCTATGTTTATTGCCTTCAGCCACCCTAATACTCAGGTCTCATGAATTATACACATCATCTTACCATGTAGGAATGTAAACAAAACAGTTCAACTTTAGTAAGTCCCTTATGATATCTCTTTCTTGTTTACATTTTTGTGGTTCTCTTGATTCTTGTGTTTGAAAGTCAAGTTATCTATTCAGCTCTGGTCTTTTCACTGAGAAAGCTTGAAAGTCTTCTATTTTATTGAAAATCCACATTTTGCCTTGGAGCATTATACTCAGTTTTGCTGGGTAGGTGATTCTTGGTTTTAATCCTAGCTCCATTGAACTCAAGAATGTCATATTCCAAGCCCTTCAATTCATTAATATGGAAGCTGCTGGATCTTGTGTTATTCTGATTGTGTGTTTCCACCATACTCAAATTGTTCCATTCTGGCTCCTTGCAATATTTTCTCCTTGATCTGGGAGCTCTGGATTTTGGTGACAATATTCCTAGGAGTTTTCTTTTTGGGATCTTCTTGAGGAGACGATCTGTGGATTCTTTCATTTTCCATTTTACCCTTTGGCTCTAGAATATCAGGGCAGTTTTCCTTGATAATTTCTTTAAAAATGATATCTAGGCTCTATTTTTCTTCATGGCTTTCAGGTGGTCTAATAATTTTTAAATTATCTCTCCTGGATCTATTTTCTAGGTCAATGGTTTTTTCGTTGAGATATTTCATATTGTCTACCATTTTTTCATTCCTTTGGATCTGTTTTATAACCTCTTGATTTCTCATCAAGTCATTAGCTTCCACTTGCTCGAATATAATTTTTATGGTAGTACTTCCTTCAGTGGTCTTTTGGTCCTCCTTTTCCATTTGGCTAATTCTGTCTTTCAAGGCATTTTTCTCCTCATTGACTTTTTGGAGCTTATTTGCCATTTGAGTTATTCTATTTTTAAGGTGTTATTTTCTTCACTATTTTTGGATGTCCTTTAGCAAGTCATTGATTTGTTTTTCAGGTTTTCTTGAATCACTCGCATTGCTCTTCCCAATTTTTCCTCTAGTTCTCCCACTTGCTTTTTCCAATCCTTTTTGAGCTCTTCCATGGCCTGAGACCAATTCATATTTTTCTTCGAGGCTTTTGATGTTGGCTCTTTGACTTTGTTGACTTCTTCTGGCTGTATGTTTTGGTCTTCTTTGTCACCAAAAAAGATTCCAAAGTCTGAGTATGACTCTGAGAACATCTTCACTGCCTGTTCATGTTTCCAGCGAACTATTTGACCCTTGAGCTTTTTGTCGAGGAACCACTGCTTGTAAAGTAGAGAGTACTTTGTCCCAAGCATGAGCTTCTTCTACACAGCAAGGTCTGTCACCACAGTGCTCCTCCTCTCCCAAAAACTGCCAAAAACAATTGTGACCCAGATCCAGACAGGGCAAAGCAGGCTTTGCATTCCTGCTCTAACCTGAAGCTTAAATCATCCCACCAGGTTGTCCTGGGGCCAGAAGCAACTGCAGTTGTAGCTGTGGAAGCAGCCTCAGAGCTGAACCACCTCCACTGCCCATAGGGGCATGACCAACAGTGAACTCCTTTCACTCTGTCCCAGCAGCTTTTCCCACTAACCTGCTCTGTTGTCTTTGGTATTTGTGGGTTGAGAAGTCTGGGAACTGCCACAGCTCACTGATTCAGGGCACTACACCTCTTCTGCCCAGATTCTGGTCTTGCTGGTCCTGGTGCAGCACATGCTGGCCTCTGCTCTGCTCTGCTCCCAGCTCCATGTGATAGACTCTTCTCAGCGACCTTCCAGGCTGTCCTGGGCTGAAGCCTGCTTCCTTTTGCTATTTAGCGGATTTTGTAGCTCTAGAATTTCTTCAGAGCCATTTTTATAGGTATTTGGTGGGATCTGGGGGATAGTTTAAGCAAGTCACCACTTTCCAGTCACCATCTTGGCTCTCCCCCACCTAAGAAATGATTTTTGGGCTTGAGATTAGTTCATATTCCCGTTTGAGGTGTAAGATGTGGGTACAGTGTTAATGCTGTCCTCTTCCAAATTGGTATTTTGATCTTCCCTGTCTCCATAAAAAGAATCAGTGGTCCTCAGTTTTTTAGTGTTCTTCTTCATGTTTATTAGCTTTTTTCTGGTTTTAAATTGAATTTCTGTTCTTGGGGCTCAGGCAGCTCTGTCTCAGGTTTCTTGTTCTGGGAGTTGTTAGCCTAGTTACTGGCTTTGTGTGCTATTGTGTCCAGTTTCTTTAGGTGTGGGGGAGGGGTGGTCTGGCTGCTTGAAGTCTCCTCTTCCCCTGGGGCTGCTCTCCATCATGAGTGGTCTCAACTGTTGTCTGTGCTGGTGTCTGCCACTTCCCTTGACTGTGCAATGGCATGCCTGGGTTCCTCGTGTTGACCCTTGCTGACTCTACCCTTCTGGAACTCAGGAACTCCAACTTTTTGGCTACTGAAACCCCACTTCTGGCTCCTCTATGTCAGGATTTTCCTGAGGTATTCTCTGGTTCTTGGGAGGGAGGGATGAGAGCGGTTTATCTAGCCATTATGATTCCTGGAAGTTCAAGGAGTAAGTTTCACCCTTTGGGCTGCAAGACTCAGGAGTAGATGTCTTCTGGCCACAGGTGCTCTACTGCTGCCTCCTATTGCTTCAACAGACTCCTGTCCTGTGCTGAGAGGCATGGGGATCTCCAACAGTTTTGTGGGCCCAGCTTTCTCCCTGCCTGGTTCACTGGCTGCTTTCCACTGCAGTAGTTTAACATTTCTAATACTGTTTTTTCAGTAACTCTTGTAGAAAATAGGCATCAAAGGAGTAATGAATGTGTCATTCTGAGAGTAGAGACAACGATTCAATTATCATGATATAGGTAGAAACTGCTGAGCTGTAAACATAGGGGATAAAGAAAAAGAAGTCTTTAATTTGATATTATTAGATCTATTAGTTTGGCCAAAGATATTATCAATGTCCCAATATGGAAGAACAGTCCAAAACTTCCTGTACTAATTTCAAGTGTCCTGAGTAGTTGTGGTTGTGCTGAACAGTTTTAAAAGAAAATGAATTGTAAAAGACACAATTATAAAATGAAAGGTCAATCCATTACAGAAGTGAGCAATCCATATCAGTGGTAAGAGCACAAGAGGTTGGTCAGCAGTTTCATGTCAGCTAAGGACAGCACAGCATACTTTATATCATCTGCCCAAAAAGAAATTTCTTAAAAAAAAACAAAAATTTTCTCAAACAAGGTCTATAGGTGACGTTTAAGAATATTTATTTGGGGGGCATTTAGAGGTGTAGGACAAACATTTTTTATTGTAGAATATATATTTACTGATTTTCTTTTTCTTATAATGTTTAATGCTCTTCTACATTCATTAATTTTAGTTTGCTGCAGTTGGGATTTTATGTCTGTGTCATGATTACCAGAAATTTTCCTATGATTTGGAATGGAGATATAAGCCAAAAGACATATGGTAAATCTATAAATCTGCTATCATTATGCCGCTGTCATGTTTCAACAATCTGGCTTGCAGCTGTTCTGGGGCTGAAAGTTCAACACAGGCCGAACAGTAAGAATGCTGCCAAAGCCTAGGTTCTTTTGATCTGCTTTACTAAGGAAAGCAACATTAAGGGGTTCACAATATCACTTTAACCCAGCATACAAATACCATTCATTTAGTTAAGGGGAAAAAGCCAGCACCCTGAACTTCAAAGCAAAATACAGACAAATTGCAAACACTGACAGACAGAACAAATACAATTCCTAGTTACCAACATCCAAGTTCAGCCCAGGAGCTAAGAAAAAAGGCTGGGCCAGAGTCACGAGTGTCACCATGGCTGTGGGTAAGAACTCCAAAAAAGAGTAGGCCACCCCTTGGTTTTATATCTTTTTCAGGACCAAGGATGAGTGACACAGGTGACTCACCCACATGACCTGAAATCCTCATAAAGAGGTGACTTAAACCCATGTGGCCCAAAAGCGTCTGATATCCCAAGCATGCCACTCAAACCCATGTAAACTAGGCCCTCCCCTGAGGCAAGGAGGTCACCAAAGACCCCCAATCTAATCAAGGAAACAAAGGCCAAACTCTTCAAGGGCACTTGGTTGAACTGAGTGCTAAGAGCCAATTTTGATTGCCAATATATGTCATCTCCTTCAAAAGTCCTATCCATTATTGTTCTATATAAGTATTTCCCAAATGGAAAACCAATGACATTATTAAAGGGTTGTGAAGATAACTCTTTCTTTGATAACTCTACAGCATAGAGTATTGCATTATCAGAACATTGGGCAAACATTTTATTCTAATTTATGAAAGGTCATGTGGAAAAGTTGAACAAGAAAGCATGATCAATACCAGAGTCCCCTGCCATGCCTAGTTTTTTTTTTCCTTAAAGTGTTTTGAAACCATCTGTAATTGGCTGGGGGAATTACAGAATTTGAAAGGGCTATCAGTAAATAAGCATTTATAAAGGGTTTACTATATGCCAGGAATAGCAAAGCACTGAAAATACAAATACAAGGAAAGGCAGTCTCTGCACTTAAGGAGTTTACCTTTTAATGGGGAAGACAACACATGAAAGGAAGCTGAAAAGTCAGAGAAGAGCAATCTTGGACAAGAGCATGCTGGATAAAGATAGAAGAGTATGTCCTGGTAAGAGATGAGGAGATGAATGGTCTGAGAACCCTTTCTTAGTGAAGGTTGTAAAAGTAGGAACCATCCAATAAGAGGGAGGGTGTGCAGTGACAGAAGTGATAACACTTTGTAGCTGCTTGAGGTAAAAATCCCCACTCTAGTTTTTGACTGGTAGATCACATTGGTCAACTCAGAAGAAGGCAAACTGTACTCAGATAAATCGCTATAGATATAGATGCAGAAAAAAAAGTTTGAAAGCTTGTAGCTTTTCAGTTTTTGAATTAAAAAAATCCTTTCTGGATATCATTTTTGAATATCCTTCCCCTGTTGTAATTAAGTAAATCCCCATATTTAATCTGTGGATTAACCTATGAGTGCTTCATTCCATTCCAGTCTTATGCCTAAACTACAGTGGAAGGGATTGAACCTAACCTAGTACAACATGGATAAGTTTAGTCTGAGTCCTTGAAGAATGTACTAACACCAATAAAAGACAGATCCATTGAAATTTTGTAGTATTTTTTCTATGAAGATGATTCGAATACTCTTTAAACCCTTTGCTAGATTTAGCTCTGTTAGGTCAGGAGAATATTTTGGTTACAGACTACATATTCGGTGGGAGGGAAATTGAAGAGTAGAAAATGACTCTAGGGTTGATCATCTTGGTGAACAGAACAATGATGTCTTAGAGAAGTAGAGTTGAACTCAAACAGAAACAGAGGCCATTATGTCATACATAAGGATCCCTGCAGTTGCATATTGAATAAAAAATAATATATTAACATTATCTCTTGTCTTTTCATTTATTTTTAAAAATATTTCCAATTACATTTTAACCTGGTTTGGGCTGAACTCAGAAGGCTGATCTCTGTGTCTGACACTTCTCCCTTAGAGGGAAGTAGAGGAGTTCAGAAGAATAGTTATTTTTAAGAGAAAGATAATGAGTTCTGTTTATGACATTTTGAATTTGAGATGCATATGGGATACTCAGTTCAAATGTTTCATATGCAGTTATGATGTGGAGCTGGAAAACTTCACAATGGCAATAGAATTGGGTCTGCCCACATTTTTTACTCCATTTATCAAATAACTATTGGCCTGCCACAAATGTGGCATGTAAAAGATAAAATGACTAGAGAAACAAAGGTTCAAGTTTCCAAGCATATTGATTCATTAAACAATTTATCCTGATTGCATAACAAAATGGGACCAGACCTTCTCAGCTTAGGCCTAGACTCTGAATATAAGGTTGACAGATTTTTGTCCATTAAAAACAATTAATCAAAGAAGACCAATTAATTAAAAGAAAACAATTAACTAGGATATCAAATTGGGATATCAAATTGGAACAGAGATTAGAAACTTTCCAAATTAGAAGGGGAGAGCACACAGATACATTGCTTGAAATCAGAAAAAAGGGCATCCAACTCCCTCCAAGAGTCTGTATTCAATCAAAGGAAATAGAAATAATAGTTAATTAAAAAATACTGGAGTAATTTTCAAATTAGACATATGGGTTGCTTTAGATGCATAATTATGAGAAAACTTTTTGCTTCAGTCTTTGGATCTGAATTGGTTTCTGGTCAGCATAATCTAAGTTCATAGTTCAGGCCTGCACAAGCTGCAGCCTGTGGCTACTAATGGCCCTCTGGAGCTTGTAGCACACCAAAGGATTTTGGGTGGGCCATGGAAAAATGCAGAGTAAAACATCCATTGTATGTAGAGAAAATCCTTTGCCATGCTGCAAGTGGCCCTCAGGCCTTAAATGTATTGGGTAGTTGGCAGCCTGCAGCTCACAGGTTATGTAGGCCTGCCTTAGTTAATAGTGTCTAAGAATCAGGTAGAAGGGGTCCTGCTTCCCAGTCATGTAGGGCAAGGTTCCAACAATGAAATAAAGTTTTCTCTCAATTCCTACAGTTGGATAACAATTTCTCTCAGGACAGAAATTGGACTAGACCCATAATTGATTAGAAAGGTAACTGAGATAGCTCTAGAATTGAGTCACAAGATGGAGTCAGTGCATTTCACTCAATTCCCACTACTCCTGGCTGTTCTAATTCCCTCAGTTCCCTCCCTTCTCCCTCCATAAACACAACACATCCCAGGGTAGGTATAACTTTCCTCAGAACATTTCATATACCTTAACTCTATACCTCTTACTTCCCAAATTATATTTTGGTGAGTCTCAATAATTTCCTAAACTCTAGATTTCAAATGACACACCAGACATAGGCATTTTATTTAAAAGATCTTCATTACATTCTTTCAGACATTCAACTCAAATTCCAACAACTCAACACCACCCCTAGCATTTTCTTTTAAAAAAAAAACTCAGACTTAGTACTCTACAAGCAAGTAGGCAGACACATTAAGAAAGAGAGCAAGTATGTGTGTGTGTGTGTGTGAGTGTTTGTGAGACAGAGAAAAAAAGAGAGTGAGATACAGACACAGACACACATACACAGAGTTATTGAGAATTGTTAATTATGTGAACTTTCAGGGGCTATCAGAGGGAATTCCAACACCATTAAAATGATGTAATTATTTTTAAATTATCCCTATGTAAAAGTAAAATCCTTATTAATTAACCTAAAATGTGAGACTTAATTAATGTTGGAGGCAGAAAGGTAACTCAGTTGATAGAGTACTGGGCCTGGAATCAGGACTATCTAGGTTCAAATCCATTCTTAGACACTTACTAGCTTTTTGACCTTGGATAAGTCACATAATCTCTGCCTTAATTTCCTTGTCTCTGTAATGGGAATGTTATAAACCTTTAAAAACAATTTTCTGGGGTTATTGTGAAGGTCAAAGGAGATAATAGTTATGATTTGCTTTGCACAGTGGATGGAACATAATAAGTGCTATATAAATATTTGGCTTTTATTATTTTATTATTGTTATATTACCTCTGTTTCCTCGGCTGTAAAATAGGGATAATAATTATACACATATTGCAGTATTGTTGTGAGAATAAATAAGATATTTGTAAAGGGGATTAGCCATAGTGCCTGTCACATAGTTGGTATTTAATAAATGCCTCTTCCATTCCCTTTGTCCCCTATGTGGAGGATAATAAGCCAAGGCCATTGAGTATAGTCCTCCAAAACTAAATTTAAAGGCATTCTCTTAGTGTGCCAGGGCAAAAATGGTTTTAAGTGGAAATTTCCATAAAATGAATCCAGTTCCTACATAGTTCCCAAGAAAACACATTTGCAATCATATGAATATGGTAGAGGTCATTGTTATTTGCTAATCTAAATGTACTGGGTTGGGGGGAGGATGATCAAATTATGTAGGAGAAATTGAAGTTGAATGCTTTACTATTTTGTGCCTTATTTCCACTTAGAAATTCAATAATATAATGCTTACTCTTTATAAGGTAACAAGAAAAAATATGGCATTTAGATGGAATTAGCAAAACCACACCAAAAATACAGAGCTGGAATAGAATATATGGATCATCTCATCTAAAGACCTCTTTTCATAAATAAGAAAACTAAAGGAAGCACCAGACTTGAGATGATATTTGTAAATTCTTCCACACTGGAATAAATGACTAAGTTTTGAGTGGATTCACTTTGTTGACTATATCAGCTGCATTTGTTTGTGTTTCCTGTATCAAAGGGTCCTAAATATACCTCCTACTTACAACAATTTTGAGATCCATACAGCAAAACTTTGTGGTCCACACTGACCACATTTTTGAATCCTTCCATATCGCCGTGTTGTTGTACCAAATGAGTTGATACTGAATTTAATAGTGATTTGTTCCAGAAAAATGAAATGAAATGTGGCAGCAAACAAGGACCCATGTAATGGAAGGTGTGAGTCTGAAACAATTCCTGCATTTTGTGATAAGAGACAACATGGTTCAGAAAACAACCATAACTAGATAATTATAAATCTACAGCTGTGATGAGAGTTTATCAGTTACACTCTCTGAGTTTTAAATATTGTTTCACTGTTCTGTTTCTACATGAAAGGATGCATTATGCTCCCATTGAGCCAGCTTGATTTATTGGGGAAAATAATAAGTATTTTGAAAAATGGGCTCTATGAATGCTCATGAAAAAGATTGAGAGAACACAGAAGGAGATGTTACAGGCTGCTGGGTAAATAATACATTTAAAATCTGTCCTCCTACAAAAACCCAAGTTATTATGAATGCTAATGGTTCCCCAAGGGTTAATTCTTACACACTTTCTGAATTAAGACATTCTTCAACTATCTTTTTCTATCCTTTCTGATAATTAATCAAGCAGTACTTAAAAGAGCCTCTGTTAAAAAAAAAAAAAGAAAAAAGCTCAACTACTTGAATGTGGATTTTGCAAATGAACAAGTGCATCTGAATTTTGCTCTCAGTTTCTGCTGGTGAGAGATAGGTGGTTCATTTTTGTTTTGTTTTGTTTTTTCACAGTATGCATTTTTGGAACTGCACATCTAGGTGTCTTGCTTTGTATTAAAAAAAAGCCAAAATATTTAAAATCTTCTTTGACCTAGGCACTACTAGCCCAAAATCTTACTGGTTTATATCATTGAGAGGGGCATTAAAAGTTAATAAAATGTCTTAATTATTATCTATATTGGAAGAAATACAGTTTATCATTTTCAGCTACTTTTGATAACTTATTCGAAAGCAAACAATTTTTCATTGATGCCCTTTTGGTAACCAAAATTAAGGGGTAGATAAGATTGATTTTCAATTAGTGAATCAATGGTTTATATGTAGGTAGCTTTTTTTAAGGCTTTTGAAAACAGTGTTTTCTAACTAATTAAATAATTTCTATGTAATCTTGTTTAGAACATTGGATTGGCATTCAGAATGGGCTCTTAGCACTTAATTCAACCAAGTTCCCTTGAAGAGTTTGGTCTTTATTTCCTTGATTAAATTAGGAGTCCTTGATGACCTCCTTGCCTCAAGGGAAATCCTAGTTTACATGGGTTTGAGTAACATGTTTGTGACATCAGAGGCTTTTAGACCACGTCAGTTTAACTCTCATTTTTGTGACAATTTTAGGTCACATGGGTGAATCACCTGTGTGACTCACCCTTGACCCTGAAAAAGATATAAAAGCCGGGGTAGGCTTTCCTTTTCCAGAGCTCTGACTCACAGCAGTAGTGGCATGTGTGACTCTGGGCAAGTCATTGTTATGAGATCCCCAGCCGAACTTGGATGTTGATAACTATGAATTGTATTAGGTCTGTCTGTGGATGGTTGCAATTTGTATTTGCTCTGAAGTTCAGGGCACTGGCTTTTTACCCTGAATTATGTGAATGGTATTTGTATGCTGGATCAAAGTAAGATTGTTAACCGCTTAAGGTTGCTTTTCTTAGTAAAGCAGATCAAAAGAACTTGGGCTTGCAGCATTGTGTGGGCTGGTTGTGATTGGTTTTTCACCCCCACAGCAGCTGCTAGCCAAATTGTTGAAACAAACATAAATCTGCTTAACAATTGTTTCCATTGATAATACCATAAAACACCTACCATTACTTCCATAAGAATCACCACAATTTCTAAAAGAAATTGTACAAATGAAATTAAATTGGAATGCTATCTTAATATAAGTACTTCTTATCACCATATTAGTAGAATAGTTACAGATTTTTATTCAGTTTCAAGTAAAACAGTTAATGTTTTCCTCTGTCTTCTTTTCTACTTGTCCTCATGCTTATGAGCGGGAACTACCACTGTTTTGCAATTGTTATTTTCCTTTTTTTACAGTAACCTTTTTTTTTGTTTGTTTACAACACTCAGTTCTACATAATTTCGAGTTGCAGATTTTCATCCCTTCTTACCATCCCCCCCAAGACAGCATGGAATCCAATATGTCTTCCACGTATAACTTCCCATTGAATTAGTTTACACACTAGTCAAGTTGTGGAGATGAATTATGACCAGGGGAATCATGAGAAAGAAGAAACAGAAGAAAAAAAAAACAATAAACAAAAACAAAAGAGAGGAAAAAAAAGGAGAAAAAAAGGAGAGCATAAAGTGTGCCTCAATTTGCATTCATACTTCATAGTTCTTTCTCGGGATGTAGATCATATTCTCCATCATGAGTCCTTTGGAGTTCTCTTTGCACCTTGTGTTGCTGAGAGGAAAAAAGTCTATCAGGGTTAGTCCTCACAGAATCCATATATTTGTGATTGTGTATAATGTTCTCCTGGCTCCACTCCACTCACTCAGCATTACGTCATGCAGGTTTTTCCAGGTTGTTATGAAGTACGTATCATCCCCATTTCTTATAGCACAATAGTATTCCATTGCCTTCATATATCACAGCTTTTTCAGCCATTCTGCAATTGATTGGCATCCCCTCGATTTCCAATTCTTAGCTACTACAAAGAGCTGCTATAAATATTTTTGTACATATGGGTCCTTTTCTGACCTGGGTGATCTCTTTGGGATGTAAGCGTAGGAGTGGTATTGCTGGGTCAAAGGGTATGAACATTTTCATAGCCCTTTAGGCATAGTCCCAAATTGCTATCCAGAATGGCTGGATCAGCTCACAACTCTATCAGCAATGTAATAATGTTCCAGTTTTCCCACATCCTCTCCAGCATTTATCATTTTCCTGTTTTGTCATTTTAGCCAATCTGACAGGAGAGATGTGGTATCTAAGATTTGTTTTGATTTGCATTTCTCTAATCAGCAGTAATTTCGAGCATTTTTTCATATGCCTATAGATATCTTTAATTTCTTCTTCTGAAAACTGCCTGTTCGTATCCTTTGACCATTTCTCAATTGGGGAATGACTTGTATTACTACATATTTGGCTCAGTTCCCTGTATATTTTAGAAATGAGGCTTTTATCAGAGACACCGGTTGTAAAGATTTTCTCCCAATTTTCTGCTTCCCTCCTAATCTTTGTTACATTAGCTTTTTTGTATAAAAACATTTCAATTTGACAATCAAAATTATATATTTCACATTTTGTAATGCTCTCTATCACTTGTTGGGTCATGAATTCTTTTCTTTTCATAAATCTAATAGTTAAACTATTCCTTGCTCTCCCAAATTGCTTATTGTATCAGCTTTTATTCCTAAATCATTAACCCATTTTGACTTTATTTTGGTATATGGTGTAAGATATTGGTCTATGCCCAGTTTCTGCCCTACCATTTTCTAATTTTCCCAGCAGTTTTTGTGAAAAGGTGAATCCTTAGCCCAGAAGCTGGCCTCTTTGGGTTTATCAAAGAATAGATTGCTATAGGCATTGCCTACTGTGTCTTGTGTGCCTAAACTATTCCACTGATCCACCACTCTGTTTCTTAGCCAGTACCAGGTTGTTTTGATGACTGCTGCTTTATAGTACAGTGTAATATCTGGTATGGCTAGACTACCTTCTCTAGCATTTCTTTTAATTAATACTCTAGATATTCTAGACCTCTTGTTCTTCCTGATGAATTTCGTTATTATTTTATCCAGCTGTGTAAAATAATTTTTGATAGTTCAATTGGTATGGCACTGAATAGATAGATTAATTTAGGTAAAATTGTCATTTTTATTATATTAGCTTGGCCTAAACATGAGCAACTGATATTTTTCCATTTATTTAAACTGACTTTATTCAAGTGAAGTGTTTCGTAATTATGTTCATATAATCCCTGGATCCATCTTGGCAGATAGAGTCCCAAACATTTTATAGTGTCTACAGTTATTTTGAATAGAATTTCTCTTTCTAGCTCTTGCTTTTTGACTTTATTAGTAAGGTATATGAATGCCAAGGATTTATGTTGGTTTATTTTATATCCTGCAACTTTGCTAAAGTTGTTTATTATTTCAAATAGTTTTTACTTGATCTTTTAGGATTCTCTAAGTAAATCATCCTATCATCTGAAAAAAAGTGATAATTTAGTTCCTTCTTTGACTATTCTAATTCTTTCAATTTCTTTTTCTTTTCTTATTGCTACAGCTAATGTTTCTAGTACAAAATTGAATAGTAGGGGTGATAATGGACATCCTTGTTTCACCCCTGATCTCATTGGGAATGCATCTAGCTTATCCCCATTACAGATAATGCTTGTTGATGGTTTTAGGTAGATGCTATTTGTAATTTTAAGGAAGGCTCCGTTTATTCCTATGCTTCCTATTGTTTTTAATAGGAATGGGTGTTGTATTTTGTTGAAGGCTTTTTCTGCATCTATTGAGATGATCATGTGGTTTCTGCTAGTTTTGTTGTTCATATGGTCAGTTGTGCTAATAGCTTCCTAATATTGAACCAGCCTTGCATTCCTGGAATAAATCCTGCCAGGTCATAGTGAACTATTCTTGTGATAAGTTGCTACAATCTTTTTGCTAAAATGTTATCTAAAATTTTTGCATCAATATTCATTAGGGAAATTGGTCTATAATGTTCTTGCTCTGTTATGACTCTGCCTGCTTTGGGTATTAGTAAAACATTTGTGTCATAAAAAGAATTTTGTAGAACTCCTTCTTCACGTATTTTCCCAAATAATCTATAAAGTATAGGAATTAATTGTTCTTTAAATGTTTGATAGAATTCACATGTAAAATCATATGGCCCTGGAAACTTTTCCCTAGGGGGTTCTTTCATGGCTTGCTCAATTTCTTTTCTGAAATGGGGTTTTTAGAAATTTTACCTCTTCTGTTAACCTGGGTAATTTTTGTATTTGTAGATGTTCATCTATATTTCTAAGGTTGTCAAATTTATGGGGATACAATTGGTCAAAAGAAATTCCTAATTATTGTTTTGATTTCCTCTTCATTAGAGGTGAACTCACTCTTTTCATTTTTGATACTGGTAATTTGATTTTCTTTTTTGTAATCAAATTGATCAAAAGTTTATCAATTTTATTGCTTTTTTTCATAAAACCACCTCTTTGATTTATTTATCAATTCAATAGTTTTCTTGATTTCAGTTTTATTGATCTCTCCTTTGATTTTCAGTACTTCTAATTTGGTATTTAATTGGGGATTTTCAATTTTTTTTCTAGCTTTTTCAGTTGCATGCCCAATTCACTGATCTTCTTTTTCTCCATTTTATTCATGTAAGCATTTAGAGATATAAAACTCCCCCCAAGAACTGCTTTTGCTGCATCCCATAAGTTTTGGTATGTTGCCTTATTATAGTCATTCTCTTGAATGAAGTTATTAATTGTTTCTCTGATTTCTTCTTTGGCCCACTCATTCTTTAGAATTAAATTATTTAGTTTCCAATTAATTTTTAGCTTATATTTTCATTGCTCTTTATTACATATAGTTTTTATTGCATCATGATCTGAAAAGTATTCTTTGACTACTTCTGCCTTTCTGCACTGGATTGTGAGGTTTTTATGCCCTAGTACATGGTTAAGTTTTGAGTATTTGCCATGTACTGCTGAGAGGAAAATATATTCCTTTTTATCCCCATTTAGTTTTCCCCAGAGGTCTATCATATCTGCCTTTTCTAAAATTCTGTTCACC
>CM053622.1:521103169-521124175 GCA_028646595.1 Phalanger gymnotis
GAGTGGGGTGACAGAAGGCAGGGCTGACTGGGGAACAGGGCAACCAGAATATATGCCATCTTGGAGTGGGTGGGAGGGTAGAAATGGGGAGAAAATTTGTAATTCAAACTCCTGTGAAAATCAACGCTGAAAAGTAAATATATTAAATAATAAAAAAATTTAAAAAAGAAAACTAAAATTGATGCAATGGTTAAGGAGAATCAGTATATAAATGGAGAAAATGTCTCATTGAAAAGTAAAATCAACCAAATGGAATAGGAGATAGAAAATATAAAGGAAGAAAATAAAACATTAAAAATTAGAATTGGGGAAGTAGAAGCTAATCACTGTATGAGACATCAAGAATATGTCAAAAAAAAATCTAAAGGATGAAAAAAATAGAAGAAAACATGAAATCTTATTGGAAAAACATCTGACCTGGAAAATAGACCCAGGAGAGGCAAACTAAGGATCATTGGTCTACCCGAATGCTATGATGAAAAAAAGATCCTAGACAGTATCTTCCATGAAATCTTTAAGGAAAATTGCCCAGAGGTCTTAGAACCAGAAGGTAAAATTGTGATCACAAGAATCCACAAACACCCGCTGAAAGAGATCCCAAATTTAAAATGCCAAGAAATATAATAGCCAAATTCCAGAACTACCTGGTCAAGGACAAAATGCTGAAAGCAGCTAGAAAAAGACAATTCATATATCACAGAACTACAGTCAGGATCACCCAGGATCTTTCAGCTTCTACATTAAATGACAGGAGAAATTGGAATATGATATTCCCAAAAGGCAAAGAAGCTTGGACTACAACCAAGGATCAACTATCCAGCAAAACTGAGCACAATTTTCTACTCAAGGAGAAGGACATTCAATAAAATAAAGGAATTACAGACCTTCCTGATGAAAAGGAAAAAGCTCAATAGAAAATTTTATCTCCTAATTCAAAAGTCAAGAGAGACATAAAAGATAAACACAGGGAAAAACCCCCTATTAATCGGTAAGGCTAATTATTTACATCCTTATATGGGATTATTTTATTTTACATATATGATATATATATGCATATATATATGTCATTCTTGAGAATAGTATAGTTATTATGAAAATTGAAAGGGATATTCATAGACTGAATATCAGGATAAAATGACAGATATAATGATAAAATAATATAATTAAGAGATATAAAGGGGTGGTTCTTGGAAAAGAGGTGAGGAGGTAGTAGAAAAGAGTAAGTTGCATCACATGAAAAGGCAGAAACACATATTATAGGAGAGGGAAAGAAAGGAGGGAGAAGAGCAATAGTTGAGCTTTACTGTCATTGGATTTGGTTCAAGAATGGAATAGCATACCCTGATAAGTATAGAAATCAAGTTTGTCCTATGGGCAGTTGGAGGGGAAAAGGGAAAGAAAAGGGAGGTGGGTGGGAAGATTGGAGGGAAAAAGTAGTAAGTGGAAAAAAATAAGATAAGGGAGGGGAAGCAAGAATGAGGCTAAACTGAGGAAGGCAGGGGTCAAAAGCAAAACTGTTGAAGAGTGGAAGGGAAAAGGGAGAAATAAAAATATAAATGGGGGAAATAGGATGGAGAAAAAGACACAGATAGTAATTATAATTGTGAATGTGAATGGGATAAACTCTCCCACAAAACAGAAGCAGATAGCAGAATGGATTTAAAACCATAATCCTACAATATGCTGTTTACAAGAAACACATTTCAAACAGGTGGTTACACACAGGGTAAAGGGAAAAGGCTGGAGTAGAATGTATTTTGCTTTGGTTAAAGTAAAAAAAAAAGCAGGTGTAGCAATCCTAATCTAAAAAAAAGCAAAAGCAAAGATAGATCTAATTAAAAAAGATAAGGAAGGACACTATATCCAATAAAAGACACCATAAACAGTGAAGCAATATCAATATTTAACATATATTCACCAAGTGGTATAGCATGCAAATTCTTAGAGGAGAGGTTAGGGGAGTTACGGGAAGAAATAGCAAAACTATAATAATGGGGAACATCAAACTCCTCCTCTTTGAACTTGATAAATCTAACCTGAAAATAAACAAGAAAGAAATTAAGGAGGTGAATAGAATTCTAGAAAAAAGAGAGATATGATAGACCTCTGGGGAAAAGTGAATGGGAATAAAAAGGAATATACTTTCTTCTCAGCAGTAAATGGCACATACTCAAAAACTGAACATGAACCAGGGCATAAAAATCTCACAATCCAGTGCAGAAAGGCATAAGTACTCAAAGCATGATTTCAGATCATGATACATTAAAAAATATTTGTAACAAAGAACCATGGAACAATAAGCTAAAAATTAATTGGAAACTAAATAATCTAATTCTGAAGAATGAGTGGGCCAAAGAACAAATCATAGAAATAATTAGTAACTTCATTCAAGAGAATGACAATAATGAGACAACATACCAAAACTATGGGATGCAGCAAAAGCAGGTCTTAGGGGAAGTATCATATCTCTAAATGCTTACATGAACAAAATGGAGGAAAAGGAGATCAATGAATTGGGCATTAAACTGAAAAAGCTAGAAAAAAAATTGAAAATCCCTAATTAAATACCAAATTAGAAATACTAAAAATCAAAGGATAGATTAATAAAATTGAAAGAAAGAAAACTATTAAATAAATAAACAAAAGCAAGAACTGGTTTTATGAAAAAAATAATAAAATTGACAAACCTTTGGTGAATTTGATTTAAAAAAAAAGAAATAAGAAGACCAAATTACCAGTACCAAAAATGAATAGGGTGAATTCACCTCCAATGAAGAGGAAATTAAAATGATAAGTAGTATTATTTTGCCCAATTTTATGTCCATAAATTTGACAACCTTAGGGATATGGATGAATATCTACAGAAATACAATTGCCCAGGGTAAGGAAGAGGGAGTAAAATAACTAAATAACCCCATCTCAGAAAAAGAAATTGAGCAAGCCATCGATAAACTGTCCTAGGAGAAAATCTCCAAGGCCAGATGGTTTTACACGTGAATTCTATCAAACATTTAAAGAACAATTGATTCCTATAGTTTATAGACTATTTGGGAAAATAGGTGAAGAGGCAGTCTTATCAAATTCTTTTTATGACACAAATATGGTACTAATACCCAAACCAGGAAGAGTCAAAACCGAGAAAGAAAATTATACATCAATTTCCCTAATGAATATTGATGAAAAAATTTTCAGTGGAATATTAGCAAAAAGATTGCCCCAACTTATCCCAAGAATAATACACTACGACCAGTTAGGATTTATTACAAGAATGCAAGGCTGGTTCAATATTAGGAAAACCATCACCATATATGATCAGATCAACAACAAAACTAGCAGAAACCATGTGATCATTTTAATAGATGCAGAAAAAACCTTCAACAAAATATAACGACCATTCCTATTAAAACAACTAGAAAGCATAAGAATAAATGGAGCCTTACTTAAAATTATAAATTGCATCTATCCAAAACCATGAACAACCATTATAATATATAATAATAACCTGGAAAAACCTACATGAAATAATTCAGAGTGAGCAGAAAAGAACCAGGAGAACATTATACACAACCACAGATATATGGATTCTGTGATGAGTAACCCTGCTAGACTCAGTCTTCTCAGCAATACAAGTTTCAAAGATAACGCCAAAGGACTCATGATGGAGAGAGCCATCTACATCCAGAGAAAGAACTATGGACTCTGAATGCAGATTGAGGGAAACTGTTTGCTCTCTCTTTTTTCTCTCTTTTTTTCTTTTTCTTTTATTTTTGGTTTTGTTTCTTCTTTCTCATGATTCATTCCACTGGTCATAATTCTTCTTTACAACTTGACTATTGTGTAAATAAGTTCAATGCAAAGTTACATGTAAATGATATACAGGATTCCATGCCATCTTGGGGAGGGAGGGGGAAAGGGGGTAAGAAAATCTGGAACTCAAAATCGTGTGGAACTCAGGGTTGTAAACTAAAAATAAAAGTCTTAATAAAAAATAAATGTCAAGTAATAGGCTGGGAAAATGAGCAAAAAACATTCTGACCATAGAAACTTACTGTGGTGACAAGGAAGATCAAAACACATGCTCAGAAGAAGATAACAAAGTCAGAGCTACTACATCCAAAGACTCCAAGAAAAATGTCTATTGGTCTCAGGCCATGGAAGAATGCAATGGCAACTCTACTGGCATACCCAGTATGGCTACTACTGCAGGTTCTTTTATCTGCTTTACTAAGGAAAGATAGCTGTTTCACAGGTCTACGATCTTTCTTTTTTCTAATCACATAAAATACAAACACAAGAAATACAGAGAAGAGAAATAAAGACAAACAGAAAGAAATAAAGACCAACAACAGAAATAAAGACCAACCCATATATGGTAAAGTGGTAACACTAATGCTCTACTGCTTGAATCAAAGCTTTACATCCAGTACTGAAATGATTCATACTTTACCTCTGAGGAGTCGGGGAGCTCTGAACATATGGCTGTTCAGAGACTCAATCAGAGAATCAAACATCTTTCTCATAAGGGTGCCCCCCAAAATAAAAGCTCACCTCTCAGAATATATACTCTGTAGGCTCAGTGCCTAATGAGAAATTAACAAATGGTGTATAAGGCTTCCTACAAGCAAGCAAGCTTCCCTTAATGGGCTCCATATGAGCTCAAAAAGAATTTTGAAAATCAAGCAAGAGAGATAGAGAAAAATTGGGAAGTGAAATGAGAGTGATGTAAGAAAATCATGAAAAATGAGTCAACAGCTTGGTAAAGGAAACACACACACACACACAAACACACACACGCACACACAAATACTGAAGAAAATTACACCTTAAAAAACCGACTCAGCCAAATGGTAAAAGAATTCTAAAAAGCCAATGAGGAGATAAATGGCTTAGAAAGCAGAAGTAGCCAAATGTAAAAGGAGGTCCAACATCTCATTGAAGAAAATAATTCTTTAAAAAGTAGAATGGAGCAAAAGGAAACTAAAGACTTTATGATAAATCAAGAAAGCAATAAAACAAAACCAAAAGAATGAAAAAAAAATAGAGTACAATGTGAAATGTCTCGCTGGAAAAACAACTGATCTGGAAAATGGATCCAGGATAGATAATATAAAAAATTACTGAACTTCCTGAAAGCTGTGATAAAAAAGAGACTAGATCTATCAATAAATTATCAAAAAACTGCCCTGATATTCTAGAACCATACGGTAAAATAGAAATTTAATGAATTCACACATAACCTCCCAAAAGAAATCTCAAAATGAAAATTCCCAGGATTATCTTTCACAAATTACAGAGCTCCCAGTTAAAGCAGAAAATATCATAAGCATCCAGAAAGGATCAATTGAAGTATCATGGTGCCACAGTCAGGATGACACCAGATTTGGCAGCTTCAACATTAAAGGAGCAGAGGGCTTGGAATATGATATTCTAGATAGCAAAGGAGATAGGATTGAAACCAAGAATTACCTACCCAGTATAACTTAAGAGGGAAAATATATATTCAACAAAATAGAGGATTTACAAGTATCCTTGATGAAAAGAACGGAGCTGAAAGGAAAATTTGACTTTCAAACACAAAACAGAAGAGAAATATAAAAAGGCAAACAGGAATGGGAAACAATAAGGGAATTAATAAAGTTTAAGTATTTACTATCCTACATGGGAAGATATTTGCAACTCATAAGGTCTTTCTTCTTATTAGAGAAGATAGAGTATATAGGGACAGAGGGCTCAAGTCTGAGTTGAATATAAGGGTATAATATCTCAAAAATAATTTAAGGAGTAAGAAAGGAATGTACTGCGGGAAAGGGAAAGGGAGAGGTAGAATGAGATAAATTATGTAACATGAAAGAGGCAGGAAAATCTTTTGTAACACAGAGGAAAATGAGGGAAGTGAAGGGGAGTGAGCGAACCTTACTGTCATCAGAATTGGCTCAAAGAAAGAATAACATACATAATCAAGTGGATATAGAAATCTATTTTACCCTTCTGGAAAGTAGAAAGGGAAGGGAATAAGAGAAGGGAGGGCAGTTTGGGGACGGGGTAGTCAGAAGCAAATTACTTTTGAGGAGAGACAGGGTGAAAGGAGAGAAAGAATAGAATAAAGCGGGGAGGTGGAAAAAAAGAGGGAAATACAGTTGGCAATAGTAACTGAAAAAACATTGAAGCAAGTTTCTCTGATAAAGGCCTCATTTCTCAAAAATATAGGGAACCAAGTCAAATTTATAAAAATAAGAGCCATTCCCCAATTGATAAATGATCAAAAGATATGATCAGTTTTCAGATGAGGTAATCAAGTATCTATAGCCATATGAAAAAAAAGATCTAATTAACTATTGATTGGAGAAATGCAAATTAAACAGTTCTGAGATGCTACCTCCTACTTATAAGATTCCCTAATAGGACACTAAAGGAAAATGACAACTGGTGTAGAGGAACTGAGGCACTAATATACTCTTGGTGGAGTTGTAAACTGATTGAACATTCTGTAGAGCAATTTGGAACTATGCCCAAAGGGGTACAAACCATGCATACCCTTTGACCTAACGAGGGCACTGCTGAGTATGTATCCCAAAAGAGATAAAAAAAAGAAAAAAAAGGAAAGGGACATATATGTACAAAAAACATTTATAACAGTTCTTTTCTGGGGGCAAAGAATAGGAAATTGATGGGATGCCCATCAAATGGGGAATGGCCAAGCAAATTGTGGCATGTGATTATGATAGAATGCTATTTTGCTGTAAAAAATGGTGAGCAGGGTGTTCTCAGAAAAACCTGGAAAGATTTACATGAACTGATGCAAAGCAAATTATACTGTGTACAGAGTTACAGCAATACTGTAAGATGATCAGCTCTGAATGCCTTAGCTATTCTCAGCAATACAATGATCCAAGGACTGCTCTGAAAGTGTTATGGAAAATGTTGTCCATGGCCAGAGAAACAACTAATAGTGTTAGAACACATATAGAAAAATACTGTTTTTATTACTTTTTAAATTTTTTCTTGAGCTTTCTTTTGTTCTATGTTTTCTTTCACAACATGACTATTGTGGAAATATTTTACTTGACTACAAGTATATAGAATTGCTTGCCTTTTTAATGAGGGCAGTGTCGGAGGGAGGAAGGGAGATAATTTGGAACTCAAAATCTTAGAAAGGAATATTAAAATGTTTTTACATATAACCACGGAAAACTAAAATCCTAAATGAATTTAAAAAAAAAAGAATTAGGGCTTACATGGACTCTGATATGTTTTTATTAATATAATATTTTAAACACACAGTAACAGAACACTATAATCTCCAAGGAACTCAAATTCTGAGACCCTCAAAGAGAAATGGAGAGATGAAGGTTGAATATGAGCAGGACACAAGTTGTTTTAAACAATGAATGACAAAGGAGAACTAGTATAAAGATATTATCTAAGATATGTCTAAATGGAAAAAAAAGAGTTATCAAGCAGTAGAAGCTCAGGACAAAAGATAAACAACCAACAAGTTAAATTGGTATCCACTATTTTATTTTACCTTTACAAAATGTATAATTTTACACTTAATTGTACTTTACTTTTTTCCAATTGCATGTAAAAATAGTTTTCAGCATTCATTTTTGTAAGATTTTGAGTTCCATTTTTTCCTTCTCCTTCCTAACGGGATAGTTCCTCTTCCCCAAGATAGCAAGCAATATCATACAGGTTAAACATGTCCTATCCTATTAAGCATATTTCCACATATTTAATCATTTTCCACTGACTATTTAAAGAGAATGTCCACATGAAGGAGATAATGGGTCCATTTAAGTGTCAATTTATAAGTATGTTATGATATGTATTAATCAGAAGTGTTAAAACATTTCCAGAGATGAGAGACAACAAACTATATAATCTCTTGCCTGAAAAACTTTGACTACTAGAACTTATTAATAGTTTATTTCTCCTTTTCTCTCACCTAGGCAGGTAGGTGGTACAGTGGATAAAGTAGTCAAAAAGACCTGAGTTTGAATGCTGCCTCAGGCACTTAGTAGCTGTGGGATCTTAGGTATCTCACATAATCTTTCTGTTCCTCATTTTCCTCATCTGTAAAAAGGGGCCTAGATATAACAGCTACCTCATAGAGTTTTTGTGAGGATTAAATGAGTTAACATATATAAAGCATTTTGTAACCATTTATCCTATGGAAAAGATTTCATTACAAATAGTAACTACTATTTCTTTGCACATATTCTCCCTCCAATCCCCATCCCACCAACCTTTTGATTTCACTGCCTTAGGAAATTCTGAATTAAAAAAAAAATCAATCAATGTAATTCATTAATTGTTCTGCACTTTTAGTTCTGGAGTTTCCTGGGGAGCAATAAAAATGTCATGTGATTTGCTCATCATCATAGAGTTGCTAGTTTCAGAGACAGAAGCTGACTGCAGGTTTTCCTGAGGCCAGCTCTCTATCCATGAGGTCTCTAATTGATATATGAAATATTCCCAAAACAGATATTTTTAAAGAAACACTGGATTTGCATAGGAGGTGAATTAAATTGAGGTCATCAAAGTCCCATCATTTATTGTGCTAAGCTGGATGGTTTCCACGTACTCCTTAAATTCTTAGGAAATTTGCCGTTTATTGTATTGTGGTCATTTCAGAAGTTGGTAATTGCTACTTGATGGCAGATTTCAACAGTTTAGCTCTTTTTCATCTAATGCCTCCATGTCTGCAGGGCAAATGACAAACTATTCAGTATTTTAATTATGGAGAAAGACTTTTAGAGTTATAAGAACCAAAGCAAAACATAGGAAATAATCTAATAGGTCAAATCTAATGGACTTATCTTAATGCTTAATCTTTTTAAAGTCACTGCTGTCTTTGACATTGACAATCACCCTCTCCCTTCATACTTCCTCTTCTCTAGGATTTTGTGATACTGTTTTCTACTTGTACATCTCCTACCTGTCGGACCATTCAGTCTCCTTTGCTGGTTCTATACCTATGTCATGCCCACTTGTTATTTGCCCCACAGTATTCTCCTGAGATAAAATTAATTATCTGAAACCAAAAGAAACTGATGACAAAGTTACTGAGTTATTTATGATTTAATTTGTAAAGCTAGCATTTGCATATCAAATCAGGTCACCTGACTCCTCAGAGGTCAGACACCTCCAGTGATTTATAGAGTTGATTTTTATAAGAAAAAAAGAGAAATAAAAAGAGGAATGAAAATGACAAAAACTTGTTTTGAGCATTATTCAGTTGGACAAAGCAGGTCATGGGATTAGTTAGCTTCTCCCTAGCTTTCTTAATCCTAACCCAGAAGTCCTTGACTTACAATTGGCACCTTTCTTAGTCAGAAAGAATACTGGGAAGGAGCAACATGCTGGGAAGTTAGGAAACATCCTCCATCTTCCTTAGAAGATTCCATGACTCAGCTTAGACTCTAACTCAAGAAAAAAAGGGAAGCTTATTCAATAACTCTGGAAAGAGGAGCTCAACCTCTGCCTAACCTTTCTCCAGATGCCAGAAAGGAGAATATGACTTTTTGTCAACACCCACCTTCTTATTCTAGAAAGGGAATCCTATGTTTTAAAAAAAAAATCTTACCATCTTATGATTATTTTATCCTTTTGAATTATCTGTTACTAAATAAGAAAGTCTTATCAATACATCTATTCACTAAATCTATAAATAACCTAGACACAAGGGACTATGCTACTCTGGTTCACCTGTTAAGGCCAGCTTTTCCTAAAGAAAGGAGTTTAATTGTATAATCAAACTAAACATAAATCAAAGTAATAAATATTAATTGATTTCCTTTTCACCTGGGGCATGCAGTGTCTAGATTCTCTTTTCCCTCTACAGGCTACCTTACTTGAGATGTCATTAGTTCTCATGTGTTTAATGGTCTTTTTATGCAGATAATTCCTAGATATATAAACAAAGGAAACAAGCATGTAAGTACTTACTATGTGCCAGACTATGCTAAGACTTTATAAACATTATATCTTTTGGTCCTCATATCACCCTGGAAGGTAGGCATTCAAATTATCTTCATTTTGCAATTGAAAAAAAAATGAATTAGACAGAAGTGATCTGCCATGTGTCACATAGCTAGTAAGTTAATAAGTATCTTTAACAGATTTTGAACTCAGGTCTTTCTAACTCCAGAGCCAGCACTATCTACTTTGCCATTTAGGTGGCACTAATTTATCCATCCCTAACCTCTCCCCTGAACATCGGGACTGTGTCACCAATGACCCTTTGGACATTTTGAACTGGATGTTCCATACTCATTTCAATATAGCCAAAATAGGACTCAATACCTTTCCTCCCAAATCTTTCCCTTTTCTTAACTTCCCTGTTACTCTTGGTGATGTTATTATGATCCCCATCACCTAGGCTTGCAAATATTGTGTCATCACTGACTCCTCATTCCCACTTAGCCAACCATTTTTATCTGTTCTAAACTATTTTTTGGTTTCTATCTCAACATAATCTCATCATGTTCTCACCAATCACATGGTCACCACTTATCACTTCCAGCCCAAACTACCGCAATAGCTTACTACTTGGTCCTTCTAAATCATATCTCAAGCCACATCCTTCACAACAATAAACTCTAGAGGTTCCTTATAAATTAAAAAAAAAAAACTATCAATTATAAAATCACATGTCATATGAAGCTCTTCATGAACAAGCCCTTTCCTACCTGTCCAATCATCTTATACTTTACCTCCCTCTGTAGATTCTTTGATCCAGGCACAATTGACTACTTGCCAATAATCATCTACTCTCTGTATACCTTTGTCCCCAAGGCTAAAAGGGATTCTTTCCTCACCCCCATCTCTTAATTTCCCTGCCTTCTTTCAAATCTCAGCTCAAATCTCATCATCTACTGGTGACCTTTCCAAGTCTTCCAGCTGCTAATGCCTTACCTTGTGAGATAGCTTCCTAACCATATTGCATATAACTTGTATGTACCTAATTAATTGCATATTATCTCTACCATTACAATATGAGTTACTTAAGGGTTGAAACTGTTTTCTACCTTGCTGTATATCTCCTACATTTAACTCAACGCCTGGAATATAATAAGGACTTAATATAACATTTCTGATTGATTGAGAAAGTTATATTAGTTTACATTCTGGAGACTGGGAATCTAATCATTTCTTCATCTTTAAATTGTTGTTTGACCTTCAGAAATTTTCTTTGCTAATCAGGCATGAGTTTTTTTTTTTAATATTAAATGAGAGGGTTGGATTTGATGATCTCAAATGTCACTTTTACCCCCTTAAGATCTATGATTCTCATATTTAAATACTTTTCAAAAAAATGTATCATAGACAAAGCATTCTTATAATTCATTTAATTGGACATCGAAAGAGTCTTTATTTTAGATCGTTTCTTTGAAAAATAATGCATTGTAATTAGATTATACATTCAATATAAAATTTTAATTACATGAGCTATAATTAGCAGCCTTAGTTTTGAGTCTCTTCAACTTACTGCTTAAATGACTTTTGTCAAGTCACTTCTTTAGGTCTCTGTTTCCTCCTCCCTAAAATGATGGAATTGGATGAGATGATCCCTAAGGTTCCTTCAAACTCTAAACTCTTATTCTTCTATCCCAGTGGGACTGCCTAGAAATCATATTAAATGGTTCCACAAATGAATAAATGCAAATAACATCATTCTGAAGCTACTTTAAAAATGAAATCACATTACATACAGGAATTACAAGGCACCATTTAAGCTGTAGCTAAAGAAAGAATACTTAATGGAAGAAATGACAGAAGTGGTGATAGAAGATAAAACAGACAATTTTCATAAAATAAAATAATTTTGTATGGACAGTCAGTGGATTTAGAGCAAGAAGGGAAGATATATATTTCCATCAGATATCTTTGATAAAGCACTGAAATATAAGGATGTATAGGAAATAACACAAATGCGTAAGGATAAGATTCGTTCTCCCCTAGATAGATGATTGTAATCTATAGCTCTCCAAATGAAAAAGTTACAAACTGTTAGCTGCAAAATGAAATAATTCATAGCAATATTGTTATAATAATACGATACCTGAAAAGCACATTGAGTTTCACTTCATAACTGGAGAATAGGCAAAGATGGCAGAAAATGATAACCGTCCATTTTAGAGAGGTTTTAGGAAGATAGACGAACTAATATTATGTTTCTAGGACTGAACTGATCCAATCATTTGAAAATAATTTGGAATCATATGTAAAAAAAGGGACTCAATTGTTCATATTAATATAGAGATACCTCTAATTAATATATACTGCAAAGAGGACAAAAACCAAAATTAAAGTCTTATGTCTGGTAAAATATTCATAGTAGTACCCTTTTTGGGGTAGTAAAAATTAATTGGAAACTAAATGCATTTGTCCCAATCAAGAATGCCCAAGTTAATTACATAGCTACAGATGAGTCAAATGTTGTTTAGTGAAAAAGCAAATGCAGGTCTCAAACTTCGTAAGGTACAGAAAATTCTCAAAACATTGGGATATGTTATATTAAAATATATAAACCTATTGTCTTTGAGGTGGAGCCAAGATAATGACTGGAAAGCAGGGATTTGCTTAAGCTCTTCCCCAATCCCTCCAAATACCTGTAAAAAATGCCTCTGAAAAAATTCTAGAGCTCTGGAACCCACAAAATAGCAGAGGGAAGCACGTCTCCAGCCCAGGATGGCCTGCATGGTCTCTGGGAAGGGTCTATCGCATGGTACTGGGAGCAGAGCACAACCAAGCATGGGCCGTGCCAGGACAGACCAGACCAGGAGTAGGTCCTGAGCAGGCCTTAGGGCCATGAATAATTGAGATGTGGCAGATATCAGACTTCTCAACTCACAAACCTCAAAGACCGTGGAGCAGGTTAGTGAGAGGACAGCTAGATTGGGTTAGAAAGCAGTCCAGCCCCAGCCCTGGGGTGTGGCAGAGGTGGTGCATGGTGCTCACAGCAGCAGCAGGAAGCTCCTGTGTCTGTTTCCAGAGCTCTAGCATCAGCTGCATCCAGATTCCCTGGTTCACATAGTAGGAGGAATCAAGCAGCAGACCAGAGTAGGAGTGCAGGTCTTGCTTTGCCTTGCTTGGATCTGGGTTGCAATCCTCCTGAGGAGGAGTGCTGCTCTGGCAGAGCTTACAATAACAGTGGAGTAGAAGTGTCTCTGAAAGTAGCAGTACAGCCACTAAAGCTTGGGACAAAGTACTCTCTACTCTACAAGCAGTCATACATTGACAAAAAGCTCAAAGGTCAAGTAGTTCGCTGGGAACATGGCCAGACATTGAAAAAGGACACAGACTCAGAATCAGACTCGGCATCTAGAATCTTTCTTTGGTGACAAAGAAGATCAAAATATACAACCAGAAGTCAACAAAGGCAAGAGCTTACTTCAAAATCCTCCAAGAAAAATATGAATTGTTCTCAGGCCATGGAAGACCTCAAAAAGGATTTGGAAAAGCAATTGAGAGAAGTAGTGGAAAAATTGAGAAGAGAAATGACAGAGATGCAAGAAACCATGAATAATAAATCAATGACTTTCTAAAGGAGACCCCCAAAAAAGTACTGAAGAAAATACCACCTTAAAAATAGACTAACTAAAATTACAAAAGAGCTCCAAAAAGCCAATGAGGAGAAGAATGCCTTGAAAGATTAAATGGAAAAGGAGGTCCAAAATAACACTGAAGAAAATACCACCATAAAAATTAGATTGGAGCAAGTGGAAGCTAGTGACTCTATTAGAAATCAAGATATTATGAAACAGAACAAAAGGAATGAAAAAAATGGAAGACAATGTGAAATATCTCAATGAAAAAAAAAACACTCACCTGGAGAACAGATCCAGGAGAGATAATTTAAATATTATTGGACTACCTGAAAGCCATGATCAAAAAAAGAGCCCAGACATTATCTTTCAAGAAATTATCCAGGAAAACTGCCCTTATATTCTAGAGTCAGAGAGTAAAATAGGAACTGAAAGAATCCACTTATCACCACTTGAAAAAGATCCCCAAAAGAAAACTCCTAGGAGTCTTGTCTCCAAATTCCAGAGTTCCCAGGTCAAGGAGAAAATACTGCAAGAAGCCAGAAAGAAAAAAATTGAGTATTGTGGAAACACAATCAGGATAACACAAGATCTAGCAGCTTCTGCATCAAGGGATTGAAGGGCTTGAAATATGATATTCTGGAGGTTAAAGGAGCTAGGATTAAAACCAAGAATCACCTACCCAGCAAAACTGAGTATAATGCTACAAGGCAAAATATAGATTTTCAATAAAATAGAGCACTTTCAAGCTTTCTCAGTGGAAGGACCAGAGCCGAATAGAAAATGTGACTCTCAAACACCAGAACTAAGAGAAGCATGAAAAGTCATTTTCTAGGTAACCAGCCCTGGACCAATCCATCTTGCAGATGGAGCAAGGAGACTAAGTATTGGAAAAGACACCTGCTCAAGGACAGCTTGCAGTCTAGCTCATCGAAATCCTTGACATTTCCTTTGGTTATTCATGAAATTCCAGAATTCATCATAACCAAGAGAAATAGATGTCAGATGCAGCTGACCGAAGCTGACCTTGTCCCCTCTTCCCAGATCCATGAATTGCTTGAAGCCGACCAGACATTATCACTCCTAGCCTCTGACTATTTTGTAAATGTCCTAGATCCTCCCCTCAGCTGTGTAAATTAAACAACTTATGAAAAAAAATAAAATTATTGACTTAATAACACACTAAATAGGATTCTGTGACCTGAAAAATGTAAACCATTCTTGAAAATGCTAACTTATTCCCAGAGAATTACTTTTACACCTGGCTTTATCCAGAGCATATTTGAAATGAACTTGAGTTTCATATTTAAGCACTCTGAAATTTCTCAATCCTGCTTCCTATTTTTTTCAAGTGAACTAGAACCACAGAAAAGTAAAAGCAAAACAATGTCTAGAATCCCAATGCCATTCCTTTCTAAAATAAAGGAAAAGAGAAATCCAGGACAACGAGTGGCATATAGGTACGTATGCACGAATCGTAGATACTCTCTTTCCTTAGGAGAAGTAAGAATTATTTGAGTTACCATAATTTCTTGTTTCCTTGGCAGTAGTGGTCCTTAAATAGTGTGTGGATGAGAAAAAAGCTCTTGTAAAAATTACAATCTGGTCACACACACAGACACATACACACTCACCAATTCACCTACGTATTGGATATATACACACCAATTCATATGTATGTGGGTGTGTTTGTATATGTGTTCATTTTGTGTATGTATATATACGTGGACTAGATTAATTTTAATTGCAAAACTGACACCAGCTTCACAGCATTTCCCTTCACTGCAGTCACTCCACAAAAAAGTATATCCAGCTCCAGCTTCAGTAACCTGGCCTTCCTTTGCCAGCCTTGGCAAAATGCATGCGTACATACACACAGACACAAATATATGTATATATGCATATGTATATACGTGTGTGTGAGTGTGCATATACACACACACACATATGCACTTATGGGATATAGAGTGTGTTCAGGGAAGACTAGTACCTCTGGTGTATGCGCTACTGAGCCCTTTTCAAGGCTACTTTTCACCTTTGGTGTGCACCTGATCCATTTAACTGTTACCTGTGGCTCCAAGAAGCGGTAGCATGTACAGTGGCAACAGTCTGGTAAACCATTTCAGCAGATGGGCTAAACCAGGTTGAGGGGAACTGAGGGGTCTCAGACCTTTTGGTGAGTTAGGCAGGTGTCTACCCCAAGCATGTGATGATTTCCACCGATGGAATGGGTGAATGAGAAAAATTTGTTCCAACAGCCAGGAAGACAGCAGAAATAGGTGCTGTGGAGCTTTTAGAGCTTGGTTAGATATCAAATACACTAAGGCCATACAATCCATCTTGAGCCATTACTAATTATCTTGATTCTATCATGCCACTGGACTCTGATAACTTTGGAAGAGAGAGTGAGGCCAATGAGTTTGTGCAACTCTGCCTTACTTAAATCCAATTTACACAAGAATCAAAAGACATCACTCATAGCATTTTAACATTTACCTATCTCAAAGTCCTGTGACAACAGGGAAGTGAGGAAGCAGCAGGTGGGGATACACTGAGAGCTGTAGTCATTACCTTGCACACAGGCAGCCCAACCCATGAGGTCATCTCTTCACTCGAAGCAACAGTAGGATTTGGCAGCACCCTGGGTGTCTGAGGAGCTTTTAAGGAACACACTACTCACATCCTGGTGTGAGAAAGGGAATAGAAAAGGTGTCCTAAAAATGTCTGCTTACCCAACCCTGGCCTGATTATCATGGCAGGTGGGGATCCCACTCTGTGGTCAAAATACACAAAAACAATGTACAAAAACTACTGCAAAGATGATTCCACTCACCAACTGGTATATGTATGTGTGCACTCTTATAGACAACAGAAAATCCAAAAAACATGAAAGACAAACAGCTCTTATTGTAAGAGAACTCAGCAGGTATCACATCCGAACAGCAGCCCTAAGTGAAACAAGGCTGGCAAAAGAAGGCCAGGTTACTGAAGCTAGAGCTGGATATACTTTTTTCTGGAGTGACTGCAGTGAAGGGAAATGTTATGAAGTTGGTGTCAGTTTTGCGATTAAAACTAATCTAGTCCACAAGCTTATATGCCTATGAGAAGGAGAGAATGACAGATCCATTACAATGTGATTTCCACTTGCTGGAAAACACCATGCCACCATTATCAGCGCCTATGCTCCCACCATGATGAACCCTGATGAAGTCAAAGAAAAGTTTTATGAAGACCTGGAGACCCTTACCATCAATGCGCCAAAAGAGGACAAGTTTATATTTCTTGCAGATATTAATGCAAGAATAGGCTCATACTACCAGAGATATCAGGGAGTCCGTGTTCGAAATAGCAACATCAATGGTTACTAATTACTGAAGACTTGTGTATCTCATAACCTTCTCATGAACAACACCATCTTCTATTTACCTAGAAACAAAAAAAAATGTTGTGGATGCACCATGGCAGCAAACATTCGCATTTAATGGACTATGTGATCATAAAGATACAGACAGGATATGAGAGTAATGAAGGCAGTGTGTGGTGCAGAGTGCTGAACCGCTCATAGACTTATCCTCTCCAAGCTAAATATTCTCATTCAACAAAAGCAGCTGCCCCAAGGCAAAATGATTGCCAGAAGAATTGATGTCAACAGTTTAGAGCACTCCTTCAAGCAGCAATAGTTTGTTGCTAATTTGGAGGGAAAGCTGAGCCAACACATGGATGGCAACAGTGTAGCAGAAAAGGAGTGGGCAGCTTTCAGAGATTTGGTGTACAGCAATGCCTTTGCTCATCTGGGTCAGAACACTTGCAAACATCAAAAGTGGTTTGATTAAAATGACAAGGAAATTCAGAAACTGTTAAATGAAAAATGAGAACTCCACCAGATTTGCCAGCATATAATTTATTTATCTCTATGAAGACAGTATTTGATTCCATCAAAAGCGAAGTACGAGCCTAGCTTAGAGAGATGCAGGATTCTTTGCTCAGTAAGAACACAGATTGAATTCAGTTTTATGCTGATAGTAATACTCTAAAGTGATTTTATGATATCCTAGAGGCTGTTTATGGGCCAAAGATCTATAGTGTATCTCAATTACTCAGTCTTGATGGAACCACACTGATTAGTGATAAAGACATGATCCTAGAGCAATGGGTTGAACACTTCCATAGTGTTCTCAACAGACCATCATTAATCAATGCTGAAGCCACTGACCACTCAACTGAAGTTGACATCAATCCCTCCTTAGCTGAAGTTCTAACAGAAGAAGAGGTTTTGAATGTCATTAGACTACTTTCATGTGGCAAAGTACATGGTGATGATCTATTTCACCTGAGATTTACAAGGTAGGGGGTACATTGCTCATACAAAAGTTGACTGAAATTTTACAAGTTATATGGCAAGAGGAGATTATCCCCTAAAACTTTAAGGATGCCTCTATTGTTTATCTCTATTAACGTAAAGGAACTAGATTGTCCTGTGACAGTCACAGGGGGGTCATTGCTGGTAATATTCTTGCCAAAGTCTTCCTTAATAGCCTGATCCTTCACCTAGAAGACATTCATCTACCTGAGAGCCAGAGTGGCTTCAGAAAGGGTTGAGGAATGGTTGTACCACCACATCCTTATGTGAAACAATTGGTTACATCAAATGGAGTTTTGAATACTGTATGTAAGTTCACTTACCTTGGCAGTATATTTTGTAGGGATGTGCATATCGATAATGAGGTTGACCCACACATTGACAGAGTTAGCTCAGCGTTTGGGAGACTCTGAAGGAAAGTCTGGGAGAAGAGTTATTAGACTGACTATATAACACAGAGGGTCTACAGAGTTGTACTGACTTCATTGTATGCCTGTAAAACTTGGAGAAGTAGGCCAGCACCATGCCAGGAAATTGAATCATTTCCTTTTGAATTATTTTAGGAAGATTCTAAAGATCACATGGAAGGATAAGATCGCCAACACTAAGTTCCTTTCTTGAACTAAACTGCAAGTATTCAAACTCTACTCCAGAGAGTGCAACTCCAATGGGCTGGCCATGTTGGTCAAATACCAAATATCCACTTGCCTAAAAGACTATTGCATGGAGAATTCACCAAGGGCAAGCACTGACATGGTGGTCAGAAGAAGCAATATAAGGATACTGTCAAGGTCTCTCTTAAGAAGTTTGGAATTGATTGTGTGACATGGGAGACACTAGCACAGGACCACTCAGCATGGTGTACCCACATCAGAGAAGGGGGTGTGCTCTCTCTCTCTCTCTCTCTGTACATATATATATATATATATACATATGTATATATATGCACATATATATACACATATATATGTATATGTGTATATGCATACATACATACATATATGTATGTATGTATGTGTGTGTGTGTGTATGTGTGTGTATATATATATAGTACCTAAGTTAAGACTTGAAGGAAGCAAAGTATTACAAGGGTAGAGGTAAGGAATTGAAAAAGGTAGAAATAGGAGGAGAAATGTTGAATTCAGGGAATAACGAAGACACTAAATTGCTTGGAATACAGAGTCCATAGAGTTAAGAAATGTGAAATAAATCTGGAAATGCAGAGGACAAATGATCTACAGGGCTTTGAATGCCTACCTGAGGAGTTTGTATTTGTCTGTGGTAGTTGCCTTATTATTCTGTCTCAATTAAATGCTTTACTGTTAAAAAATGTGCAGCCAGGGAAAGTTCTTGAGAAATGAACATAGTAAAAAGAACCAGGCTTCAGTATTGCTGTGTTTAATGAGGTAGAGTTCTGCCTGTTCTTTTCAAGTTCAAAGTAAGAGTGAAAAAATTCTGTTGTAATAGTGATCTTTTTGACAGTTTTCTAATTCTCTGTGCTTTAGAAAATACTTTTGCAAAGATGGAGGCTGGAAAGCAAGGACTTGAGTGAGCTCCCCCCCCCAAGTCCTTCCAAAATCCAGTAAAAATGTCTCTGAACAGATTTTAGAACTTCGGAACCCATGAAATAGCAGAGGGTAGCAAGGCTCTAGCCCAGGACAGCCTGGATAGTTGCTAGGTGAGGTCTATCATGCACGGACCTGGGAGTGGAGGGGAGCTGAGCCCAGCATGTGTGGAGGCAGGATTAACCAGACCAGGAGCCAGGAGGAACAGGCCCTAGCACCCTGAATCAGTGAGCTGTGACAGTTACCAGACTTCTCAACCCACAAACACCAAAGACAACAGAGAAGCTTAGTGGTAAAAGCTGCTGGAAGTGAAAGGCGTTCATGGTTCAGCCACCTCCCTGGGGGCAGCAGAGGTGGTGCAGCTACAGAACTACAGTTGTAGTAGCTTCTGGCCCCAGGCCAACCTGGTGGGAGGAATTAAATGACAGATCAAACGAGAGTGCAGAGCCTGCTTAAGATCTCAGTCAGGTCCAGGTTAGCAGTTCTTAGGGAAGGAAGATTGCTGGTGTGGCAGAGCTGGTTGTATAGAAATAGCTCTGAAAACAACAGTGCATCCTCTCAAGCCTGAAACGAAGTACTCTTTACTCTACAGGCAGTCATATCCCGCTGAAAAACTCAAGGGTCAAGTAAGTTGGCTGGGAACATGGATAGGCAGCAAAAATAGACACAGATTCAGACTCAGACTTTGGAATCTTACTTTGGTGACAAAGAACACCAAAACATACAGTCAGAAGAAGTCAACAAAGTCAAAGAGCCTACATGTAAAGCCTCCAAGAAAAATGTGAACTGGTCTCAGGCAATGGAAGAGCTGAAAAAGGATTTGGAATAGCAAGTTAGAGAAGTAGAGGAAAATTGGGAATAAAAGTGAGAATGATGCAAGAAAACCATGAAAAACAAGTCAATGACTTGTTAAAGCACACTCAGAAACTACTGAAAGAAACAACACCTTAAAAAATAGACTAACTCAAATGGCCAAAGAGCTCCAAAAAGCCAATGAGAAGAATGCCTTGAAAGACAGAATTAGCAGATTGGAAAAGAGGTCCAAAAGACCACTGGAGAAAATACTACCTTAAAAATTAGATTGGACAAAAACATAAATTGCCCAGGCTAACAGAAGAGGAAGTAAAATTTCTAAATAACCCTATCTCAGAAAAAGAAATTGAGCAAGCCATCAATGAACTCCCTAGGAAAAAATCCCCAGGGCCAGACGGTTTTACATGTGAATTCTATCAAACATTTAAGGAACAATTAATTCCTATACTTTGTAGACTATTTGGGAAAATAGGTGAAGAAGGAGTACTACCAAATTCGTTTATGACACAAATATGGTACTAATACTGAAACCAGGTAGGGTCAAAACAGAGAAAGAAAATTATAGACCAATTTCCCTAATGAATATCGATGCAAAAATTTTAAATAAAATATTAGCAAAAAGATTGCAGCAACTTATCACCAGAATAATACACCATGACCAGGTAGGATTTATTCCAGGAATGCAAGGCTGGTTCAACATCAGGAAAACCATTAGCAT
>CM053622.1:521124675-521142923 GCA_028646595.1 Phalanger gymnotis
GGGAAGAGGGGAAAGAATTTGGAACTCAAAGTTTTAAAAAATAGATGTTCAAGAAATAAAATTTTGCATGCAACTAGAAAATAAGATACACAGGCAATGGGGCGTGGAAATTTATCTTGCCCTACAAGAAAAGGAAGGGCAAAGTGGATGGGAGGGGAGTGGGGTGAGAGAAGAGAGGGCTGACTGGGGAACAGGGCAACCAGATTATGTGCCATCTTGGAGTGGGGAGGAGGGTAGAAATGAGGAGAAAATTTGTAATTCAAACTCCTGTGAAAATCAGTGCTGAAAACTAAATATATTAAATAAAAATAAATTTAAAAATGAAAGAGAAAAATAACTTATCCAGTTTTGTGGATGAAGGATCAGAATGAAAAACTTTTCAAGTACTAGTGGTGAAAAGTGATGAGGAACTGAGGAAGGGAGTATCTTTCTGAGTCGAAAGGAGAAGACTTATACAAGAACATTGCAAAGAAAGAAATGACAAGATTTTCTAGCAGATTGGTTATGTAGTAATTTTTCATCTTTCATTTTCAAAGAGGAGCAGTGATATTGTGGGTGATGTCTTGACTTAACATGAATTGGATTTAAGTGAGTTAGAGTTGCACAGTATTGTCAGCCCCACACTCTCTTCCTGCATAATTAAAGTCCAGTGTCCTTACACTAGTTTGATATATGAGGAGAGTGAGAATGAGTCTTCAAAGATGACCCATGGTTGTAAAAGTGAATAGTTGAGAGGATGGTGGCATCCTTCTTTATAGTAGGTAAATATGGATGAAAGGAGGGTTTGAAGGAAAAGAAGCGTGTTCTTTTTTGCTCATATTAAGTTGGAGACACTTATGAGACATCCAGTTTGAGATGCCCAAGAGCTAATATGTGATAGAGGGACAAAGTTTAGGATTAGGGTTGTATATAAAGATCTGAAAATCATTTATAGAGAGAGTATAATTGAACACATTGGGATCTTGATGAGCTCACCAAGTAAAATAATATAAAGGGAAAAAGAAAAGAGGACCCAAGGTGTAACCATAGAGGAGGCACATATTTAGAGATTCTGCAAAGAGGCAGAATCTTAAAAGGAAGCTGAAAATGAGAGGTCTGAGAGATAAGAGGAGAGCTTGGAAAAAGCAATGTCATTGAAACTTAGAAAAGAGAGAGTATCACTATTCATCAGTCAGCTGATTTATATTAAATGCTAGGAACCATTCTTGCTGCTGGTGGTACAGGTAAAAATAAAGAAACAATCCCTCTTTCTAAGAATTTTACATTTTAATTTGGAAGTTGAAGTGGATATTCAGAAGGAGCTAAATAGATCACGTGTTAAATGCTACAAAGAGGTAAAGACAAATGTGGACTAGAAATTAAGAGACTGTTGTGAACTTTGGAAAGAATAGTTTCGATTGTATAGTGAACCAAGAAGCCAGAATAAGGGACAAAAGCTGAAACATCTGCTGAAAAATAACAGTTCCTTATACAGTAACAGCAATATTGTTTGAAAAACACCTTTGCATGTATAAGTTATTTTGACTATTAACTATAACAAATTAACTATAAAGATCATTTAAAGAAGGATGCTCTCTGCATCCAGAAAAAGAACAAAGTAGAAATATGTATAGTATAATTGTATACATAGATATATGTGTATTTATATATATATGTGTGTGTGTATGTGTGCATATATAATAAGCAATATATATATGTATATATGTATGTGTGTGTGTATGTCTCTGTATGTATGCCTATTTTTGTCTAACAGTAGCCATCTCTAGGGGAGAAGGGGATCCAGGGGGAGATTGAAGAAAAATTCACATGATAATATTATTGTATTTTTGAAATAATAGCAATTTCTACATAAAAGATTTGCAGTTTCATTTGTGATCATCTTTTTATTTTACTATGTTATGGAAATGCTTTATTCTAAAAATTAAAAATATAATGAAAAATGTTGACAAAATAGAGTAAAAGGTTGCTTGAGGACTTTAGTCATCAAAAGGTTTGGTAGCAGAGATGGGAGGGTCAAGTGAGGTTGTTTTTGTTTTAAATGATGGGGTAAAAATAGATATGTTTTCATTTTTTCTGAGAACACAGGTTCATGCTATGTAGTCAATTAACATTCATTGACAGATAGCCAAGGCCCAAAATTAGTTGTCTGGACAGAGGAGACAGAATAGAAGAATAGGAAAGGGAAGAAGATAAAGACACATTGAGAAGGAAGAAGAAAGTGAAAAGTAAGGAAGAAAAAAAAAGACAAAAGGTAATGCAGAGACAAATAAAGAGAGATATGGGATGGGGAAGCAGGACCAAGGAAGACAGAAAGGAATAGAGGGACAGTAAGGGAGGGGGCAGGTAAGACAGAGGGAGTTAGGGAAGAGGGAAGAAAAACAAAGGAAATAAGAAAAATAAGAAAAGTAAAAAATAATAAGTTCCTAGAGCTAGAATGAAGCTCTATCATTATTCCAATTCCTCTATCATCTAAAATAAAAGGAAAACAACAACAAAAAAACAAGAACAAAAGCCGTCATTGGACCACAACATCCAAACTGGTCTACAGGTTGGAGTTACACTTTGGGAAGATGTCCTCTGCCTTGCTAGAGTATATCAGTATGTGACACAATAGGTCAGAGATAAGGGACTCATTGGCAAGGTAGGGGCTAGTGATGTCCCTGTAGTGAGAACCTCAACAGTGACCTTAGATGAAAGAGAGTTCAGAAGGGCCAGTGGTGAAAGGTTTGTTTATTTAATGTAGAATTGAGCCTGAGAAGTAGAATAGCAAGAATCAGAGCTATAGCCAAAGCAGTAAACTTGCAAGAGAGGAAGCAGTGACAGAACAAAAGGAAGGCTCAGAAAGTCACTAAGAGCTTGTGGGGATTTGGTGAGTTCCTGAGTTTAGAATACTTGCAAACTTTTAAGCTGGAGCCCCACCTTCCTAGGCTGTTATTCTGATTGGTACTATCTTGCCTCCTAACTCATCTGAATGGGAGACAGCTGTGTTAGAGCTGATGCAGCTATAATCTTGAAATGTCCATTGCCTTCCACACAGGATTAATTGAGGAGAAATTAGGGGATCTTCAGAATTGTGCAATAAATAACAGATGTAATCTTGTTTCCAGAGATCAGATGATGAAGCACATTTCTTGCCTCTCCATAGAAACATAGGGACTATTTCTGCAGAATGGTGCATATGTTGTAAGATACAGGCACTTAAAATGCTTATTTATTATTGTTGTTGTTATTAGTGTTACAAAGGAAAGTTCAATGGGAGAGGGGCGTGATTTTGGGAGGTTGCCATATCGTCAAAAGCAAAGATCATTGATCAATAACAGTTTAAAATAAATATAATAAATTAATAAGTAATGGTGGTGCCAAAAGCAAGCTATTAAAATTCTGGTCTATCAAAATTACCAAAACTTTTAAATTTAAAAATGTGTAAAAGGATTTCCATTAAATATCATTGATAAAAATTTATATGAAGAAATTTAGAGAATTAGGGAATGCACTTGTGATTTCAAGGAAACTTAAGGGTGAGAAACTTCAATGGATGTCAGTTCACAACTTCTCTGCAACTTCTATTTGTTAGGTACCTAGAGAAATGAGAGGTGACATGACAATCCCTGAATCATACACTCACTGTGTCTCAGAGTGTCCCTTCAGATTTTTGAAACTTAGAAAAATTATAATTTGCTAACATCATATCAAACATTCTGTTCAAAATATAAAGAATTCCTATGGAGTTTTAATTTAATAATCATGATATTTTGTACCTTTTTAAGGAATATATCAGATCCTATAACAAACAATATTAATTCATCTTTCTCCCTGTGGCAAATTCATGGAGGGTAGAGAGAAAATTTTATTTATCTCTGTAGATCCTAGATGGAGTAGTTAAAGAGTATTGCACATTTTGGGGTGGGGTTAAATAGGGCGAAGGGTTGCAATTGATAATTTCATTTGTGATATAACAAATGTAGAATGTATGGCCACTTATTCAAATTGGAAACTCATGTCTAAGTAAAAGTAATTAAGGGTTGTCTGGAGCACTGAGGATTTAAAGGACTTTCTGAGGATTGCATTACTAGTAAGTGTCATAGTCAGGATGTGAACTATGTTCTATTCTACGTTCTTTATTCTAAGAATGTCTCTCTCTCTCTCCACTATTACACAAAACCTCACCAATGTTTATTAAACTGAATTTTATTTAGGAAATTATTACAAATTAGCTGCAAATATGTTGATAATCAAGTGGTATGGGAAACTTAGGAAAACCTAAGTTCAAATAGAGTCTCAGACACTTATTAGCTTTGTTAACCTGAACAAATCATTTAGCTTCTCTGTGCCTCTGTTCCTTCTTTTCTAAGAGGGTGATAACAATAACACTAAGGTCACAGAGTAGTTCTGAAGATCACGTGAGAAAATGTAAACTGCCTCATCAACCATAAAGCACTATATAAATGGCAAGTTTCTTATATACATAGTAGGGACTGTTAATAGGTATTGGTAAGCTATTCAAATTTAGAGGGTATTTTCTTAGCACATTGTCTACACCTCAAATTCACAGAAATATGGGATAAGGTTTGAAACACATGAGCTGATACAGTTGAAGTTTTAAAAAAAAACTATTATTTTACAAGTCCTTGGTATTGTAAAGCCTTAAGCTAGAGCTAAGTTACCTTCTATCTAAATTTGGCATTGCTTCATGGAATCAATCTGTTTTATTTTTATTTCAACTAGCTATTGTTTTTTTTTTCTTTTTATGGAATAACATTCATTTGAGGGACTTGGGATGTTATACAAAGAAAGATAGCACACTCAACTCCTTTGTCTTCCTAAGAAACTAGTTTTCATTGTCCATCAATTCTTCTGTCTTCCCATTTATATACATCACCATCATCATCACTACTTGTTTGAATATAGAATAAAAATGCTAATAAACTTTATTTTTTGGTTTTGTCTTTTTAACAAGGAGAATGATTTTCATACACAGCAGTAAAAACATCGTTAAGAGGAAATTGAAGTCTGAGACAGGTAAAAATAATTTAAAAGCTTTAAATGAGTTCAATTCCCAGGGTGTTTTCAAACATGATGAGTGAACCACAATTTGAGAAATCATGGAAGTGAAGAGAGATTCTGGAAGAGTGCAGAAAGAGTCTTAATTTTCAACAAAATAAGAAAAGATGGAAAAAAGGAAATTGTAGATGAGTGAATTTGACATTAAAGCTAAGAAAATTCAAATCTGAATAGCAAAAAAAGATGAATTATGAACACATAGCAAGGGAATTTTTGAACATTTGTATTCAGTCTATATTTATTAGAAAAAAAAATCCTGCTGAGATATAATATTTCAGTTCTTGATGTAGTGACTAATGTAAATCAGGGGGAAGTTCTGTAGTTATAAAATATCTGGATTTCAGCAAGGTATTTTATAAAAAAAATCTAATGATATCTGTGGTGACTAAGATGAAGAATTGAAGTCTCAATAATGATAAGACTTGGCAAATTTATTGTTGGCTGAACAATATACTTCAGAGATTATTAATCAAAGGGACTGATAGTCAACTCAGATGGGCATTTATATTGTCATATTACAGGGCTCTATCCTTGACTCTACATCATGCAATAAATCATGTCAATCATTTTGATGAAGATGAAGAAGGCATATATTTCCAATTTAAGATGACACAAAGCTGAGAGGGACAGAAAATATATTGTATCAAATAATCATTATTTTATTTTTAAATTATTTATTTATTTTAATTTTTAACATTCACTTCCATAATATTTTGAGTCTTAAATTTTCTGTCCTTCTATCTCTTTCCCCCCTCCCCAAGATGGCATGCAATCTGATACAGGCTATACATGCATACTCACATTCTTTATATTGTAAAAAGAATTAGACCAACAGGAGAAAACATGAGAAAGAGGAGAAAGAGAAAGAGACAGAGAGAGAGAGAGAGAGAGAGAGAGAGAGAGAGAGAGAGAGAGAGAGAGAGAGAGAGAGAATCATATGTCTCAATCTGCATTCAGATTCCATAATTCTTTTTATGGATGTGAACAGCATTTTCCATCATGTTTCTTTTGGAGTTGTCTTAGATCCTTGCATTGCTGAGAAGAGCTAAGCCTATCAAAATTAGTCATCACACAATGTTGCTGTTACTGTATACAATGTTCTCCTGGTTCTGCTCACTTCACTCAGCCTCAATTCATGCAAGTCTTTCCAGGTTTTTCTGAAATCCAACTGCTCATCACTTCTCATGGAACAATAGTATTACATTCCATTCATATACCACAACTTGTTCATCCATTCCCCAATCGATGAGCATCCCCTTAATTTCCATTTCTTCAACACCACAAAAAGAGTTGCTATAAATATTTTTTCTATATGTAAGTCCTTTTCCCATTTTTATAATCTCTTTGGGATATAGGCCAAGAAGAGACATTGCTGGATCAAAAGATATGCAGAGTTTTATAGCCCATTGGGCATAGTTCAAATTGATCTCCAGAATGATTGGAAGAATCATTATTTTAAAGATCTCAGTAATCTGGACTTATGTGATGAACCTACCAAGGTAAATTACATAGGGAAAAAATATGAATTCTTGTACTTGGCTTGAAAAAAAAATCAGATGATGAATTTATTGGAAATTACAAACAAGAATCATGCAAAACAAGTGAAGTGGTTGTCCATATAACTAGAGCGAATATGCAGAATGACGAAGTCATAGATCTGTTAAAATGTAAAAGAACCAAATGTGTCCTTTTAAAAGAAGATATGAATTACACTGTACTCTTCAGTGGTTAAAACAAATGTGGAGAACTCTGTTTCTTTCTGCAAACCAAATTTCAAAAGAGCTATTAACAAGTGAGAGCACATCAAAAGGAGTCTAACTAAGATGAGGAGGGGATTAAAAACCATATAATCTGAAGATCACTTGAAGGAAGGAGTAACCTTGAACTAGGAGAAGATAATAAGCAAACTAATTTTTTTAAAGAACCTATGTTAGTAAACTATGCATTGAGGGATTCAGCAAACAAACAAAAAGACAAATAAATGAAATATAACCTTTTCCTCAAAATCTTATGTCCCATAGGGAAGAGAAGTCAATCTTTATTTTCTAGTTTTAAGAGACAGCCTACAGAAAAGAGTTTAGTCTTATTATCTTTAACTGAAGAATTAGGATCAAAGGATAGGTATCAATCAGGTCATATTTTGGTTTTATAAAGAGATCTAGAAAGATTAGTTACAACTCTCTACTATATACCAGGTATTATACTAAGCATTTTAGAAATATTATTTGATCCTCAGAACAACTCTGGGAAGTAGGTGCTATTATTATCCCAATTTCACAAATGAAGAAACAGAAGTTAAATGACTTACCAGGTGTCACATAGCTAGTAAGTGTCTGAAGCCATATTAGAACTCAAGTCTTTCTTTGCCCAAGTCCAGCATTCTCTCTACTTAGTTGTCTCATAAAATACCTAATTATCAGAAAGAAATTAAATTATTGATAATGAGAACAGAAATATCCTATGTTCCTTTTATTTGGGGAATGTATATCTTATTATGTTTTCTAGGTGTATCTTCTTAGAATGTGAAAGTGAGAAAGTTCTTTATTCACTAATTTTTTTTATATCTCTTATTCTGAGTTCTTGCTTACAAAAGTTCAGCCATACTTATATTGAGGAAGGAAAAAGGCTGACATAATTGAATTCTTATTCCATGCTTCACAATGCTTCCTCTACCAAGACTTTCATATTGTAACAGATACATCTCCATTAACTGTTGTGACTAAAAAATTTTATCTCATGCACGGCGTAATGTTAATGAGCTTCTACAAATTTAGCTAAGCTTGCAGTTCCCCAGAAGAAAGACACATAATCTAATACATTACCATTAGTGTGCTTGAACCCTGAATTCACTCTCTGCTTGAATTGTCTTTGGTAAACTAAAATATGTGTGCTACAATGAGGCACTAGAATAAGGGACAAACTCTTTAAAGTAGAAGGACAATGATATATGAGTCCTTTAAGTAGTAATATTCTGTAAGATGTTCAAATATACACATATTTGCATATATACATACATATGTAAATATGTCATCTCACAACTGCCAGTTATATTCGGTTTACCTTTTGTCAGGAACTGTGTTAAGTACTTTACAATTATTATCTCAAATGATCATCTCAACAATCCTTGGAGGTAGAAGCTATTATTCTTCACATTGCAAAAAAAGGAACCTGAGATGATCATAAATTAAGTGGCTTGCCAGGGTCACACAGTTGTTAAGTGAGATCATAGTTGATTTCAGGTCTTTCTGATTCCAGACCAGGTTCTCTATCCACTGTGCCCCTAGCTGCCTACATATTTATGTACATATACATATACATGTACACATATACATATTCATGTATGTGTATATATGCATATCACACTTGTCAGTATATAGTATATCTCCATTAACATGTTGCAGATAATAGGAAATGTGGAGAACATCTCATTTAAATCCTTCATTTTACATATGAGGAAACTTAGATATATAAAGAGCAAGTGATTTGCTCAAGGTCACACAGTTAGTAATTGATGTAATCAGCAACAGAACCCAGCTTTCCTATTCTTAGCCCAGCGCTTCTTAAGTATTGTAAAAATAGTAGAACCTCAGCAGGGATGATGTAAGTGTACCAGATGTGGAGAACAAAGATTAATCTTTCAGTAATTACCTCTTATATGGAAATAAAGAGATATGTATGAAAATAGGTGTTAAAATGTTTCAAAACCTCACAAAAACCCAAGATTCCATCTACACAACTTCTCTATGTTCTGATTTAGATCAAAACACCACAATGTCTCAAATAAATAATCTTCCTGAGCTTCTGTGGATAAATAATAATAAAAACACAAATAGATAAGCAGATAAATTAGTGAATAAATAGATGGAAGGATAGATAAATAGCTATTTGGAAAATACGTAGAAAGATAGATAGATAGATAGATAGATAGATAGATAGATAGATAGACAGACAGATAGACAGGCAGATAGATAGCTGCTAGGCAATCTATGTAGCCTAAAAGAAGTCAATCACAGCCAGAGGTAATGTGGATTTCAAGAAATGACTATACTATATTTACTATTACATATCATATATGAAATATGTTTATATATATTATATAGTATATATAATACTATACATATTTAGGGAGGGAAATGACTTTTATTATAGAGATACACCAAAAGAGGTACAGCATCAACCTATAGCTCCAAATCCATTAAGAGTAGTTCCCTGAAGGCCTTTGATGAGTCAAATGTGATCCTCCAATCCTCAATTTTCAATTACAGGTGACAGAGTTGTGCCTTATTCATAAACAACTGAAAATACACTTACTAAAGGGTAGCCCACTATGCTAAGTGCTGAGTAATTCCAATGCTTTCCCCACCTCAGAGAAAAGGATTATATGTCTTTAAGTGGCTAGTCGAAAATATTGGGATAGCTATTTTTCCCTTTGAGGCTAGCTAATTCCCTAAATGTATAGAAGCATAACTGAGCCTAAGGTAAGTGACAAAAGTCTAACATAACAGAAAAAGTGTTTGGGGGTTTTCTCTCATAAAATAATTGCTTTCTTAGCTAGTCTTGTGTGATATATGATTAGGAGAGAGTCAGATGTTCAACACAAGTGCTGCATGCCTATACCTTCTGTGGTGGAAAAACCAGAAGTTGAGAGAAGCCGATAACTTGAGAAAGAGAAACTGAAGTAATAAAAAACAAAAACAAATGTTAAGACATACAGTGATTGCCTACCACATAGAAGGTTAATGGATTCAGTATAGAATTAGGGCTTTTCAAGGTCAAATAGGACACCTGAAAAGCTATGCTCAACCTTATATATAATAAACCTCTCATAAACAAGCTCTGTCGGTTCTTAGAACAGAGGTAGATGATTTATTGCCTGCCCTAAGCTTTTAAAGGTTTTGAACTTTCCAGTTTGGTAGGATCTGATAGGGTCTGTGATCAGTTGCCATTCAAGACTATAGGTTTTTCTGTATGCAACAGCAATGCAAGTAAATTGGAATGTAGAGCATGAATGACAATAAACTTTGAATGGCTAAGAAAAATAAATAAATAAATATTCAACTGGTTCACCACCCCTTGTAATTGTGAATTGCTAGATGTGAGGCCAGAAATGTTGATGAAGAAAGGCCAATTGTTAGGCAGAAATTCCTCACACATACCTAGTTCTTCCTTTACACACATTCTAGAATTAGCAACACCCTAGCAATAGAGATCCATACAAAAGTGAGAAAAAAAAATGGCTGTTTGAGACTAAGGCCTAATCATTACATTTATCCCCTCTCCTTTGAAGTTCAAAAGCTCAGTACCTCAGGTCACTGAGGTAATCTGGGAACAAAAGATTCTTGTCCAATTGGATGTCTCACAATTGAAACTCTCCAGACTTTCTCTCCTAACATCTCTTCCCTATTTATCGCTTTTAAATTACTACCCAGATGCTGGGACTTCTCTCTTCGTGCCTTCCCTTAGACTGGTTCAGACAGCACATCTAGGGGAAAGTACATTCTTAATTAGAGTTTAGCTTAAAAACTCTGGTTAAAAGATAGAAAATTATAAATAAATCTGTTTACCTTTCTTATTGCACTGGCAGCTATAATATATTTTTTATTAAGTAGATATTTTGATTGTTTATTTTTTTTAAAAAAGGATTATTATCTTCAGTAAAAAGTCTAATTTATATTTTTTGGTTTTAATTTAAGGGATGTTTCCTTTTTGTGTTTGCCTGATATTTATTTTTTTAAAGTGACTATGCTTAAATAACCAATTACATAATATTATATGCAAGATGGTAGTAAAAATATTCTTGGTTCATCTTTACATGTGATAGGTAGGTAGAAATTAGGCTAAGCTTTATTTAATAGGCAGCATCTGAATTTTATCAAATTGGGAAAAGAGTGGCTCTTCGTGAGCTCCCACCTAATCACTATCCTTACCTAGCTCTGTAGTTAATCAACAACCAATCAAGAACCTTTCTTAACAATTGCATATCACTTTTCTTTTCTGCAAAGTAAAGGTATTTTACTAATTCATCTCTTAGGTCTCTTTCCAATTTTGAAATCATTTCACAAAATCCCTTTGCCAAACTGATTTGAAGCCACTCTCCAGCTTGTCTTCTATATGTATTCTGAATTGACTCCCACTGACATTTTTGGATTTTCCTGATGTCTCTGGGTTCATTATTAGTGACTGCAGAGTTCAGCAAATCCACTTTGCAAATAGATTTTTAATTCATGGATCTAAATATCTAATTGAATTTGGACTCTCAGAATTTCAATTTTTTGGTGTGATGGTGGTAGTGGTAGTGGTGGTGGTGGTGGTGGTGATGGTAGTGGTGGTGGTGGTGGGGTGTGTGTGTGTGTGTGTGTGTGTGTGTGTGTGTGCGTATGTGTGTGTGTGCATGTGTGAGCATGTGTGTGCTTGTCTTTGCAAATGAAAATTTAATCATATGGATTTCTTAAATGTTGAGTAACTAAATTAAGCTCTACCTACTGTTTCATATTATCAACACTAGTGAAGGAGAAAACTTCAAATTGTTCATATTAATCTGGCAAATTAACAGGTCTCCCAATTTTCCTTTGCAGTTAAAATGATTAAGTACATAAATACATATATGTTAAAAGCAGTGCATTTCTCCGTCTCCACCTACTCCAGCATACTTCTATTATGACCCCATGCCCAGATTGTAGGACCCAATAGACCATGCTCTCTACTTTTCTTATCAATTTATGGCAAATATGGTAATTAAAACAAGTGACATACCATCTTGCCAATGTTTTTTCAACTGGACTGGAATCAGTCTTTAACCTGTGGGTACCCAGAGCCAAACAAAGTGGACCAGAGATAAGAGAGTAAGGAATCAAACAGACATTTAATTTCAAAGTGTGGAAAATGGCTTCCAAGCAAGGATACAAGAGCCAAAGCTCCACTCCTCGTGGGTCGTGGAGGTAGTATATACAGATCTGAATGCTTATACCAAAGGCTATGCAGTGAGCTATAGCTCTGACAATGAGGGATAACAGAAATATTATGAAAAGTTTGATTCCCAGTAGAACTTCATGACCAGAAACGCGAATTACAGGTGCTTCTCCAAGCTCAGAGACCTGATGCTAGTGTGAAACAATTTGAAGATTTTACTGTGGCTGAGAACATCTGTAAGGTAAGTAGAAATGATTGTTGTTATGCCAAGCTCAGGGCACAGCTTGCTTGTTGGGCCTTAGCCCTATAAAACAAAATTTCTCCTAATATCTTGATAGTTTAAATTTCCATGACTGACAGATTTAAATAAGGAGTTCTTATATAATTCATATTTTACTTTGCAAAACTCAATCCAATGATTAAAAAAGAAATAATAGCAATAACAACAAAAACAATGGGGCAAAGAGGGGTCATTCTTGTCCTTAACCATGATTTGAGTAACTGACACTATTACGGCAATTGCTCCCAATGCATTATGACCAGATGTATCTGAAAAGATACAGTACATATAAAAAGGATTGCATTAATTCTTCAAAGATAGAAAAGGGAAAACAAAGAGTACCAGGGCAGACTTTCTTTGCAATGAGAACTGGCCAAAAATGAATTGGCCTATGCTTTGTCGTGGTGAGTTTTTCCTAAGGAGAGGTAACGGAAGCAGAGACTGGGTGGTGACTTTCCAGAGACTATAGATTTAGATCTCAATGAAACCTTAGAGACTAGTAATCTAAATGCCTCATTTTATAGGTGAATAAACTAAGGTCTGATCAAGCACAGAGGTAGTAACATAAACAAAATTTATATCCAGGTCCTCTGTCTCAACATGCCATGAATTTTCTATTACACCATACTACTTCCCAGAGAAGATATTTTTTTTTATTCTGAACTTAAGAAATAAAACAAAAATTTCCATAACAAAGTTGGATAGAAAAATGAATTGTACTTGAAACTGCAAATCTATTACGTACAACTTGATTTTCCTTTTAAATAAATAATAAAATTATTATGTTACTTTTATACATACACATATGTAAAGTTATGTAATAAATTTAATATATGCAATATGTAATACATGTGATATATATTATTACATATATAAGAACATTTTATATATGTATGTGTATGTGTGAGTGAGTTAAACCATAATATACATACTTTTATTTATCTATTCTTTCCCAGAGAGGATTCTTTTGGGAGAGGGAAAGATAGGACTAGATGAAACCTGAGGTTTGTCAACTCTGAGACTCTGTGAAGAATTAGGGAAATAGAATGATAGGTTGCTGGGAAAATAGCCACAAAGTCTTTTGATTTCAGGCATTGTCTCCATTGCTAACATAACTGAAGCACAGACCACAATCCCCGGATCACTGCTGTGTCCTTTCCTGCTACCAACACTGCTGTCTCCATTCAAAACAAGAGGTCAACTATCAAAAATTGCAGTCACTTTTTTCTTTGTTGGCCATTCTTACATGGATTTAGACTATCAGTCAGGAATTATCAAAATCGTACTCCCTACTTGCAAAAAGAGGAGGCTGGACTATAGAAATCAAAGTGTAATTGTATCACATAAAACCTCCTCCAATTTACCAATCTCTGAATTATTTTGCAAAATAATCCTGACAAAAATGGTGACAGTACAGAGGTTCACATGTCCCTGGTCACTCAAATTTAAAGGCAGATGGGGAGCTCATGTGATTTCTGGGGATTAATGTTTGTCATAAACTGGAAACCATTCTAACAAATAGGTAGATTTTCGCCAGTCTTGGGATAAGGGCAGGGGATCTAGTTCACTGAATGCTATAGAGAAGGGCACAGAATTATGGGGAGATATTGTCTCTTTCCCAATCTCTCTGGGTAGTTCCCTCTCTCATATGACCAATCACCTTCTTACTTGCCTTCTTTATGTATTACATTTTTTGGCTCCATCCCCTTTAATGACTACATGTTTTGTTTAGCTTCATCCTCCTTTTTTTCCCTTTGTCTTTCCCTGTACCTACATTCTCACAGTGTCTCACCCTATTTTTTATTTATTTATCTTTCCTTTAAATGGCTATAAGAGACAAGTTTATTTACTAACATTTTCTTTTTACTCTTTAAATTTTTACTTAATATTCCATTTTCCAAATTACATGTAAAAACAACTTTAACATTCTTTTTCAATCAAATTTTAAGTTTGAAATTCCTTCTCACTTCTCCCTCCTCATGGATAAGGCAAGCAATTTGAAATAGGTTATACATGTGACATTGGTTATACACGTGTATTCACATAAAACACATGGCCATTTAAGTCATTCTGTGAAAAAAAAACACAGCACAAAAAAAGAAAAATAAAGTAAAGAAAAAGCATATTTGATTTGTATTCAGGCTCTATCAATTTTTTATCTGGAGGAGAGCAACTTTCATCATAAGTCCTACAATATTGTCCTGAATCATTGTATTGCTGAGAATAGCTAAGCTCTTCATACCAGTTCATCATAAAATATTGCTGTTATTGGGTACAATGTTCTTCTGGTTGTGCTCATTTCACTTTGTGTCAGTTCATGTAAGTTTTTCCATGTTTTGTTTTGTTTTGTTTTGTTTTACTGAGATCATCCTGCTCATAATTTCTTAAAGAACAATAGCATTCCATCACAATCACATACAACAGCTTGTTTAGCCATTCCCCAATTGACAGAAATTCTCTCAATTTCCAATTGTTTACCACCACTAAAAGACCTTCTATAAATATTTTTGGAAACATAGGTCCCTCTTTTTTTTATCTTTTTCAGACACAGACCTAATAGTGGTATTGCTGGTCAAAGAGCATGCATGACTTTATAACTCTTTGGGCATAGTTCCAAATTGCTCTCCAGAATGGTTGAGTAAGTATACAACTTCATCAATAGTACATTAGTGTTTAAATTTTCTCACATTCCCTGAAACATGTCATTTTCCTTTTCTCTCGTGTTAGCCAACTTTACAGGTGTGAGGTAGTAACTCAGAGTTGTTTTAACATTTTATATGACTATAGATAACTTTGATTACTTTGTCTAAAAGCTGCATATTTGTATTTTCGATCATTTATTGATAGAGGAATGACTCAGTTTTCTATGTTTGAGAAATGAAGTACTTAGAAGAGAAACTCATTGCAATTTGTTAATAGTAATGATTACCACCTATGTATTTCCTTCCATCCTACTCTCCCCCTGTTTATTCTATTCTATATCTCCTTTTACACTGCCCAGTCTCAAAAGTATTTTGTTTCTGATTTATACCTCCCCCAAACTGCCCTCCTTTCTCTCACCCCCTCCCCTTTTCTTATTTCCTTCCTTTCCTACTTTGTTCTATGGTAGGATAGATTACTACATCCAACTGAGGGTGTGACTTATTGTCTCTTTGAACAATTTCCAATAAGAATATGGACCACTATAAAATCACTTTCAGGCCTCTTTTATGCAAGATAATTGATCACATTCTACCTCTCCCTTTCCTCTTTTCCCCATTCTATTCTTCTTTTTCATCCCTTAATTTTTTAGATGATCATGTGATCACATTCAGCTCACAGCTCTGTTTTCTGTCTATGTATACTCTTTCTAACTTCACTAATGATGAGAAAGTTTTTAGGATTTATAAATATCATTTTCCCATGTCAGAATATAAACATTTTAACTTTATCAAATCTCTTATGATTTCTCTTTCCTGTCTACTTTTTAATGCTTCTTTTGAAATTTGTATTTCAAAGTTAGATTTTTCCATTCAGCTATGATCTTGGTCTATTCAGCTCTGGAATTCTTGAAAATCCCATTTTTCATTCAATATTCATTTTTTTCCTCTAAAAGTATTATACTCACTTTTGCTGGGTAGGTGAATCTTGGCTGTAATCCTAACTCTTTGGTCTTCCAGAATATCATACTCCAAACTCTCCAATCCTTTAATGCATAAGCTGCTAAACGTTGTGTTATCCTGACTGTGGATCCACAATATTTGCATTGTTTCTTCTTGGCTGCTTGCAGTATTTTCTCTTTAACCTCAGAAGTCTGGAATTTGCCTATAATATTCCCAGTAGTTTTCATTTTGGGATCTCTTTCAGAAGTGATTCGTGGATTCTTTCAATTTCTATTTTACCCTCTGATTCTAGAATATTAGGGCAATTTCCTTTGACAAAATTTTGAAAGATCATGTCCAGGATGTTTTTTTCCTCATGACTTTCAGGCAGGCAATAATTCTAAAATGATCTCTCCTGGAAATATTTTCCGGGTCAATTGTTTTCTAGTGAGATATTTCAAATTTTCTTCTATTTTTTCTTTCCTTTGGTTTTGTTTGCTTGTTTCTTGTTGTTTCACAAAGTCATAAGCTTCCACTTGCCCAATTTTAACCTTTAAGGAATTGTTTTTTTCAGTGAGCTTTTCAATTTCCTTTTCCACTTGACCAAAGAAGTTATATTCAGTTAATTTTTGTATACCTTTTTTCCCATTTGACCAATTCTGCTTTTCAAGGAATTATTCTCCTTGTTGGTTATTTTGTTATCTATTTCACCATTTGGACTAGACTGTTTTTTAAAGTGTTATTTTCTTCAGTATTTTTGTGTGTTCTTTAACCAAACTGTTTACTCTTTTTTCATGTTTTTCTTACAACACTATCACATCTTTTCCTAATTGTTCCCCTATCTCTCTTATTTAATTTTAAAACCATTTTGGAGCTCTTGCCTAAGAGGAATTTATATTTTTCTTGTAGGCTTTGGATGTTGGACCTTTGATTTTGTTTTCTTGTGAGTGTATATTTTGATCCCCCTTTTCACCACAATAATTTTCTCTGGTTAGAATATTATTTTTCTGCTATTTGCTGATTTCCTCAGCTTATTTCTTGACTTTTAACTCTTTGGTACAGGAGGGTTGTGCTTCCAGTGTGGAAGGCACACTGCCCCAAACTTCAGGGATCTTGTGCAGCTATATTTAGAGGTAATTTGGGGGATTCATAAATTTTGGGGTCTTCCAAGGTGTTATAATCTAGACAGATGTGTGTTTATTACTTGCCTATATTATGTACTGTTTTTTTTGAGTGACCACAAGCACTCTTTAACTCCAGAGTGCCTGTTTCTCCATGACTACAAGCTTTGCTGTGCTAGTGCTCCTCCTCACACTTGGGCTATGACCCAGGACTGTGGCCCTGATCCAAGAATAGAGAATGAAACAGAGTTCTGCCGCTGGTGCCAAGAAAGGGACCTCTGCAAATCCCCTTCTGACCTATTTTCCAAACTCCTTACTGTCTGTGGGCTGAGAGGTCTGGAAGCTGCCTCTGCTGCCACTAATCCAGTCACCCAGAGGCATGCTCTTGGTTTGCTGGGGCTGGATCTGAACTGTTCCAACTTGTGCTAGACTGAGTTCCTCTCTCACCCTGGTACAACAGACTTTTCCTGCCAACTTTCTAAATTGCCTTGGGCTGGAAAATTCCTTCACTCTGTCTTTTTTTAGGGATTTCACCACTCTAGAATTTGTTTGGAGTCATTATTTAAGGTATCTGTAGGGGTTTGGGGGACAGCTCAGGAGAGTGCCTGCCTTTACTCAGCCATCTTGTCTCTGCCTTTCCATATTCCTTATTCTTTATTGTAGAAGAAAAATAAATATGTTTCATCTTGCTATCAAATAAAAAAGGAACACAATAAAATTGCTTTGAACAGTTTTTAAAATTTGATTTTATGTATCCCTCTATTGACATTTTCTTCATACCCATGATACTTAGAGAAAATAAAGATTATGTATATATATATATATATATATATATATATATGTCTATATACATATGTTTTGTTTAAATTAAATGCTTTCAAGTAAATTTTTAAACTTCTGATGTAGCCAATGAATTCGCAAATCTGGTTATTTCTACTTTCATAACAATTCTTTCATCCTTTCTGGCTTTCTACTTACATGGTGTGTTGTTAAGCAAAATTGTCTCATTAGCATGGCTTTTGTTTCTTTTGAGTAGAAGTACTTTCAGCTGTTAAGTGCTAAGCCCCAGGCCCAGGGCCCTGTCAGGTGTGAAACCTGTGTGGGTGTGGATTGGTGACTTAGGAGGGGCCAGCTTGGGAACCAATGGTCTCTGGTCATTGAGGCGGGGCTTGAGAATGCCGGAAGCTCGGCTTCGAGGAGGGGTGAGCCGGGAGACAACTGCAGTGGTGGCGGCAGTGGGGGAAGGTGTGGAAGCCAGAAGCTGCGGAAGCAAGAAGCTGCGGAGGCAGGAAGCTG
>CM053622.1:521143423-521163249 GCA_028646595.1 Phalanger gymnotis
GCTCAGCTCCGCTCCCCTCAGCTGGGGGCTGGGAGGTCCGTGTGGGACCGACCTTACCCAGGGACCTGATCCAGGCTGTCCTGCGGTGGAGCCCTGCTTCCCTCTGCCACTTTGTGGGTTCTGCAGCTCTAAAATTGGTTCAGAGCCATTGTTTTATAGGTTTTTGGAGGAACTTGGTGGGGAGCTCACGCCAGTCACTGCTTCCCAGCCGCCATCTTGGCTCCGCCCCCATTCTCTTGATTTCCAATTCTTTGCTACCACAAAAAGAGCCACTATAAATATTTTTGTACATACAGTTCCCTTTCCAATTTGTGTGATCCCTTTAGGATACAGCCCTACAAATAGTACTGCTGGGTCAAAGGGTATGCACATTTTTATAGCCCTTTGGGCATAGCTCCAAATTGCTCTCCAGAATGGCTAGATCAGTTCACAACTCCACCAGCAATGTAGCAATGTACTAATTTTCCCACACCCTCGCCAGCATCTATCATTTTCCTGTTTTGTCATATTAGACAGTCTTACAGTAGAAATGTAGTACCTAAGAGTTGTTGTGATTGCATTTCTCTAATTAGTAGTGATTTAGAGCATTTTTTCATATGCCTATAGATATCTTCAATTTCTTCCTCTGAAAACTGCCTGTGCATATCCTTTGACCATTTTTAGTTGGTGAATGACTTGTATTCCTATAAATTTCACTTAGTTTCTTATATATTTCAGAGATGAGGCCTTTATCAGAGATACTAGTTGTAAAGATTTTTTCCCAATTTTCTATTTCCCTTCTAATCTTTGTTGCATTGGATTTTTTATACAAAAACTTTTCAATTTAATATGATAAAAATTATCTATTTTGCATTTTGTAAAGCTCTCTATCACTTGTTGTATCATGAATTCATTCCTTTCTGACAAACCTGACAGGTAAACAATTCCTTGCTCTCACAAATTGCTTATAATATCAGCCTTTATTCCTAAATCATGAACCCATTTTGACTTTATTTTGGTATATGGTGTAAGATATTGGTCTGTGGCCAGTTTCTGCCCTACCATTTTACAATTTTCCCAGCAGTTTTTGTGAAATAGTGAATTCTCAGCCCAGAAGGTAGATTCTTTGGGTTTATCAAACAGTAGATTGCTATAGTCATTGACTACTGCATCTTGTGTACCTAATCTATTCCACTGATCCACCACTCTGTTTCTTAGCCAGTACCAAGTAGTTTTGATGACTGCTGCTTGAAAGTACAGTTTAATATCTACTATAGCTAGGCCACCTTTGCTAGGATTTCTTTTCATTAATTCCCTAGGTATTCTGGATGTCTTATTCTTTCAGATGAATTTTGTTATTATTTTATCCAGCTCTGTAAAATAATTTTTTTGGTAGTTCAATTGGTATGGCACTGAATAGATAGATTATTTTAGGTAAAATTGTCACTTTTATTATATTAGCTTGGCTAATATAATCAATATCCCATGGTTATGATGCCTTTGACCCTGAAGAAGTATATATAAACCCTGAAATTGGCATTTTATTGGGGGCTTTCACTCACTGGAAGAGTGTCATGTGATTTGACCAGACAAGACTCTGGGTAGCCATTGTTAAGAGCTCCCTGGCTTTGAAAAAAACTGATGTTGATGCTTCTCTCTCTGGTAACTGTTTGTTTATTGCTTGGACAAACAGCTAGAAGCCTGTCTGCTGATTCACATTTATTCATTCTGTTTATATAATGTATGCTTGTAATTTCTGTTTTTAGTCTGTCTGAAGTTCAGAGTGCTGGGTTTTCCCCCTGAACTAAGTGAATCGTATACGTATGTTTATTTAAAGTGAGATTGTTAACCCCTCAATGTTGCTTTTGTTAGAAAGACAGATCAAAGGACCTATACTAGCAGCACTCCTGTGTGCTGGTGTTATTGGTCTTATACAGCCATAGCAGCTGCAAGCAACGTTTTTATTACGCAAGCAAGTAGGTTCCCTAGAGTTCTTCCACTTCAACTTCTAAGGGTCTATGAATAATATTGCCTAGATAAGGTCTTATTTATTTCTATATATGAATCATAAGCCCAAGTTTAACATAAATCCATTGATCAATAAACATTTATTAAACACTTCCTATGTACTAAGCACTGCACTTAGCACTGGGGATAAAAAGAAAGGCAAAGCTGTCACTACCTTCAAACAACTGACAATCTAATAAGTAGGGGACGACAAGTGAACAAATATAAACAAACAAGCTATGTACAACATAAGTAAGAAATAATTAAAAGCAGAAGAATTAAAAGGAGTTGGAAAAACTTCCATTAGAAAGTAGGATTTTAACTGGTACTTAAAGGAAGCCCCGATAGTTATTACGTGGTAATGAAGAGGGAGAACATTCCAGGCATGGAGGCAGGCAGAGAAAATGCCTGGACACTAGAGTTGGAATATCTTATTTGTGGAACAGCAAGGGGGCAGTGTCACTGCAACAATCATTAGATGATGGAAGTAATGTTTAAGAAGACTGGAATAGTAGGAAAGGGCTACAAGACTTTGGATGCCAAACCAGATTTTTATTTGATAGTAGAAATGATAAGGAGCCACTTATTTGATAGTAGAAATGATAAGGAGTAGAAATGATAAGGAGTAGAAATGATAGTTTATTGAGTACGGAGTGAAACTGACACATTTGGACTTGTGCTTTAAGAAAATAATTACAGTAGGCAGATCCATTAGCATGCTATTGCAATATACCATGCAGGAGATAATAAGGACTGGCCCAGAGTAGCAGCAGGATCAGAGAAGAAAAGAGGGGATATTTGAAATTTGTGGTAAAGGTAAAATTGTCAGACCTTGGCAACAGATTGGGGTTGTAGTGAGAGATTATGCAGAGTTCAAAATGACACCTAGGTTGCAAGCCAATATTATTTTACCATTTATCATAAATTAATGGTTATCGAAAGACATTTACTGAAAGGCATATAATTCCAAATGGATATACACATAATTTATAGGTTTCTCCCTCATCTGTGTGAAAGAATGGAATTTAGAAGTATGACTAGGATGAGGCAATCAAGATTTTGTCTCTGATAACTGATACAGGAAGGCCAGCGGCTCCCTTCCCAAAGCAAATTTCTGTTCATTTTTCTCACACATCACATCCATCACCCAGCTCCATCTGGCCCTCTATTAGGATATTCCTTCTCCCTTTTCAGCTCTCCTTGACTACAACCTCCCCTCCCAGCAGTAGGGGAATTGGGTGATTTGACAATTGGGGGGGGGGGTCTATATCCAAAATGACTAGGATTACTTTCTTTAGAATACTGTCTAGTGTCCACCTTCACTTAACTGAATTTTCTTGTATTGTCAAAATTTCTGCTTATGATTCTGGGGGGACTTAAGCAAAATCTACTATTAAAAAGTTAACTATTTCCATTGTCTGTCCTGGAAACTAGTTCTAATAATGTTGAATGTAAGGGTGTGACAACTACCTAATAATAATCAAAAGCTCAAATTAAATTTCTGACACCACTGGTCTTTTTGTAGTTGTGGCTTAAATTCCTCCATATTGTTTATTTGGTAATTTTATAGTAGCTTTTGCTCTCTCGTATTATTATAATCTTCTTTTCCTTGCAACAACTGTAGCATAACAATATCTTTTCTATTTAGCTAATGAATTCACCCTAATGAATTTTTATATAAAATATTTAGATTCCATGAAATCACAAGCAATGGATTCCTCTCAGCAACTCTTTAGGAGGCATAAGTATTTTTAGTCATCCAAACTGTTAATCTCAGTGCTTGCATAGTGTGTCGCATCAGGAAATCCCATCTCTTGGCATCAAAGGATTAAATGCACAATTACCAATGACACTTACTTCACAGGCTTTTAGAGGAAAGATATAAAGCTGTATATGGAGACAGTATTTTATTTCCTCCAGCACTGTCCTGAATTTCCCTCCTTGCTAAAAGAAATGTTAATCCAGTATTTCTTGCCTTGTGCAATTATAGAGACTTATTAAATTGCACATGAATAAAGAAACTTATCTATTATTTTAGTTGAGTTTAAAGTAATTTCCTGAAAAGAAAAGCTAGCATTTTAAATAAGTCAAGTCTTTCTCGGGAGTGGGGTGAATACTTGATTTTCTTTCCTTCTTTTTCCCTTTGGAGTTACTTATTTATTCATTGAAAAACACTTTAAAAGTTATAGATCTGAAATTTTACTCATTAAGGTTACCCTGAGAGGAACATAAAATTGCTTGTGAAATCTCCTATTAGCACCTCACAAAGGGAACAGACAGTGATATAAAAATGTAAAGCATTTTAGGAAACTAGGTCCAAAAAGTTTATTTTCTATTGACTAATAATTAGTTTAAATAATATTTTATATCTGATGATGCTATTTTGTTTGCAACTTTAAAAGCATATCCTATCCCTTAATATAAAAATAACTAGTATATACTCACTAGAAGGGGACAAGTAGGTTGCATAGTGGATAGAGTTCCAAGCCTGGAGTCAGAAAGACTCATCTTGCTGAGTTCAAATCTGTCCTCAGGAAAGAAGATTCTGAAAAGATGGTGGGAAAAAAAAAGAAATTACCTGAATCTTTTAAAATCCTTTACAAATAATGTAAAATAATGCCTCAAAGTAAAATTTGAATGGCAGAAGTAATTAAGTCAGGGTAGACAGGATTCTGGGTACATGGTGGAGTAGGACAGAGAATTCCAAGCTCTCAAGATTTTCCTTCACAAGAGTGAAAATAGCAACTTTCGGTGAACAAAGAATGGATGGTGATAAAGAAAACAGAGGCATAACTGGTGTCTTCTTGGGGAAATTAGAGAACACAGGAAGAAAAATCCCAGGACAAGATTTGGTCCTTGGAAAGAGTAAACACCTCCAGGCTATCTTCCATTTTTAGTCCATGCAGCAAGCTTCTTAAACAAGGAGCAGCAAGTCCTGGGGTTAGTTGGTTTGAGAGGCTGCCTCATGACCCAGCGACAGGAACTTTTCACCCCAGGATAGTGAGGGGAGTTGGGTGTTTGAGTCAAGGAAGATTGATGGAACCTCTGCTGATGAGGAATGCCAGATTCAGCTGTGCCTCAAGGAGCAAAATGGGCAAGAAGGCCTGGTGACTACAGAAGCAGTGGGTCAGAAAGACCCTAGATATGGGCACTTAGATTAGGTTGGAGGTTTGGCTTTGATTCCAGGCTAAAAAGGAGAAATAAAGATCTGAGGTAAGAGGCATCATTTCTCACACCCCAAGGCTAGAGGTGATTCCAAAAATCAAGCTATTACGACAAAAATTGCTCAGGTAGAGGAGAAAGAATCCAACCATACAAAGTCATTATGGGAATAAAGATAACCTAGGTTCATCTTCAGAGGAGGATATTGAAGTAAAGAAACTCCCAAAGAGAAACTTTAAATGGTCAGCTGCCCAAAAAGAATTCATGAAAGATCTTTAAAAAAGACTTTAAAAATCAAATGACAAAGATGGAGAAAAATCTAAAAGAAAAAAAAAAGAATAATCCAAGAGAAACATGAAAATTATGAAAGGCAAGTCAACCAATTAGAAAAGGAGATCCAGAAACTTAAGGAATAAAATGACACCTTGAAAATTAGAATTGGGCAAAGTGAAGCAAGAGAAATTAAAAGAGATGAAGAAATAATTAAACAAAATATGAATAATGAAAAAATAAGAGAAAGTAAAACATCTTATAAGAAAAAACAACAGATTTGGAAAATAGGCAAGAAGATAAAATATAAAAATGATCAGATTAACTGAAAGATATGATCAAAAAGAGAATCTTTATATAATAATACAACAAATAATTACAGAAAATTGTACTAAAGTATTAGAAAAAGGCAGGGAAGGAGATATAGAAAAATCCATCAATCATCACTTTAAAATGATCCTATGAGGAAAACCAATAGGAATATCATAGTCAAATTCCCAAACTCCCAGCTCAAGGATAAAATATTAAAAGCATCAAGATTACAACAATTTAAATATGATGGTGCCACAATTAGAATTACAGAAGACCTAGAAGCAGAGGTATTAAAGGACCACAGGTCTTAGAGCAACATATATCAAAGAGTAAACAAACTGGGGCTTTGGACCAAAATATCATACCATGCAAAGTTAAGTATTATCCTGAATGAAAAAAATAGGCATTTGATAGACTGTTAGACTCTCATAACTCTGTTAAAAAATACTGTACTTACTAGAAGATTCAACATATAAGAACCAAGAGAAATAGAAGGTACTTACCAAAGACTGATTATAAGGGATTCATAAAGACGTACTGTTTACTTTTTATATATGTAAAATATAAAATATGTGTCTATGATTCTTATTAATAATTGGGTAGCTCATGAGAAAGATCGGGTTAAACTTGACTATGATATGAATTTAAAAATATAACCATTTATCAACAGTGAAAGAGTAATGATTTTATACAAATGAGGTGCAAGAGGAAGAAAGGATACAGAGGAATTAGATGTGGAAAGATGGCTGGTATGTTTGGTAACCTACTGTTATCAGGGATGGGTTTAAGAGAGAACAATAAATAAATATTTAGTAGAGTATAAAAGTCTTTTAAATTCAAAAGAAATGAAATGGTAGGTGGATAGAGAGAGAGAGGAGAAAACAAGGAAGGGAGTTTTAGAGAGAAGAATGAAGGAATAGGTAAAGGGGGTACAGAAGGGTGTAATAGAAATGTGGCTTGCTGGTAGTGTGGCTGTGTAAGACCAACACCATCAACACACAGGAGGGCTACTGGCACAGGTTCTTTGATCTGCTTTTCTAGGGAAAGCAACCTTGAGGCGTTAACAATCTCACTTTAATCAAACATACATATATCATTCACTTAGTTCCGGGGGAAAAGCCAGTACTCTGAACTTCACACCAAATACAAACAGAAATTACAGAGACAATATAAACAGAGCAAATAACACAGCTCAATAGACAGGCTTTGTCTGATGAAGACATCACATACATAGTTACCAAAAAGAGAGGCACTAACATTTGGGTTTTTCAAAGCTGGGGGTGGGTTCTGGTGGCTACCCAGAGTTTCCACATCAACACTGCTCTGCCGAAGGAGAGCCACAAAAGAAATTTTAACCTCTGAGTTTATATACCCTTCTTATGGCCTGAAGGCTTCACACCTAATCAGCAAAAAGGTGTGGACCTGGGGATTTGCATCTAGCAAGACTTAATTAAAGGGACTTGATTATTTTGGCATTCTGAAAGAGAAAGCAGTAAAAAAAAAGGCCCGCTAGTTAATATTACAAAAATCTATAGATTTATGGGAATGGGAGGATATAGGAGGGATCATTGGAGAGGGGTAGGCAAGTAATAGGAAGGCAAGTAGTAGATAGACGTATGGTTGTAGATATACATATGGTAGATGAGGTGGGGGATGGGAAACAAGATATGCACAAATATTGAAAACAAAAATCAGGAGTAGAATATGTTTGGGAAAGTATATGTATGTGTATATGTATATGTATTTATACTTATCTATAGCTATAGAGAAACATATCTAAACTCTATTGTAGCCTTCTGGGGGGGGGTTGGAGGAGGGTAAAAAAAGAACAAAATAAAAAAAAGTGCACAGCAGAGAACAAAAGAAAACCCACAAGGAAGTAGAAATGGACAATTCCCAACATGAAGTGTATTATTCATCATACAGCTTTTCTTGAAAAGAAAATTTATTACATATTTTGAATCCTCTCTTATGTTCTGCTACACACACAACATGCTTTTGTTTCCTTTCTTAATTTGAATTTAAGTTTCTACATTTAAGTTTAAGATACAGTTTTGTTTCTTTTCTCTATTCTGAATTTGTGTTCTGGCCCTTTAGTCTAAAATAAAATTTAAAATAAAAGGAAAACAAAGTCAGGGTAAAATGTTTTTCCTCCCAAGACAACTTGGAAGGACATTAAGAAAGACTAGACATCCCAGGGTTGTGGTTTGACCTGATTGAAGTGCAAATACCTCTAGGCAGATACTGCCAAATTAACCAAAAAAACAATCCCTGGCAATAGCTGAACAAAAGCCTCAGCTTCCAGAACTCTTGCCTCATGGACAATGTAGGAGTTGGACATATGATCAGGGAAGACTGTAGGGTCTTTTGATTGCTCTGGAGAACAGGCCCAGGTGCAATTATCAGACATTGTCCCAGTCTCTGGCTTCAATTAAACACACCATAATCTGTACAATTGCAGGGGGCAGGGACCCTGCTGGATGTGGGTACCTGCAGGAGAGTAAAGTCCCTGGTTTTGCTTCCAGGGCAGGGAGTTGAGCTGAAGCTAAAACTAGCAGTCACAGGGAGAAAGACCTTTTTTAGTGACAGTGTTACTGAGAGACTTTGACATGGTTCAGAAACAGGGAGGAGTACCTGAAATCCAATCCTTCTATAGGGCTCAGAAAACAATGGCACAAAAACCATGAAGTCTAAGACATTATCCCCCTCACCTTGGGAATAGAGCCTGAACTTAACACAAAATTAAGGACTACAAATAAGGTACTAAAAATGAGTAAGCATAAGAAAATTAACCCAATCATAGACAGCTACAGTGGTGATAGAGAAGATATACATACATACATATATATATATATATACATATATATATATATATATATATATATTCAAACTCAGAAGAAGATAGTGAAGTGAGAACAGCCACTTTTATTTCAAGGAAAAGAAAGCAAAATGGTCAGAAGCCCCAAAAAAGTTTTTGGGAGAGTTTAAAAAGGAATTTAAAAATCAAATAAGAGAATGAATAAAAATAGAGGAAAAAAGAGTAATGTAAAAATCAAGAACATTTTGAAAAGAAATTCAACCAATTTGGAAAAAAGATCCAAAAACTTTTGGAAGAAAATAATTTCTTAAAAACCAAAACTGGAAGCCAGAGCCAAGAGGGCAGAGTAAAGTCAAATACTCGCCTGAGCTCTACCCCAAACCCCTCAAAATACCTCCAATAATGTCTCTAAACAAATTATAGAACAGCAGAACCCACAAAAAGAATGAGTGAAACAATTTTCTAACCCACAACAACTTGGAAATTCAGTAGGAAAGGTCTGTTGCAGGGTGAGAGGCATGTGTGGTCCAGCATGTGCGTCATCTATGGAGACCAGGGTCCAGCAAACCAAGGAAAGACCTTGGGAGCTACTGAATTATCAACAGCTGCTTCCAGAGCTCACAGACCATACATAGTAAGGGAGTTGAACAACTAGTCAGGAGATTACAGGGATCATTTTGTTAGCATTGAGGAAGGACTCCGTTGCTTTGCTCATACTTGAATCTGGGTCATAGTCTTGACTGGCCATCTCAGAGTAAGGAGGAGCACTAGCACCCCAGAACTTCTAGCCACAGTGTGTTGGCAGGAAGGATGACCCTTCTCACAGTTCCAAGGCAAAAAAGTGCTTTTGTGATCAGTCACAGACAAGAGAACAGTTCAGGAGAGCAATAAACACACTTCCACCTTGGAAAAACTGAAAACTTACAGGTCCCTAGAAGTATCACTGAAATCAGCAACCTAAAAGGTTGGGCCAGTGTGCCCTTCAACCTGGAAGAAGAGACATATTTTTAAAAGACTTAAAAGTTGAGAAATAGACTGAAGAAATGAGCATAGAAAAGAAAAAAAAGTGACAATAAAAAGTTGTTATGGTTAAAAGGAAGACTAATACACACACTCAGAAGAAGACAACAAAATCAAAGCTGACATGCAAATTGTGAAAGAAAAATATTAATTGGGTTCAGGCCACAGCAGAGCTCTAAATAGTATTTTGAAAATCAAGAGAGAGGGAGAGGAAGAGGAACAATTGGGAAGAGAATGAGAGTGAGGCAAGAAAATCATGGAAAAAAGAGTCAGTAGCTTGATAAGGGAGGCAAAAGAAGTAATGAAAAAAAACCTTTAAAAAAACAGAATAGGTTAAGTTATAAAATAAATACAAAAATCCAATGAGGAGAAAAATGCTTTGAAAAGTAGAATTGGACAAATGGAAAAGGAGGTTCAAAAGCTTACTGACAAAAATAATTTCTTAAAAATTAGAATGGAGAAAATGGAAGCTAATGACTCTGTAAGAACAGGAAGAAACAGTAAAACAAAACCAAAAGAAGAAGAAATCAAAAGAGAAATGGGTAAAATTTATAAAAAAGAGCCATTATCCAATTGAAAATTGACAAAAATATATGAGCAGTCAGTTTTCAGATGAAGTAATCAGAACCATCTATAGCAATATTTTTTTTAAATGCTGTAAGTAACGATTGATTAAAGAAATGAAAATTAAAACAATTCTGAAGTACTACCTCACCTACCTGATTGGGTAATAGAACAAGAAAAGAAAATGACAAATGTTGTAAGGGATGTAGGAAATTGACAAACTAATGCATTGTTGGTAGAGTTGTGAACTGATTCAACCATTATTTAGAGAAATGTGGAACCATGCCTAAACTTTTATAGAAGCTTTTTTATGGTGGCGAAGATTTGGAAATTGAGGGGATGTCCATCAATTGGGGAGTGGCTAAACAGTTTGTGGTATATAATTGTGGTAGAATACTATTGTTTTAGAAGAAGAGATCAGGCAGATGCTCTCAGAAAAACCTGAAGAGACTTACATGAATGGATGCAATGTGAAATGAGAAGAATCAGGAGAACACAGTAACAAGAATATTGCAAGATGATCTACTATGAACGACTTAGCTATCCTCAGTAATACAATGATCAAAGACAACTCTGAAGGACATATAATGAAAAAATAACTGATGGAGTCTGAATACAGATAGAAGTATACTTTGTTTTACTTTCTTTATTGTTCTCAGGTTTTCATGTTCATCTATGTTTTCTCATACAACATGACAACTACAGTAATATATTTTTTTTGCATATCTACCCATGTATAACCTATATCAGATTGCTTGACTTCTAAATGATGGAGGTGGGGAAGTAGGGAAAGATTTAGGAACTCAATTAAAAAAAAAGAATGTTGAGAACTTTTTTTTACATGTAATAGAGGAAAATAAATTCTAAATTAATAGAAAAGAAAAGCAGAAGAAGACTTTTATGAAATAATGAAAAGCGTATGAACAGAACCAAGATCTTTTTCCATACAGTAGCAGTGTTATTGTTTGAACAATAATTGTGCACAGCCAAGTTATTACGAGTATCATAAATACTCAAATTAATTACAAAGGTCCTAAGAAGGAAGATGCTCTCTACCTTCAGAGAAAGCACTGATAAATAGAAGTATGAATGTTATGTATTTATAAATTTGCATCACATGTGGCCTTTTCCAATGTGAGTTAGGGAGAGGAGAAGACAGCTGAGAAATTAAAATGTAACAAAAGTTAATTTAATTAAAAATATTTGGCCTCAGGCTATTAGTAGTTGTGTGACCCTGGACAAATAATTTAACTCAGTTTGCTTAAGTTTATTTATCTATAAGATGAGCTAGGGAAGAAAATGGTAAATCACTCCAGTATCTCTGCCAAGAAAACCCCAAATGGAGGCATGAAGAGTTGGACATGACTGAAATGACTGAACAACAATAATTAGTAGATGTAACTAGGATTAAATAGTAATTAGTCACAGAAGTAGTAATATTCAAAGTGGCTCCTATTGAGCCATAATTGCTTCTTCTCATGACATTTTGGAATATTTTAAGAAGAAATGAAGAAGAAAAATCCTTTGTTTTAATACCCATGGCAACTTGATAAGGATTTCTTTTTATTATTATTTGAACGAGTCACACCAGCTCTCTCACTCTGAATAAAACACTGCAACTTGAAGCAACTCTCTAAGTTTATAAGTTGCTAAGAAGATATTTACCTATATTGGTACAGGAACACTGTGGAAGTGTTCCACAGTGCTCCGTCTTGGGCCTTCTTTTCTCCCATTATACTTCACTTGGTGATCTCATCTGTTTCTTCAGATTCAATTATCTTGGCTATTTGGATGATTTCCCAGCCTGCCTTCCATTCTTGCATGTTCAGCTGCATATTACAAATCTCAAACTTGATTTCCTGTAGACATCTTAGAGTTAGTATGTCAATAATATAATTCATTATTTTTCCTGTAATACCCTCCCTTCTATCTTACTTCCCCACTACTGTCAGACAGGTTACCACCATTGTCACTCACCCTGGCTCACAAACTAGATTTCATCCTTCACTCTTTACTATCTTTCATCCACTGCCATCAAATCTGATTCCAAGACCTGTTGGTTTTACCTTCACAACATCTCTTTTATATGCCACTTTCTCCCAACTGCAAATGCCATCAGGCTGGTGCAGTTCCTCAGGACCTACTTCTTGTACTATTGCAATAGCCTGTGGATGAATATTCATATCTAAAATCTCTCTCTACTCCAGTCCTTCTTCTACTTTGCCACCAAAATAATTTTATTTAAGCCTAGGTCCAACCATCCCACTCTCCTTTGCAGTGAAGTCTGGTAGCATCTGATCATACCCCAGGAACAAATGTAAAACACTCTGCTCGGTATTCAAAAACATTCATACTCTGTACACACCTTACCTTATAGTCTTAACCTTTATACTCCACCATGTACTCTTCAATCCAGTAACTTTGGCCTCCTTGCTTGTCTTTGAACAAGACACCATATCCTCCAAATCAGGTATTTTTCAATGAATAACCCTCATGCCTGGAATATTCTCACACTTCATTTTGACGTTGTGGGTTCCATGGTTTCTTTCAAGTCCCACTTGAAATTTTCTATGAGAAGCTTTTCCCTGGCTCTTTTAAATAAAATCCCTTTGTTCTGTAGATTATCTCTGGTTTACATGTAGATCATATTAATAGTTGAAGGAAATAATAAATTTACTTTGGAGGTTATTGTAAAGATATATGTTTTCTACGTTAAAACTCATGGACACCTTCAAATCAGTCTGTAGCCTATCGGAAGACTAAAGTTTGTGGATCCAAGGCTAAGAATCACAGCACTAGAATATGCAATCTAGTAGACTTCAGAAAAATGTATAGAGTAGTAACAGAATTAATTAAAATTTCAATTTCTCTGGATGATTTTAATTACATTAAATTGAAAAGGTTTTGCACAAAGCCAATTTGACCAAGATTAGAAGGGAAGGAGAAATCTGGGAAACAATTTTTACAACCAGGGTATCTAATAAGCATTCATTTCTAAAGTATATGGAAAACTGAGTCAAGTTTATAAGAATACAAGTCACATTCCTCAATTGAAAAATGGTCAAAGAATAGAAAAGGGCAGTTTTCAAATGACGAAATTAAAGCTATCTATGGTTATATGAAAAAATACTATAAATCACTATTGATTAGAGAAATGCAAATGAAAACAACTCTGGGGAATCTCATCACACCTATAAGATTGGTTAACATAAAAAAGGAAAAGGATAAATGTTGAAGAAGATGTGAGAAAATTGTAACAGTAATGCCAGGTTTGTGAAATTCTGAATTAACCCAACCATTCTAGAAAGCAATTTGTAACTATTCCCAATGGGCTATGAAACTATTTTGTTCCAACAATACTACTACTTCTATGTCTGTATCCCAAAGAAATCATAAAAATGGGACGAAAATGCAGAAAAATCTTCCCTCTGTTATTTTGTGGGTTCTGCAGTTCTAGAATTTGTTCAGAGCCATTTTTACAGGATTTTGGAGGGACCTGGTGAGGAGCTCATGCAATTCCCTGCTTTCCAGCCACCATCCTGGCTCCAACCTCCCAATCTAATTTTTAAGCAATTATTTTCTTCAGTGGTCTTTTGGATTTCCTTTTCTGTTTGGCTAATTCTGCCTTTCAAGGCATTCTTCTCCCCATTGGCTTTTTGTAGCTCTTTTCCCATTTGAGTTAGTCTATTTTTAAGGAGTTATTTTCTTCAGCATTTTTTGGGTCTCCTTTAGGAAGCAATTGACTTCTTCATGATTTTCTTGCATCACTCTCATTTCTTTTCAAAATTTTTCCTACTTTTTTTTTTCTTACCTGCTTTTCCAATTCATATTTTTCTTGGAGGCTTTTTATGTTGGTTCTTTGACTTTGTTAACTTCTTCTGGCTGTATGTTTTGATCTTCTTTGTCACCAAAAAAAAATTCTAAAGTTTGAGCCTGAATCTGAGTTCATTTTCACCCCCCTGTTCATGGTCCCATCCAACTACTTGACCCTTGAGCTTTTTGTCAGGGTATGCCTGCTTGTAGAGTAGAGACTTCTTTGTCCCAAGCTTTAGGGGCTGTGCTACTGTTTTCAGAGCTCTTTCTACACAGTAAGCTCTGCCATACCAATGCTCCTCCTCCCCCAAACCTGACAACCAGGACCAGCAGACCTATATCCAAGCAGGGCACAGCAGGCTCTGCCTTCCTGCCCTGATCTCCCACTTAATTCCTCCCACCCAGTACACCTGAGCCCGGAAGCAACTGCATCTGGATCTCTGGAAGCAGTGGCAGAGCTGCACCACCTCCACTGTCCTTGAGTCCACTGGCCCACTGCACATTCCTTTCACTTCAATCCAGGAGTTTCTCCACTAACCCGCTTTGTTGTCTTTGGCATTTGTGGTTCAGAAGTCTGGTAAGTGCCACAGCTCAATGATTCAAGGCTCTACGGCCTGTTCAGCCTGGCTCCCAGTCTGGTTGGTCCTGGCATGGCCGAAGCTGGTCTGTGCTCCTCTCTGCTCCCAGTTCTGTGCGATAGACCCTTCCCAGAGACCATCCAGGCTGTCCTGGGCTGGAGCCCTGCTTCTTTCTGGTATTTCATGGGTTTTTCATCTCTAGAATTTGTTCAGAGCCATTTTTACAGGTGTTTGCAATTACCTGGGGGAGAGCTTAAGCAAGTCTTTACTTTCCAGCTGCCATCTTTGAAACTAACTTTTTAAAAATAAAAAATTAGCCTGTAAAAAAAGAAAAGTTAAATTTCTCTTGACCTTTAGAGTCTAAATAGTCAAACAATGCAGGCAAAACAAGGCAATCATTGTGGAGTAGGACACTGCTACTTTTAGGGTGACATCTGTAGAGAATGAGAGAGATAAAAAGCAGTTCTTATATATTTGTATACGTGCAAGCAATCTGTTGAATATTAGTGATACAAATGTAAATGAGTAAAATTGGCCTAGCCCTCAAAGAGCTTATATCCTAATGGAGAAAAATACTACATAAAGAGATCCTGAAAAGTGAGGAATGACAGTATGCACAAGTAGCGAAAAGATGTTCAGGAAGAGGTATTATGGAGGTCTGGTTTAAAATGAAGTGGTTTGGAAGCTTGTAGGACATTTAGCAGAGGAGTATTGACAGAAAAATTTAGGGGAGGTTATAATAGAGACCAACTTGACTAATGGCTATCACAAATGGATAGAATATGATTCATCTTCCCAAACTTTTTCGGTTAGATCTTAAACTTCTTGGGGTCGAGCTAAAATCTAACCTTAGTAATTTAAACCATGAAACCACGAGAAGACTTCAAATTATTTGAAGGAATTTCTATGGAGAACTTATAGACAAATTATGGACAAGAATTGAATTGTATGAAAAGTGTATGGATTTAATCTGCATTAGTAAATACAGAACCTATACAAAGGAAATTACATAGCCATCAAATATCAAAGTAGCTATTCATTTTTTTTAAATCTATATACCACACACTTTCATCTTTCAAACACTAAATCATTCATGGAAATTGATTTTTTTTTATAATGGCTGTAATTGTTGAGGAAAAGTTTGATTCACCAAGTAGTAGTAAAAAGCAAGAGATAATAGATGGGCAGCTCATGCTCATGTTATGGGTGCTCACACAATACCAAATGAGTTAGAGGAAAATACATCAATGTATCAAACTGTAGCCATATAGTAACAAAAAATAGTATAATACAAACTTTTCCATTGATTAGCTATCAATGAGGTGATGTATGCTTTAATCATTGTTGTCCTGGGCAGTGACTAAGAAATGGATAATATATTTTATCCCCGTGTGTCTGAGCAACGTAGTCCCTTGTCACCAGATTTCCAGCCTGGTAATTTTACAATTTATGGAAAAGTTGACATGATTTGATTATTTTTCTTATTTGTGAAATACTGAGACTTTTAAAGTCATAATAATTATTATTGTGAAATAGAATAGGTAATGAAATGGCATTTTATTATTGTAGAAACAGCTCAATTCTCTTTTTTGAAGGCATCAAAAACTATTTTTGTTCCAAAATAGGGGGGCTCTTTTCTTTAAACAAAAGGCAAGAGACTTGAGGATCAACATTCAAATAATGTATTTCAGTACTCAGAAACTAATATTTCTTTTTTTGCATATCCTTCACCAAAGACTTGAATGTTCTTTTTATATATCAATGGTTCCAATCTCACAAAATTTTGTTAAAGTCTTTTTTTAAAGAATTAATTATTTGCAAATGGGCCAGATTAGCTGCTTATTGGCAGAAAGGATTTGGGTATTATTATCAATAAAAACAAATTTTATAGAAACCCTTTTATTTGATTGAAAAATATGAATTAGTAATCAACAAAAATAAAGTTTATCACTTAGCTGAATGAAAAAATAAAGATTCATTTTACATTAAATTTATTTTAGCATGATCTTTCAAAATTATAAATAGTTTTATTCTTTTCTTTAAACTCAACTGTTAATTACCAAAGACCTCTGGGCATATTATTCCCTTAATCCAAAACTTTAACTTTACTCTCCCTTGGCACTATTATGATACTCAAACCCTCCTGGCTGACATTTCAAATTTTCCACAATTTGCCTCTAATTTGCTTCTCAAATTTGTCAGTATAGTATCTATGAATTCACATCACTCTAGAACTTATAGAAACTTTTGGAAAAGGCTGTCTACAAATTGTTTTTACTTCTTCATCTATTACTTCTTATCCTTTTCCAATCTTTCCAGTCTTCCAGTCTCATCATAAACTTGAAGTTACTTTCTTTTTTTAAAAATTAATTAATTTTTCATTTTCAATGTTAGCTTTTATAAAATTTTGAGTTGTAACCCTCTTAACTCCACCCTTCCTAAGATGGCTTCATCACTAAACTTGTTTGGCTTTTCCTCAATTATCATCCTTCTTGGTCTCCATGCATCAATTGACACTATGGACACCTTGTGTTCTTTAATAGTATGTACTCTCAATTTTAGAAACATTGCCCTATCTTGATTTGAGTCCTATCTTCCTTACTCCTCTTAAACAGTCTCTTGGATTATTATTCTGATTGAGCTCTGCTTTGGGTTCTATACTTTGGTCTCTCTATGCACTCTCTTGGTAACCTCATAAGCTATTTTGCTTTAATTGTCATCTCTGGCCCATAATAGAGATTCAATAAAATATTGTTGACTGACTCTTGATTGACTGACATACTATGCATATGACTCCCAGATGTATATACCTAGTTCTAGCCCCTCACCTGATCTCAATCCTTTATCACTGTCTACTTGGCATTTCAAATTGCTTGTCCTGCAAACATTTCAACCTTAATGTGTCAACAATCATTTTGTTTCTCTCTCAAACCAGTCCCTCTCTCAGACTCCCCTATTTCTGCTCAAACCCTCACTCTCCCTCCATTCAATCAGGTTTGCAACCTTAAAGATATCCTTAACTTCCTACTTTCCCTTACCTCACATATCCAACCAAATGTTTTTACTCATTGATTTGAATTCCCTAATAACTTTTATTTATGTCCCCTTCTTTAGAGCTATACAACCTCAACTCTGCTCTGGGTTCTCATCATTCTCATCTCAAATCCTAATTAATTTCTCTGTCTCAAGTCTCACCTCATTTCAATCTATCTTCCACAATATGCCTAAAGGAATTTCTTAAGGTGTAGATCTGACCATGGTAGACGATAATAGAAATTGATTGGTATTACTTGATTATTTCAAAAGCATGGAAGAAAAACTCAACTAGCAAAACAATTAACAGATGTTAGGAAAGACATCCTGTAGAAGATAAGTTTTGAGATAAGGCTTAAAATAAATCAAGAAACCAGTAGGTGGAGATGAGGGGGGAGAATATTTCTAGCATTTGAGATTGACAGGGAAAATGCCCAGAGTTAAGAGATGGTTACTTACTCAAGGTCATGTGTTTATTTTTAATGAATTACCTGCAAAGGGTCATCAGACTTGATAATTCTCACAAGGTTTTTCTTTTATCTCAAATATATGATTTAGGAAGCCAAAACTCTTTCAGATCAGCCATATTGGTACAACATCTGATCATCCAGGATCTTTAAGGTGGAAGTTGTTACCACTAGTTCCCATCTCTACTTTTTCCCCTTCACCTCAATTTCTATGGATTCATTTAAAAAAAAAATCAGTTTATGTTCCACCTTCTGGAACTTTCATGTTCTCCCTGGCTAATACTCTTCTTTTATATTATATATACGTACAAATATACACACTTATAAATTTATTCATATACACACATATATACTGACATACAGACCCATGTAAACACATATATAGTTAGATCTCTCTATATACATACACACATACTCACAAATACACACACACATATATGTATATATATATACAAATATACACATATTTATTGTAGATGAACATAGATGCATGTATACACACATGCACACACATATACATACATACTAGTTATATGTGTGGTTTTATATCTGGAAACAACATGAAAATAACTAGAATATCTATAACTGTGTCTATATCTATCTATCTATCTGTCTACAAATATATATATACATTTATAATACGCAGTATTTAACAAATAATATATAATAGATTGCAACTATATATAAATTTATATCGTATATATACTAGTTGTTAGTTAAACAATATATGTAGTTACAATGTATATAGTGTGTTTATGTATACAATTATATACATATAATAACTAGTTATTTTCATTTTGTTTTTCCCCCGTGTTTTGCACCTCCATAATTTCATCCATCCTGCCAGGAAATTCTCTTTGTCAGAGAATCACATAATGCTAATTCTAGAAGGAAACTCAGTGAACATCTGTTCCCATGCCTTTACAGCTATGTAAATTGAGGCTAAAAGAAACATTTTTATGAGCTACCTACAAGTCCATTGTTCTTTTCACAAACTACCATGGCTACAATTCACCTAGTTACTTTAACCCCTCTTCAGGTAAAAAAAAAAATCTGTTCATATTATGTACTCAATTATTGATAAATTATGGCAGAAACACAAACATCAACCAATCTCTGCATATTACTGTGATGATTCCCTCACTTTCCATATCTGTAAAAAATAAAAAAAAAAAACCAAAAACAAAAACAAAGTGAGGTTGGCTCTTATATGTAATTCTTCCTAATTGCTTTTCTTTACTAAGTGATGACTATAAACTGCTAGGTACAGTTCATTGCCTCAGGGCTGTGTCAATGGTAGCTCGTACACAATATGTTTTTCATAGTCTGCTTCTTGTCTTTATCATATCATCTAATGTTAGTATGCCCAGTTGGTTGTGATCATTAACTAATAGTTAGCCGAGAACTCCAGAAGGACTAATATAAGCATCAAATTCATGCAGCTGCTATCATCAAACAGCTGTGAAATACCCTTGCTAAAGAATTTCACCCTCTTGACCACTTTAATTTCCTTTGTTCCCTCTTTTTTAGCTGGTCTTACCTCAGTTTCCCTATACCATTAGACTTCTGCCTTCCTCTACTTCAAATTGTCTGATCTGTTTTGTGAGTATTTCTAGAAATATTACCATAATGTAACATATGCACACACACACATACTACAAAATATTTCTTTGTCCTATCTCACAACACTTTCTCATATGAATCATTTCTCATATGAATCATTCACCCGAGGGGAGCGGAGCTGAGACCAGCGCGCACGGCGCGAACAGACCAGACGCGGACCTACCAGACCAGGAGACGAGC
>CM053622.1:521163749-521180653 GCA_028646595.1 Phalanger gymnotis
AATGCAAGGATGGTTGTGTGTTATGAAAACTGTCAGCATAATTGATCATATCAACAACATAACTAGCAGAAACTATGTAATTATCTCAATACATGCAGAAAAAGCTTCTGACAAAATACAACACTCATTCCTATTAAAAACACTTGAAAGCATAGGAATAAATGGAGTCTTCCTTAAAATCACAAGTAGCATTTACTTCAAATCATCAGCAGGCATTATATGTAATGGAGATAAGCTGGATGCAGTGCCAATAACATCAGAGGTAAAACAAAGATATCCATTGTCACTATTATTCAATTATGACGAGACGTTAATTTTAGCAATAAGAGAGGAAAAATAAACTGCAGGAATTAGAATAGGTAAAGAAGAAACTAAGTTATCATTCTCTGCAGATGATATGATAATTTACTTAGAGAAGCCTAGAGAATCAAGTGAAAAAAAACTACTTGAAATAATACATAATTTTAGCAAAGTTGCTTAATGTAAAATAAACCCATGTAAATCTTTACCATTCCTATGTATTACTAACAAAGCCCAACAGTAAGAGATAGAAAGAGATATTCCATTTAAAGGTACTATAGACAGTGTAAAATATTTGAGAGTCAACCTGCTAAGATAAACCCAGGGTCTATATGAACACATTTATGAAACACTTCTCACAGAAATAAAGTCACATCTAAGTAAATGGAAAAACATGGGTTGCTAGGGTTTAGGATGAACTAATATAATAAAAAATGACAATTTTCCCTGAATTGATTTGCTTATTAACTGTCATACCAATCGACTTAAAAAATATTTTAAAGAGCCAGATTAAATAATCACAAAGTTCATCTAGAAGAAGAAATGGTCCAAAATATAAATGGAATTAATGAAAATAAATGCTACAGAAGGGGGCCTAGACATCCCCGATATTAAATGTATTATAAAGCAGCAGTCATCAAAATTACTTGGGACTGGCTAAGAAACAGAGTGGTGAATCTGTGGAATGTTAGGTACACAAGACTCAGTAGTCAATGAGTATAGCAATGTATTCTTTAATAAACCCAAAGAATCCAGCATCTGGGTTAAGAATGCATTACTTCACAAAAACTTCTGGGAAAATTAGGAAACAGTACAGCAGAAATATGGCATAGACAAATATCTTTTTTTTAATTTAATTTATTTAATATATTAGTTTTCAGCATTGATTTTCACAATAGCTTGAATTATGAATTTTCTCCCCAGTTCTACCCTCCTGCCCCCTCCAAGACAGCATATATTCTGGTTGCCCTGTTCCCCAGTCAGGCCTCACTTCTGTCACTGAACTCCCCTCCCATCCCCCTTTTCCCTTCTTCTCTTGTAGGGCAAGGTAAATTTCTACACCCCATTGCCTGTGTATCTTATTTCCTAGTTGCATGCAAAAAGTTTTGTTTTGTTTGTTTTTTATTGTCTGTTTTGAAAACTTTGAGTTCCAAATTCTCTCCCTTCATCCCTCCCCATCCACCCTCCCTAAGAAGGCAAGCAATTCCACATGGGCCACATGCGTATCATTATGTAAAACACTCCCACAATACTCATGTTGTGAAAGACTAAGTATGTTTTGCTCCTTCCTAACCTATCCCCTTTTATTCAATTTTCTCACTTGACCATGTCCCTTTTTGAAAGTGTTTATTTTTGATTACCTCCTCCCCCTATCTGACCTCTCTTCTATTTTCCCATCTTTTTTATCTTCTTCCTCCTTCTTTCCTTTGGGGTAAGGTACCCAACTGAGTGTGTATGGTATTCCCTCGTCAGGTCAAATCTGATGAAAGCAAGATTTACTCATTCCTCCTCACCTGCCACCTCTTCCCTTCTTACAGAACAGCTTTTCCTTGCCACTTTTATGAAGATAATTTAACCCATTCTATCTCTCCCTTTCTCCCTCTCTCAATATATTCATCTCTTATCCCTTAATTTGATTTTATTTTTTAGATATCATGCCTTCATATTCAAATCACCTTGTGCCCTATGTGTATATATGTATGTATATATGTATATATACCTATATGTACATATATGTATATATACACATATATATTATATACATATAATATACACAAATATGTGTATATATACATATGTACATATATAAACCTACATATATACATACATACACACATATGTATGTGTATATATGTATGTATATATATATATTTACATACATATATGCATATTCCTTTCAGCTACTCTAATACTGAGGTCTCATGAATCATACACATCATCTGTCTACGTAGAAATGTAAACAAAAAAGTTCAACTTTAGTAAGTTCCTTATAATTTCTCTTTCTTGTTTACCTTTTCATGGTTCTCTTGATACTTGTGTTTGAAAGTCAGATTTTCTACTCAGCTCTGGTCTTTTGACTGAGAAAGCTTGAAAGTCCTCTATTTTATTGAAAATCCATATGTTGCCTTGGAGCATGATACTCAGTGTTGCTGGCTAGGTGATTCTTGTTTTTAATCCTAGCTCCATTGACCTCTGGAATATCATATTCCAAGCCCTTCAGTCCCTTAATGTAGAAGCTTCTAGATCTTGTGTTACACTGATTGTTTTTCCACAATACTCAAATTGTTTCTTTCTGGCTGCTTGCAGTAATTCCTCTTTGACCTGAGAGCTCTAGAATTTGGTGACAATATTCCTAGGAGTGTTCTTTTTGGGAACTATTTGAGGAGGCGATTGGTGGATTCTTTCAATTTCTATTTAACCTCTGCTTCCAGAATATCAGGGTAGTTCTCCTTGATCATTTCTTGAAAGATGATATCTAGGCTCTTTTTTTGATCATGGCTTTCATGTAGTCTAATAATTTTTAAATTATCTCTCCTGGATCTATTTTCTGGGTCAGTGGTTTTTCCAATGCGATATTTCACATTGTCTTCCACTTTTTCAGTGCTTTCATTCTGTTTCATAATATCTATATTTCTCATAAAGTCACTACCTTACACTTGTACCAATCGAAATTTTAAGGTAGTATTTTCTTCAGTGTTCTTTTGGACCTCATTTTCCATTTGGGTAATTCTGCCTTTCAAGGCATTGTTCTCCTCATTGGCTTTTTGGAGCTCTTTTGCCATTTGAGTTAGTCTATTTTTAAGCTGTTGTTTTCTTCAATATTTTTTCAGTATTTTTTTGGGGGGGGTTCCTTTAGCAAGTCATTGACTTGTTTTTCATGGTTTTCTTGCATCATTCTCATTTCTCTTGCCAATTTTTGTCTACTTCTCTAACTTGCTTTTCCAAATCCTTTTTTGAGCTCTTCCATTGCCTCAGACTGGTTTTTCTTGGAGGCTTTTGATGTAGGCTGTTTGACTTTGTTGACTTCTTCAGGCTGTATATTTTAGTCTTCTTTGTCACCAAAGAAAGATTCCAAAGTCTGAGACTGAATCTGGCTGCATTTTTGCTGCCTGGCCATGTTCCCACCCAACTCTCTTGACCCTTGAATTTTTCAGCAGGGTATGACTGCTTGCAGAATAAAGAGTATTTTATTCCAAGCTTGAGGGGATGCACTGTTGTTTTCAGAGCTATTTCTATACAGCCCACTCTGTGCACTCCTCCTCTGATCTGCCATTCCTCCCACCAGGTGGGCCTGAGGCTGGAAGCAACTGCAGCTGTAGTTCTGTAGCTTCACCACCCCTGCTGCCTCTGGGGCATTGGCCAAACCTCAAATTCCTTCCATTCTGTCCCCCACAGCTTTTCCTATTAACGTTCTCTGTTGTCTTTGGCATTCATGGGTTGAGACATCTGGTAACTGCCCCAGCTCACTGATTCAGTGTTTTAGGTCCTGTTCTGTCTGGCTCCTGGTCTGGCTGGTCCTGTGGCCACCCGTGCTGCCCTCCACTCTCCTTCTCCCCTATTTCCGTGCTCCATAGACATCCCAGGCTGTCCTGGGATGCATCCCTGCTTCCCTCTGCTATTTTGTGGTTTCTGCAGAATTTGCTTAGGGCCATTTTTATAGGTTTTTGGAGAGACCTGGTGGGAAGCTTATGCAAGTCCCTGCTTTCCAGGTGCCATCTTGGCTCTGCCTCCCATAGACCAATATCTTAATATATATACCAAAATAAAGTCAAAATGGGGTCATGATTTAGATATAAAAGCTGATATTATAAACCATCTGGGAGAGTGAGGAATAGTTCAACTTTCAGATTTATGAGAAAGGGAAGAATTCCTGACACAACAAGAGATAGAGAGCATTATAAAATGCAAAATGGATAATTTTGATTATGCTGAAGTGAAAAGTTTTTTTATTAAAAAAACAATGCAACAAAGATTAGGAGGAAGCAGAAAATTGAGTGAAAATCTTTACAACCAATGTCTCTGATAAAGGCATCATCTCCAAAATATGCATGGAACTGAGACAAATTTACAACAATATAAACCATCCCCCAATTGATAAATGTTCAGAGTATATAAACAGGCAGTTTTCAGAGGAAGAAATTAAAGGTATCTATAGTCATATAAACAATATTCTAAATCACTATTCATTAGAGACATGCAAATCAAAAAAAAAAAACAAAACTCCGAGGACCACATCTCCCTCGTCGGGAATGGCTGACATGAGAAAACAGAAAAATGATAAATGCTGGAAATGATGTGGGAAAATTGGGACATTGATATGTTGTTGGTGGAGTTGTGAACTGATCCAGCCATTCCGGAGAGCAATTTGGAGTTATGCCCAAAGGGCTATAAAATGTGCATAACCTTTGGCTCAACAATACCACTCCTAAGCCTATAATCCAAAGAGATGACACAAGTGAGAAAATATGTACAAAAATATTTATAACAGCTCTTTTTGTGTTGGCAAGGTATTGGAAATCAAGGAGATGCCCACCAATTGCTGAATGACTAACAAATTTTGGTATATGAATGTAATGAAATACTATTTTTCTCTAAAAAATGAGGAGCAGACTGACTTTATTATAACCTGGAAAGAATTATATGAACTGATGATGAGTGATGGGAGCAGAACCAGGAGATCATTATACATGATTGCAGATACACAATATCTGCAAGGACTAACTTTGATAGAAGTTACTCCTCTCATCTGCGCAAGGTTCAAAGTCAAATCCCAAAGACCCATGATATAAAAAGCTATGCCCATCGTGAGAAAGAATTGTGGTGTATGAATACAGTTTAAGGCAAAATATTTGTTCTCTTTTTTCTCCTTTTTTGATTTCATTTCTTCTTTCTCATGATTCCTTGCATTAGTTATAGTTCTTCTTTACAACTGGAGTATTATGTAAATAATTTCATTTTGAAGGTATACGTAGAACCTACTTTGCATTACATTCCATCTTAATGGGAAGGGGGAGGAGAAGGATGGATATAAAATTTGGAATCCCCAAAATCGTGGAACTGAGTGTTGTAAGCAAAAATTTAAATACATATATATATATATGTAGTTTAAAAGAAAAAAAAAGACACCTTTATAACACAAAAACAAACAGAAAAAACCAATATAAATTCCTTGAGGATAGACACTGTTGTCTTTTTTTTCATATTTGTATTCCTAGTATATAGTGCAGTACTTGGAATATACTGTAAGTACTTAATGAATAAATGCTTTATCTCCTGAGTGAAAAAAGAATGACACTTTCATGTCACTTGCAAACAGTAGCATCATCTTTACGTGTATCTTTAGTTATTCTTCCTTTATTTATTTATTTATTTTTTACTGTGAGTCCTGATAATATATGGGGCTCAAAGTCCATATTTAGCTTATCTCACAGGTAACTTCAGAAAGGTAGTTTATGAACTTGTATACAAGATCTTAGAATCTGGGCACCATGGGTATCTGTGCATGATGCATGTGTATTTTGTGTGTGGATGAGTATGTGCATGTGAATCAACAGATACACCATATAGTCCATGTAGTGACATGTTTCATTTATGAAAATTTTTATATCATCTTCATCTTATAATGTACTTTTTGTACCTAAATATCTCAAAATCAAAGGGAGAATAATGCTCCTGGGAATTGAAATTAAATGTAGAAAATGATAAAATAAATAAAACTCCATGGTGCCTCTGAACAACTGTGATCATCCAATGTTCTTGCTAATGGTCACAAGATTTAAGACCCAAAAAAGGGATAACATTTTCCATAAAAGGTCCTTTTGGCATTGAAATTTTCTTTTTGTTCTAGTCTGATAAAGTTCTAAGTTATTAGCATTCTAGACAAAGTGATCTACATCTCAATTTTCTCCACCTATTCCTAATAGAAAAGGAGAATTTCCTAAGATCAAAAGATATAAAAATCTGTTTTTTTCACTTTATTTTTCTGTAGGAAACTTATACCAAGAGCCTTGAGAAATAAATTCTTTACATAGATGCCAAATAGAATGTTTTTCAAGGTGTATTTACTTAATAGCATAATAAGCAAACTCCTTTAAATGGACTTAAGAAATACATTTTTCTGCCTTGTATTTTAAATAATCGTTTGTAGACTAATTGAACTTTGAAAAAGTTAGGATGATTTAATGCTTGCATTTCTCTGTGTAACAAAACAATAGAAATCAAATTCTTTTATTGTAAAATTTGGCATGTTTTCCTTAGTGTGGCTCATGAGAAAAAGCTGTCATTTGCCTTCAATAGCCATGTATATTTCAGGAGTATACATTTCCACTGAAATTTCCAGCTCTTCACAACTAATACTGGACTTTTTATCTGATAGAAAATTCAAAATAGAAATATGTCTTATTCATAACAAAATATTATTCTTATGTTATCTGACAGTATACTAAATAAATTGACAATATAGATATCAATATCAGATGAAATTGTAATTCCCTCCTACGTATTTTGAGCCTTTTCTTAACTTTGGCTAATGTGAAGCTTTCTCTACTTAAGTCTGATGGCTTTGGACTTGTGATGTTCATTAATTTCTTACATTTCTGCTGCTAGCTCTCTTTATTTTTTTGGCTCTTTTTTGAAATACATTTGCTCTCAAAAATAATACATGTTCCTTTTTTTTTCCATTTTACCTCAACTTCTTTATTTGCTGTGTAATCTAAGAATCACTCACTTATAAAAGTTTTACATCCAAATGGTAAGAAATAATGTTCATGAGAAGCCTCTTCTGTTTTAAAAGGGGCTGACCAAGACCACACAAAATGAAAATTTTCAGGTACCATTATTCACTGGTAATAAAGAGGAAGGCTGAATCAGAGTCATGCTGGCAACTCATGAAGGACATTGATTTCAACAAAAGAATATCATTCCAGTTGTGTCAAATAGCACTGTAAAATAGATTCTTAATATTCAGATAGAATTTGGATATTTTTGATTAACTATAGCTACATAAAACCAAAGAATATTTTTTTTCTTTTTATATATTAGTGATTTTATTTCCTATTTTAGTTTTCAACATTCATTTGCACAAGATTTTGAGTTACAAATTTTCTTCCAGTTCCTACCCTCTCCCATATTTCCAAGATGGCACATATTCTGACTACCTCCTTCACTAGTCAGCCCCACCTCTTTCATCCCACTCCTCCCCATCTCCTTTCCCCTTACTTACATGTAGGGCAGAATAGATTTCTATGCCTCATTCTCTATATATCTTGTTTCCCAGCTGCATGCAAAATGCAACTTTTTTATTGTTTTTATTGTTTAAGCATCTTTTTTTAAAACTTTGAGTTCCAAATTTTCTTCCTTCTTCCCTTCCCACCCACCCTCCATAGGAAGGCAAGCAATTCAACATAGATCACTCATGTATCATTATATAAAATATTTCCATAATGCTCATGTTGTGAAAGGCTAACTAAATTTTCTTCCATCCTATCCTGTCCCCCTTTATTCAATTTTCTCCCTTGACCCTGATCCTTTTCAAAGGTATTTGCTTTTGCTTACTTCCTCCCCCTATCTGCCCTCCCTTCTATCCTCTCCCTACTTTTTATCCCCTTCCCCTTACTTTCCTGTAGAGTAAGATGCCCAATTCCCTCCTCAAGTTGAATCCAATAAGAGTAAGATTCACTCTTTTCATTAAGAAAGCTTGAAAGTGCTCTATTTTATTGAAAATCCACATTTTTCATTGGAGCATTATACTCAGTTTTGCTGGACAGGTGATTCTTGGTTTTAATCCTAGCTCCATTGATCTCCAGGATATCATATTCCAAGCCCTGCGATCCCTTAATATAGAAGCCGTTAGATCTTGTGTTATTCTGATTGTGTTTCCATAATACTGAAATTGTTTCTTTCTGGCTGGTTGCAGTATTTTCTCCTTAACCTGGAAACTCTGGTATTTGGCAACAATATTGCTAGGAGTTTTCCTTCTGGTATCTTTTAGAAGAGGCAATTGGTGGATTCTTTCAATTTCTATTTTACCCTCTGGTACTAGAATATCAGGGCAGTTTTCCATGATAATTTCTTGAAAGATGATGCCCAGGCTCTTTTTTGATCATGGCTTTCAGCTAGTCTATTTTTTTTTTAAATTATCTCTCCTGGATCCATTCTCCAGGATAGTGTTTTTTTTCTATGAAATATTTCACATTGTCTTTCATTTTCTTTTTTCATTCCTTTGGTTCTATTTTACAATATCTTGATTTTTAATGAATTCACTGTCTTCCACTTGCTCCAATCTAATTTTTAAGATGGTATTTTTTTCAGTGGTCCTTTAGACCTCCTTTTCCATTTGGCCAATTCTTCCTTTCAAGGCATTCTTCTCCTCATTGGCTTTTTGGAGTGTTTTTGACATTTGGCTTAGTCTGTTCTTTAAGGTGTTATTTTCTTCGGTATTTTGAGGGATCTCTTTTAGAAAGTCATTGACTTGATTTTCATCGTTTTCTTGCATCTCTCTCATTTCTCTTCCCAATTTTTCCTCTACTTCTCTTACTTTTCCAAATCCTTTTTGAGCCCTTCCATGGCCTGAGCTCAGTTCATATTTTTCTTGGAGGCTTTTGATGTAGGCTTTTTGAATTTGTTGACTTCTTCTGACTGTATGCTTTGATCTTGTCACCAAAATGATGCAATAGTCTGAGTCTTTCACTGCTTGCTCATATTCCCAACAAACTACTTGACCCCACAATGATGAGTGCTTTATCCCAAGTTTGATGGGAATTGCATTGCTGTTTTCAGAGCTATTTCTACACAGACAGGCCTGGCACAGTAGCACTCCTCCTCCCCCAGGAACTGCCAAACAGATCCATGACCCAGATCCAAGCAGGGCAAAGTAAGAGAACCCTGCCTCAGTGGCAGCCAAGCACTCCTTGCACTCCCTCTCTGATCTGCCATTTGCTTCCTCCCATGGTGTGAGCCTGGGGCTGGAAACAGCCACAGTATGAGCTCTAGAAGCAGCTGCAGGAGCTTCCTAATGTTGCTGCTACCACGCTGCACCACCTCCACTGCCTCTCATGCTGAGGCTGACCAATACACTCCTCTCACCTCAATCCTGCAGTTTTCACACTGACCTACTAAGTTGTCTTTGGAGTTTGTGTGTTGAGAATTCTGGCAGCTGCCACAGTTCAGTGATTCAAGCCCCCCTGCCTGATCTCCTCAGTGCCTGGTCTGTCCTGGTGCAGCCCATGCTGGGCTGTGCTCTGCAGCATGGTGTAATAGACCCTTCCCAGCCACCATCCAGGCTGTCTTGGGCTGGAGATCTTGTCCCCTCTGTTATTTCATAGGTTCTGTAGCTCTAGAATTTGTTGAGAGCCATTTTTTTGCAGGTATTCGGAGGGATTTGGGGGAGAGCTTAAACAAGTTCTTGCTTGCCTGCTGCCATCTTGGTTCTGCCCCCAGAGCTGTCTTCGAAGCTTGTATTGCTGAGAAGAGCCAAGTCTATCAAAGTTAGTCATCACAGAAGCAATATGTCTGTGGTTGTGTACAATATTCTCCTGCTTCAGCTCCCCTCACTCAGCATGATATCATGTAGGTCTTTCCAGATTATAATGAAATCTCTTTCTTCCCATTTCTTATAGCACAATAGTAAAAAAAAAATAATTTCAAATACAAGACTCAAGAGAAGCATAATAAGGTAAACAGGAAAGGGATATCATAAAGAACTTAATAATGTTAAACTCTCCACATGTCTACATGGAAAGATTATATTTGGAATTTGGATTCTAAGACCTCTCTCATTGTTATGTTAGCTAGAAGGTGTATATGTAGACAGAGGGCACAGGACTGATTTGAATATGAAAGGATGATCTCTAAAAAATAAAATTAATGGGCGAGAGGAATGAACTGGAGAAAGGGAAAGGGAGAAAGAGAATGGGGTAAATTATCTCATATGAAAGAGGAAAGAATTTTTGTTTTACAGTGGAGGAGAAGAGGAGAGAGGTGAGAAGAAGTGAGTGAACCTTACTGTCATCAAAATTGGGGGGAAAGTGATAGCATAATATACTCACACAATCAGGTAAAAACCCTATCTTACCCTACAGGAAAGTAGGAGGGGAAAGCAGTAAGAGAAGGGAGGGTGATAGAAGGGAGGGCAGATTGAGGGAAGGGGTAGTGAGAAGCAAAACACTTTTGAGGATAGACAGGGTAAAAGGAGAGAGAGAATAGAATAAATGTTGGATGGGAGATAGGATGAAGGGAAATACAGTTAGCAATAGTAAGTGTGAAAAAAAATTAAAACAAGTTTCTCTGATGAAGCACTCATTTCTCAAATATATATAGAGGTCTGTCAAATTTATAAAAATAAGAGCCATTCCCTAAATGATAAATGATCAAAAGATATGATCAGTTTTCAGATGAAGTAATCAAAGCTACCTTGCTAGATGTAATACATATATATATATATATATATATATATATATATTCTAAGTCATTATTGATTGGAGAAATGCAAATTAAAACAATTCTGAGGTGCTACCTCATACCTAGTAGTTTAGCTAATAGGGCAGATGTGGGAAAAAATGAGACATTACTGAATCATTGGAGGAGTTGTGAACTGATTCATCCATTTTATAGAATAATTTGACCTATGCCCTAATATCTATAAAACCATGCATTCCCTTTGACCTAGTAATACTACTACTGTGTCTCTATCTGAAAAGAGACAAAAATAGCAAAAAAAGGATCTATATATACAAAAATATTTATAGCAACTCTTTTCTGGGAGCAAAGAAGTTGAAATTGAGTGGATGCCCCTCAATAAGAGAATGGTTGTACAAGTTGTGGTATGTGATATTAATGGAATATTATTATACTATAACAAATGATGAGCAGGATGCTTTCAGACAAACCTACAAAGACTTTCATGGGTTGATGCAAAATGAAATACACTGTGTACAAAGTAACAGCAATTTTTTAAGATGAGTAGCTGTGAATGCCTTAGCTATTTTCAGCAATGTAAGTTTCCAAATAAACTCTGAGGGATTTATGATGAAAAATGATATCCATTTGAAGAGAAAGAACTGAAGATGTCTCAATACAGATTGAAGCATACTTTTTTTTTACTTTTTTGTCTTTATTTTCTTTTGCAGCATGCAAAATTTAGATATGTTTTGCATGACTAGACATATATAAACTATATTGAATTACTTGTCTTCTCAATGGGAGGTGGTGAGGAGGGAGGAAAGAAGAAAATTTGGAACTCAAAGTTTTAAAAACAAATGTTGAAAATGTTTTTGTGTGTAAGTGGGGAAAACAAAATATTAAATAAATACAAAAAATAAAAATAAATGATGGATTAATATTGAACAAAAATACTTTGGAGAGGAAAGGGAATTTGAGCAAGGATTCATGAAAAGATAAAAGTGGGAGGGGGAGTTCATGGTACTTAAAAAGAACTTTGGTATTACACAGAAAAAGATGTCAATAAATGTGATAAAATGAAGGCTTATACAGAACAATTCTGATTATCCTTGCTTAGACGAGATTAGGATTTGTTATGCAGAAGGGAATTTTAGTATCTAAGAAAGGAAAAGACAAGTTGGTCCAGCTTATAGAGAGCATTGACTACCAGAAAATTTAATTTAATGTAATTTTTTAGGATATAGTGAAACAAAGATTTTTTTTTCAGCATATAGCTAAGTTCCAACCTTGACAATAGACTACTATCCAGGTGTACATTTTTTTCCTCCATCCCTTTGGTCCTTTTATGTCAATAATAATAATGATAATATTTATGTAGTATCAACTATGTGCCAGGAACTATGCTTTACAATAAGTACCTCATGTGAGACTCATAATAGTGCTGAAAGATGGGTGCTATTACCATTTTATAGATGAGGAAACTCAGGCAGATGGAAGCTGAGTTGCCCAGGGTCATACAGTTAGTAAGCTTTTCAGGTTATATTTGAACTTGGATCTTCCTGAATTCATACCTGGCATTCTATCCACTGTGACACCTGCATCAACCATTAATATGATGTAATCAGTGTCCTTTCTATCACCTTGTCCATTTCTCTTTTGTAGGGATGTTTTAATTTCTGTGTAGCATTTTCTCCACCCTCTTTCTCTTCTAGCCCTAGGCATACCAGAAACTATCAAAACATTTTTCTCAACAATTCCCTAAAGAAACCATGCATAGGTATAGCTTTATCCCACAACTTAATACCATATTAACAACTAGTACTAGATTATTCGAATGTAGGCTTTAGTTTATTAGTCTTGGAAGACTAATTAGCTTCTAGGATATATTACATTCTACATAATCTCAATTGATCTTTTTCTTTTTGCAATAAATATTTTTTGGCAAAATGAAATTAAGTCTACAAATATCTCAGACATGGAAATTACTGAAATATCTGTCTATCTATCTATCTATCTATCTATCTATCTATCTATCTATCTATCTATCTATCTATACATGTGTGTATGTGTTTATATATTTATATATATTATATATGCATTTGCACACAAACACATTCATGTGTGTGCATGTGTGTGTGTATATAGATATATGTATGTATGTATGTGTGTATGTGTGTGTTTTTAATGACAGATTTAATGAGGGAGATGTTCCAAAATCTCAAACATTCAAGAAAATTAGTAGAGATTAGAAAGGATTTTACAAATTATCTTTAACTTTGTCACCGAACACTTTTCTTAAACATTAAGGATTCCATGTATATAAAATCCTAAAAGAATTTCATATAAAGGAGAAAGACTGTTTTATATGGTGTAGTAAAGGCAGTGAGACACGGAGGTTGTAATTTAGAATAATTAAGTAGCACACATTGCAGATCGTAGCTTCCAGTTTTATATGTGATTTCTCTCTTCACCAGTGTAAATCTATTTTAATTAGTCCTCATGAGATCCTTAATCAGTGAGAACTGAAGTCAATAGTGATTAGATGAAGTAGGAATTAATTCTTCCTTTAAAAACATGTTTCAAATTCGTAGGCTACAAGAAGAGCTTTACAAAAGAATAATTGACAGGCTTACAATTAAACCTTTAAATGTTAAATATTTTAAATTTTGCTTCCATCATATTGTTTGAAACAAAAGCAAAGTGATCTTATGAAATGTTTCTGGACCTTAGTTGTCTATTTTATAAATTAGAGTTAGTAATACCTTTCTTGTCTAAAATCTTGGGACTGTTACACAATCTCTTAAAATCTATTTTAATGCAAAAAAATTGATTTATATATCCATGTTTATTTCAATAGACAAAACAAAAACAAAATGTTATGCTGTGTCTAGTAACAATATGTTGTACGGTAATCTACTAGTTGTGAAAACTAAAGACAGATATCCCAGTCAGTCAAATAGATAATCTATCTTAATAAATATATAAATAATTCAATTAATGTCTTGTGTTCCCATCAAAATAGTCACTCCCATTCCATTCTTTTATAATGTGTTTCAGCAGTCAAGATTTCTTCACAAGGCTCATAACCTTGACAAGTAGTTTAATCAGAACAGATAAAAGTGTAATAAAATGCAAGAAGCATACTTGAAACCTTCTCAATTCCCTCTCATTTCCTATGGTGAAGATTCCTTTTATGGTATCCTCCTGCAATGTGAATGGAAAAAGAAGGGTGATGTACTTAATCCAAACCTCTTGAATCCCACTTGTCTCCGTAAAGGATAATGTAAATCATTCATGATAGCCAGCATGAAGTAAGAGCTGATTTTTCCTCAGCTTGAATTAATTCTGGCTTTTCACATTCTTAGCTCATCAATTTTTCTGGATACAAAAAACCTGTAGACCAAAACACCATTGCTGCTAAAACCAAGTTCTGGCTCTTATCTTCTCAGTACTTTGGCCCAAGGAGAAGGTAGTCAGAAGAGTTATGGTTAAAGAAGTTTGGCCAAGACTTTCTTCCATGCACTGATATCCAAGGAGAAATTATACTTAATCTTTACAGTTATTCAGGACAAAAAATTGATCAGCATCCAACAAGATTAAATTTAATTGAAAAGATGCAATTTTAAAAATATTCAAGAAATTTTATATCAAATCTCTTCTCAAAATGGGGAAGACATAACTAGTCAGTAGTTTATCTGGGGGGGGGGGAATACCATAAATCTTATTGGACCAAAGATCAACATGATTTAACTATACGAAATCGCGACCAAGATAGATAATATAATTTTGAACTTCATTATGAGAGCTATAGCTTCCAGGAATTAAAAAAAATGTGATAGCTTCTTTCCTGATCAATGTCAAAATTGTTGTGTTCAGTTTGGACCACTATAGTGTAAAAGAAGACATTGATAAGTTGGTTACTGGGAGACGAAGACAATCAGGATAACAAAAAGGTTACAGATACATGCCAAATAACAATTGGTTGAAGGTATTGGAGTTGTTTATTCTGGAGGCAGGTAGATTACAGAGTTAATAGAGCACCAGACCTGGAGTCAAGAAGACCTGAGTTTCAATCCAGCCTCAGATGTTTAATATCTGCATGACCCTAGACAAGTCATTTATCTTCAAGTTCCTCAACTGTAAATTTGGGATAAGAGCACCTCTCTTGCAGGTTGTCATAAGGATAAAATGAGGTAATAGTTTTAAGACACTTAACACAATTCTTGGCACATAGTAGGTACTATATAGATATTTGTTCCCATCCAGTTCCCCCTTGGAGGAGAGAAGACTATAGGTAAAATATAATAATATCTAATATTTGCATAATGCCTGAAAGTTAACAGTATGCTTTACACATACACCTCATCTTCACAACAAAAAGATACTATTATTCCAATTTTACAGTTTTGGAAATGGAGGTTGGGAAAGGTTAAATGACTTGTCCAGAGTCACTCAGCTAATTATTATTCGAGGCAGAATTTGAACTCAGTTCTTCCTGACTCAGTTAAGCATATCACCTAGCTCCTCAGGCAAGACAACCATCTTCAAATTTTGGAAAATTCAGTATGTGTAAGATGGATTAGATTTCTTATTTTTGGTTCCAAAGATCAGAATTAGAAACAACTGGTAGAAATTGAAGAGGCTATTCAATTTAGTTCTGAAATAAGTGAAAATGTAATAAGCAAATCATAAGTGCAGTGACATGTCTGTGATATAGTGGAACATATATATATATATATATATGTATATATATATATATATATAATATCATAGATTTCGCTTCATTGGAGATCAGCAAGAAAATTCTGGCTGTATAAGTATATTGTAATAGTTATTCTGTTTTAGGATTAAGTTAGAATCTATAGATGCAGAAGTCCGTTCCAACACTGTTATTCCATGATTGTATGAAAGATATCTAACATTTTATTTATTTGATTTTAGCAGAAGAAACACCTAAGTCAGAACCTTCAGATAGGAACTAATTGATAAAGTGAGAGATAACAAGCATAGGTGAGCATGCACTCAAGAAACTAACCAGAACTAATTCCAATTAACTTCTTGAAAAGGCATATAGGGTACCATGGTCCAAGATTCATAAAAATCTGTCTAAAGAGATAATTACATCTCAAGGATGATGTTTGATATAATACAGGCAAAATTGCTTTGTGGTCCCTATGACCTACTAATGGAAAGAATATTGTGATGGATATAATAAGTAAAGATTGGGGAAGCATGCAAAATGGTGCCCCTGAGGTCTATGGCAAAAAGAAGACTTTATAATTAATCATAAAGTAGAAAGGATCATTGGTAGTAAAATGGGCAATTTTGATTTTATGAAATTCAAATGGTTTTGCATAAACAATATTAATGCAGTGAAAAGTAGAAAGAAAACAGATTACTAGGGAAAAATTCACTAAGTTTATATCATAAAGAACTCATTTCTTAAATACATAGGGAACTGAGCCAAATAAGACCAATTTCCCAGTTGATAAATGACCAAAAGATGTGAACAGGAAATTTTAATAAGAAGCAATCAAAGCTATCAATATTCACAGGAAACATAATGCTCTAAATCACTATTTATTAGAGAAATGCACATTGAACCAACTATTACATATGAACTCTCACCCATGAGAATGGCTAACATGACAGAGAAGGAAAATGACAAATACTTGAGGTGATGTGGAAAAAATGGGACATCGATGCACTATTGGTGGAGGTATGAACAGATCCAACCATTCTAGAGAACAATTTGGAATTTTGGCCAAAGGCTTATTAAGCTGCACTTACACTTTGATTCAGCAACTAGGTCTGTATCTCAAAGAGATCAAAGAAAAGTGAAAAGTGCCTATTTATACAAAAATATTTTGTGATGGGATAACAGTGACTTATAAGAACAGATGAGGGGTATAGTTTTAGAAAACCCTGTGAAGACTTATATGAACTGAGACAAAGTGAAGTCAAAAGCAAAACTTTGTTGAGGAGTGGAAGGGCAAAGGGAGAAATAAAAGCATAAACGGGGGAAATAGGATAGAGAAAAAGACAGAGATAGAAATCATAACTGTGAATGTGAATGAGATGAACTCTCCCAAAATAAAGATGCAGAGAGCAGAATGGATTAAAAACTATAATCCTACAATACGCTGTTTACAAGAAACACATTTGAAACAGAGGGATACACACAGGATAAAGGTAAAAGGCTGGAG
>CM053622.1:521181153-521211396 GCA_028646595.1 Phalanger gymnotis
ATGGTTTTCTTGCATTGCTCTCATTTCTCTTCCCAATTTTTCCTCTACTCCTCTAATTTGCTTTTCCAAATGATTTTTGAGCTCTTTCATGGTTTGAGACAACTTCGTGTTTTTCTTGGAGGCTTTTGATGTAGGCTCTTTGACTTTGTTGACTTCTTCTGGCTGTATGTTTTGGTCTTCTTTGTCATCAAAGAAAGATTCCAAAGTCGGACTCTGATTCCGAGTCTGTTTTCACTTTCTGGCCATGGTACGAGTCAACTACTTGACCCTTGAGCTTTTTGTTGGGGTATGACTGCTTGTAAAGTATAGAGCACTTTGCCCCAAGCTTGAGGGGCTGTGTTGCTATTTTCAGAGCTATTTCTACACAGCAAGGTCTCCCACACCAGTGCTCCTCCTACCCCAAGAACCTCAAACCTGGACCATGACTCAGATATGAGAAGGCTCTGCACTTCTCCTAGGATCCGCCACTTATTTCCTCCCACCATTTGAACTCCTTTCACTCTGTCCTCACAGTTTATTTTTCTAGTAACCTTCTCTGTTGCCTTTGGTGTTTGTGGTTTCAGAAGTCTGGTAATTGTCACAGCTCACTAATTCAGGGCACTGGGGCTTGTTCTGCCCAGCTGCTGGTCTGGTTGGTCCAGGCACTGCCTACGCTGGGCTCTGCATTGCTCTCCTCTTAGCTCCATGTGATAGACCTTACCCAGCGACCATCCATGCTGTTCTTGGCTGGAGCCTTGCTTCCCTCTGCTGTTCCATGGGTTCTGCAATGCTAGAATTTTTTTCAGAGCCATTTTTATGGGTGTTTGGAGGGTCCTGGGGGAGAGCCCTAGGCAAGTCCCTGCTTTCCAGCCGCCATCTTGGCTCTGCCTCCAAAATATGGATTTTCAATAAAGTAGAGGACTTTCAAGCTTTCTTAGTGAAAGACCAGACCAGAATAGAAAATTTGACTTTCAGACACAAGAATCAAGAGAAGCATGAAAAGGTAAACAAGAAAGAAAAATCATAAGGGACTTACTAAAGTTGAGCTTTTTTGTTTACTTTCCTACATGGAAACATGTTGTGTGTAATTCATGAGACATTTCTCAGTATTAGGGTAGTTGAAGATAATATACATATATACAGACAGAAGTCACAGGGTGAGTTGAATATGAAGGGATGATATCTAAAAAAAAATTAAGAGATGGGAGAGGAATGTATTGAGAGAGGGGAAAAGGGAGAGATAGAATGGGGTAAATTATCTCACATAAAAATGGCAAGAAAAACAACTCATTGGAAGGGAAGAGGGGGCAGGTGAGGGAGAATGAGTGAATCTTGCTCTCATTGGATTTGACCTGAGGAAGGAATAACCTACACCCTCTATTAGGAGTCTTACTCCACAGGAAAGCAGGGAAATGGGATACAAAAGGGGACACAATGAAAGGAGGGAAGATGGGGAGGAGGTAATCAAAAGCAAACACTTTTGAAAAGGGACAGGGTCAAGGGAGAAAACTGAATGAAGCGGTACAGGACAGGAGGGAGGGAAATATAGATAGCCTTTCACAACAAGAGTGCTATGGAACTGTTTTACTTAATGATACCTGTGTGGCCTATGGTGAATTGCTTGCCTTCTTAGGGAGGGTGGGTGGGAAGGGAGGAAGGGAGAGAATTTGGAACTCAAAGTTTTAAAATCAGATAATCAAAAAAAATTGTTTTTGCATTCAAATGAGAAATAAAATATATAGGGAATGGGGTGTAGAAATCTTTCCTGCCCTACAAGAAATAAGAGGTAAGGGGTAAGGGGGACAGAGGGATGACAGAAGGGAGGACTGACTGGGGAATGGGATAATCAGAATATATGCCATAGTGGAGTGGGCAGGAGGGTAGAAATGGGGAGAAAATTTGTGATTCAAAATTTTGTGTAAATCAACATTGAAAACTAAAATATTAAATAAATAATAAAATAAATTGAAAACAAAATAAAATAAATCCACATAAATCCTCAACATTCCTATATTTTGCTAACAAAGCCCAACACCAGGAGAATAAGAGAAAATCCACTTATAGTTACCATAGACACTATAAAATATTTGGGAGTCTAATTTCCAGGACAAACCTAGGACCAATATGCACACATTTACAAAACACTTTTCATACAAATAAAGTCAGACAAAGAAAGGGAATTATAAAAACATCATTTCCTCACAGTTAGGCACAGCTAATATAATAAAAATGACAATTTTATCTAAATTAATTTATTTAGCCATACTAGATATTAAGCTGTATTATAAAGCAGCATTCATAAAGACTACTTGGTACTGGCTAAGAAATTGAGTGGTGATTCAGTGGAATAGGTTAAGGTACACAAGGCACAATAGTCAATGACTATATCAATCTACTCTTTGATAAAAGGAAAGAGTCCAGCTTCTGGGGGGGCAGAAAGAGCCAAGATGGCAGCTGGAAAGCAGGGACTAGAGTGAGCTGCCCACCAAATCCTTCCAAAAACCTATAAAAATGGCTCTGAACCAATTCTAGAACTTCAGAACCTGAAAAATAGCAGAGGGAAGCAGGGCTCCAGCCCAGGACAGCCTGGATGGTTGCTGGGTGAGGGCTATCATGCATGGAGCTTGGAGGGGAGTAGAGCAGAGCAAAGTAGAGCCCAGCGTGGGCAGGCGCGGACCAAGCAGACCAAGAGCTGGGCAGAGCGTGCCCTAGCACCCTGAATCAGTGAGCAGCAGCAGTTACCAGACTTCTCAACCCACAAACACAGAAGACGACAAAGAAGGTTAGTGGGAAAAGCTGCGGGGGACAGAGTGAAAGAAGGAGTGTCGCAGTTGGGCCACTGCCCCAGGGACAGCAGAGGTGGGGCAGATACAGAACTGCAGCTGCATTGCTTCTGGCCCCAGGCCCACCTGGTTGGAGGAATTAAGTGGCGGATCAGAGCAGGAGTGCAGAGCCTCCTGAAGATCTAAGTCCAGTCCTGGTTGGCAGTTCTTGGGGAAGGAGGAATGAGGGTGTGGCAGTGCATTCCCTCAAATTTGGAACATAGTACTCTTTACTCTACAAGCAGTCATACCCCGCTGAAAATCTCAAGGGTCAAGTAAGTTGGCTGGGAACATGGCCAGGCAGCAAAAATGGAGCCAGATTCAGTCTCAGACTTTGGAATCTTTCTTTGGTGACAAAGAAGATGAAAACATACAGCCAGAAGAAGTCAAGAAAGTAAAAGAGCCTACAACGAAAGCCTCCAAGAAAAACATGAACTGGTCTCAGGCCATGGAAGAGTTCAAAAAGTATTTAGAAAAGCAAGTTAGAGAAGTAGAGGAAAAATTAGGAAGAGAAATGAGAAGGTTGCAAGAAAACCATGAAAAACAAATCAATGACTTGCTACAGGAGACACCAAAAAAATATCGTGAAGAAAACAACACCTTAAAAATAGACTAAATGAAATGGCAAAAGAGCTCCAATAAGCCAATGAGGAAAAGAATGCTTTGAAAGGCAGAATTAGCCAAATGGAAAAGGAGGTCTAAAACACCACTGAAGAAAATACTACCTTAAAAATTGGAGCTAGTGGAAGCTAGTGCCTTGAGAAATCAAGAAATTATGAGACAGAACCAAAGGAATGAGAAAATGGAAGACACTGTGAAATATCTCATTGGAAAAACCACTGACCTGGAAAATAGATTCAGGAGAGATAATTTAAAAATTATTGGACTACCTGAAAGCCATGATCAATTAAAAAGGCTAGATATCATATTTCAAGAAATTATCAAAGAGAACTGCCCTCATATTCTAGAGCCACAGGGCAAAACAGAAATTGAAAGAATCCAGAGATCGTCTCCTCAAATAGATCCCAAAAAGAAATATCCTAGGAATATTGTCACCAAATTCCAAAGCTCTCAGACCAAGGAGAAAATACTGCAAGCAGCCAGAAGGAAACAATTTGAGTACTGTGGAAACACAATCAGAATAAAGCAAGATCTAGCAGCTTCTACCTTAAGAGATTGAGAGCTTGGAATATGATATTACAGAGGTCAATGGAGCTAAGATTAGAACCAAGAATCACCTACTCAGCAAAACTGAGTATCATGTTCCAAGGCAAAATATGTATTTTCAATAAAATAGAGGACTTTCAAGCTTTCTCAATGAAAAGATCAGAGCTGAATAGAAAATTTGACTTTCAAGCACAAGAATCAAGAGAAGCATGAAAAAGTAATCTAGCAAAAGAAATCACAAGGAACTTTCTAAAGTCAAACCATTTTGTTCACATTCCTACATGGAAAGATGATGTGTATGATTCATGAGACCTCAATATTAGGGTAGCTGAAGGGAATATGTGCGTGTGTGTGTGTGCGTATACATATATATACATATGTGTATATATACATATATGTGTATATATACATATGTACATACATATGTATATATATGTACATACATATGTATATATATATACATATATATGGAGAGAGAGAGACAGAGAGAGAGAGAGAGAGAGAGAGAGAGAGAGAACAGGGTGAATTGAAGATTAAGGGATGATATCTAAAAGAAATGAAATCAAATTAAGGGATGAGAGAGGAATATATTGAGAGAGGGAGAAAGGGAGAGATAGATTGGGGTAAATTATCTCACAAAAAATGGCAAGAAAAAGCAGTTCTGTAGAAAGAGAAGAGAAGGTAGGTGAGGGGGAATGAGTGAATTTTGCTGCCGTCAGATTTGACCTGAGGAGGGAACACCATGCACACTCAGTTGAGTATCTTACCCCAGAGGAAAGAAGGAAGAAGAAGATAAAAAAGGAGGGATGATAGAAGGGAGGGCAGATCGAGGAGAAGGTAATCCAAAACAAACACTTTCACAAAGGGACAGTGTCAAGGGAGGAAATTGGATAAAGGGGGATATGTTAGGAAGGAACAAAATATAGTTAGTCTTTTGCAACATGAGTATTGTGGAAGGGTTATACATAATGATACACATGTGGCCCATGTTGAATTGCTTGACCTCTTAGGGAGGGTGGGTGGGAAAGGAAGAAAAGAGAGGGTTTGGAACTCAAAGTTTTAAAAACAGATGTTCAAAACAACAACAAAAATGTTTTTTGCATTCAACTAGAAATTAAGATACACAGGCAATGAGGTGTAGAAATTTATCTTGCCCTGTAAGAAAGTAATGGAAAAGGAGATGAGAGGGGAGTGGGATGACAGAAGGGAGGGCTGACTGGGGACCAGGGCCACCAGAATAAAAGCTATCTTGGAGTGGGGGGGAGGGTAGAAATTAAGAGAAAATTTGTAATTCAAACTCTTGTGAAAATCAATGCTGAAAACTAAATAAATTAAATTTAAAAAAAAGATTCCAGCTTTTGGGTTAAGAATTCACTGCTTCATAAGAACTGCAGGGAAAACTGGAAAACAGTATGGCAGAAGCTGGGCATAGATCAATTTCTTACACCATGTAGCAAAAAAAAAATCAAGTCGAGTTCATGATTTAGATATAAAGGCTGATATTATGAGCAATTTGGGAGAGTAAGGAATAGTTTACCTGTCATGTTTGTGGAGAAGGGAAGAATGTATGACCAAGAAAGAGATAGAGAGCATTACAAAATGCAAAATTAATAAATTCGATTATGTTAAATTGAAAAGTTTTGGTATAAGCAAAACCAATTCAACCAAGATAAGGAGGCAAGCAGAAAATTGGGAAAGAATTTTTATAACTAGTGTCTCTGATAAAAGCTTCATCTCTAAAGTATACAGGGAACTGAGTCAAATTTATAGGCATACAAGTCATTCTCCACTGGATAAATGCTCAAGAGATATGAAATAGCAATTTTCTTTCTTTCTTTTTTTTTTTGAGTGAGGATAATAAAATTGTTCTTCCAAACTCAGAAGGTCACTGTGAACACCAAATGAGATTATAATATAATCACAATATAATACAGTGCAATGCAATAAACATAACTTAAAACTTAACGTTGCAATAGGGACTGAGCCAGTGATTTCACTGGCATGGTGAACTCTGAGAAGAGGAAACTTCTTTTCTCAATTCAAGTCAGCACCTTCCCTGACTTTTTTTTCAATTCAATATTAAGATTTTTTTTTTTTATTTTTAGTTATTGACACTCTGTTCCGCATGATTTTGAGTTCTGGATTTTCTTCTCCCCTTCCCCCCTCCCTCCCTAAGATGGCATGGAATCTGAAATATCTTCTAAATACAACTTCACATTGAACTTATTTACATGATAGTCAACTTGCAAAGAAGAATTACTACCAATGGAATGAATCATGTGAAAGAAGAAACAAAACTAAAACAAAATAAAAAAGAAACAAAAACAAAAGAGAGAAAAAAAGAAAAAAAAAAGGAGAGCAAACACTTTGCCTCAATCTGCATTCACTCTCCATAGTTCTTTCTCCGAATGTAGATAGCTCTCTCCCTCATGAGTCCTTTGGAGTTGTCTTTAAACATTGCATTGCTGAGAAGAGTGATGTGCATCAAGGTTAGTTGTCATAGAATCCACATATCTGTGATTCTGCATAATGTTCTCCTAGTTCTGCTCTGCTCACTCAACATTATATCATGTAGGTTTTTCCAAGTTATTAAGAAGTGCATGTATTCCCCATTTCTTAGAGTACAATAGTACTCCATTACATTCATATACCACAACTTGTTCAGCCATTCCCCAATCGATGGGTTTCTTCTTGATTTCCCATTCTTTGCTACTACAAAAAGAGACACTGTAAATATTTTTGCACGTATTGGTCCTTTTCCCTCTTGTGTGATCTCTATGGGATACAGCCTTAGAAGTGGTATTGCTGGATGAAAGGGTATGAACTCTTTGATAACCCTTTGGGCATAGTTCCAAATTGCTCTCCAGAATGGCTGGATCACAACTCCATAGGCAGTATAACAGTGTTCCTAATTTCCCACATCCTCCCCAGCATTTGTCATTTTCCAGTTTTGTCATTTTAGACAATCTGACAGGAGAGATGTGGTACCTAAGAGTTGTTTTGATTTGCATTTCTCTAATTAGTAGTGATTTAGAGCATTTTTTCATATGCCTATAGATATCTTTAATTTCTTTCTCTGAAAACTGCCTGTTCATATCGTTTGCCCATTTCTCAACTGGGGAAGGACTTGTATTCCTATAAATTTGGCTCAGTTCTCTGTATGTTTTAGAGATGAGGTCTTTATCAGAGACGTTAGTTGTAAAGATGTTCTTCCAATTTTCTGTCCCTCCTAAACTTTGTTTCATTGGCCTTTTTTATACAAACACTTTTGAATTTAACAAGATCAAAATTATCCATTTTGCATTTCGTAATGCTCTCTATCTCTTGTGTCATGAATTCTTTGCTTTTCCATAAATATGATAGGTAAACAATTCCTTGCTTTCCCAAATTGCTTATAGCATCAACCTTTATTCCTAAATCATGAACACATTTTGACTTTATTTTGGTATATGGTGTAATTTAGTTTCTTCTTTGCCTATTCCAATTCCTTCAATTTCTTTTCTTCTTTTATTGCTACATATAACATTTCTAGTACCAAATTGAGTAATTGGCATGATAATGGATATCCTTGTTTCACCCTCGATGTTACTGGGAATGTATCTAGCTTATCTGCATTACCAATAATGCTTGTTGATGGTTTTAGGTAATTCTATTTATTCAGAGGAAGAAATTAATGATATCTGTAGTCACATGAAAAAAAATGCTCTAAATCACTATTGATTTAAGAAATGCAAATCAAATAACTCTTAGGTACTGCATCTCTCTTGTCAGATTGGCCAACATGAAAAAATAAGAAAATGATAAATGCTGAAGAAGATGTTTCCCACATCTTCTTCAGCATTTATCATTTTCTTATTTTCACAACTCAAAAAAAAAATGTAACAGTGGAGTTGTGAACTGATTCAGCCATTCTAGAGAACAATTTGGAAGTATACCAAAAGGGCTATAAAATCAGATGCTCAAAAGGAAAAGTTGTACCATTTGACCCCTGCAATACCACTTCTAGTGCTATATCCTAAAGAGATCACACAAGTGAGAATGGGACCCGTATGTACAAAAATATTTATTGCAGCTCTTTTTGTGGTGGCAAAGATTTGGAAATCAAGCAGACACCCATCAATTGGGGAATGGCTAAACAAGTTGTGGTATATGAATGTAATGGAATACTATTGTGCTGTAAGAAATGAGGAGCATTCAGATTTCAAAATAAACTGGAAAAAATTACATGATCTAATGCTGAGTGAGGGGAAATGAACCAGGAAAACTTTATACAGATTTACAGACACACATTATCTGTGATGACTAACTTTGATAGACTCGACTCTTCTCAGATTTACGATGTTCTAAGACAGCTCCAAAAACTCTCATGATGGAAAAAGCTAGGCATATCCAGAGAAAGAATTATGGAGTCTGAATGCAGATTGAGGCCAACTATTTGTTCTCTTTTTTCCTTCTTTTTTGGTTTTGTTTCTTCTTTCTCATGATTCATTCCATTGCTTATAATTTGTCTTTACAACTTGACTGTTGTGTAAATAAATTTAACTTGAATTCATATGTAGAACTTGTATCAGATTACATGCTGTCTTGGGGGGGTGGTCAGATGGAAAGAGAAGGAGGGGGAGAAGTTTTAAAACTCTTGAACTTGTAGAACTGAATGTTGTCAAATAAAATTTAAAAAAATGTGTACTTATGTTATTTCTACATTTTTATAGTAAATATCCCTATGAATTTTGTTATAATTTTATGTTACTTTGCTTAAAATGAAACTGGATCACTAATCACTGACAGTTAATATTCTTGGACCACACCAGGATGGGGACTTAAGCATATAGAATTAGAGAAAATTGCCTCCTACCATTCAGGGCTCTCTGTAGAACCCTAAGAAGGAAGTATAACTGACCTCGCCCTGAGAAAGTGAGCCTAGGGTCCAATTACAAAGTCATGTGTATGGTTTATATAAACCCTTATTGTTCTAAGCTCCATGAAGTCTGGCTTTTTGCCTTGTTTAAACCATGAATCTTTCCTAATACTGAATATAGTATTCTATACACAGTGGATAATAAAAGGTTGGTGTTTTAATAATTATTATTATTTTCCATTTTGAAATTTCAAAAAAAAACTATATTTGCTATCTTTCTTTTTTACAATGAACATTTCTTCTAGTATCCTTTCCCCTCATCCCTCCTGGAAAACCTTCCCAAATAACATATTTTTAAAGGAAAAATAAGAAAAAAACAATCAGTAAAATCAATTAGTCCAAAAAGGGAAAATATATGCACCCATATCCCTCTCCACTTCAACATATGAGTTGAGTGGGAATGCTTTCTTCTTAGCAATTTTGAAATATTACTTTTGATTGTGGTTGTTCTTTCCATTTACGTTGTTGTAATCATTGTGTCTTTGTTTTCTTGGCTCTGTTTGCTTTACTTTTCCTGAGCTCATGGAGATCTTCCTGTGATTCCCTCCAATATACCATTCCCCATTTCTTGTAGCATAGTGATAATTCTTTTACATTCATGTAAAATTGCTTTCTTAATTAAAACAACAGCTCACATTTATATAGAATAATATGATTATAAACACAAAATTGGGCTACATATATGTCTATGTGCCCCCTCAAATATGACTGGTCTAGGGGTATGATTTTTGAGGGAAGTTCAGAAAGAAAGATATTTCTCTAGTTGTTCTTAATGGATTAGGCAATCCCAAATTTATGCCTGTAGATGTTGACCTTTCCTTCTAAGAAAGTGATTAAATAAAAGGCTCATCAATAACATCTAATAAGAAATAAACTCATTTATCCAAGCAAAGATCAAATAGAAATCAGAGCGATTATAAAAAATTGGAATATACCAAAAAATACACAAGAACAAATAAGGGTGAGATGTAGTCACGTATCAAAACTGTAGAGAAGCCCCTGTCTCATCCAAAAGGATGATACCCAATATCTATATGGAAGCAACCTGGAAATCAGGGACATGTTAAAAAAAAACAGTTTTCTTTACAGGTGTGCAGCTTCTAAGTCTTTCTTTTTTCCATGTCTTTTCCAAAGAGTTATCATATCATATGGTTTGGAAATGCATTAATTATTATGATATTGAAATCTAACTTTATGTGACTAGAGATTTTGAACCCAGAATGTAGCTCTGACCTCAGTAATTCTCTAGGAATTCTGGAGATGATTACAAGCAATTTTGGGTTTTGTCGGGTCTTGGATCTACTCAAAATATTTGTTTTGTGTGCACTTGTTTTGGGTATGTCCACCCAGGCTTATGTTTTAGATTAACCTTGGTTTTTGGATTCCCCAAGATTTTATTGATTGTTCACATTTACTCATATCTGTACCAATTGAGCTTGCTTACAAGTTGACCTTTTGGCAAGATTGCTCAATGTGTCCATATGATTCCTGTGAGGGTTGTCTTATTAAAATTTGATATAAGATAAACTTTCCTGGACCTGGGAGAGAAGGAGCCACATCTCCTTTCAAGCTCACTCTCCTCTACCAAAAAATCTGACAAATTTGTTTCTAAAGATATTTCAATTTGGGTTTTTTTCTCATGAACAACATCATTGTTTTTCACCTTAGGTTTCTCTCCATCAATTTGGAGTCATATCACCTTTTGTATACATAGCAGAATGTAAAACTCCCCAGGCTTAGTTGAAAGGCTGGTTATGTATGCTTCCAACTCCTGTTCATGGAACTTAGGAGTAGCTCTAGTCTCGGCTTCAAGCATTTGTTTCTTACAAAAATCCTTAGCCAGGACTTCTTGCCTGAAAGAGTTGCCTTTGTAATCCCTACATAAGTATTACAGCAGAAACCTTCTGCCTTCTTTCTCTCACTTGCTGTATCCTTCTCCAAATTATGCCCTCTAACCATAGATGTCCAGGAAAATTAAAAAAAAAACCTTTTAAAATGTTGTCATTGTCCTCTTTCAAAAGGGTGCTCAAAAGATAATTCTGTTTCTAATCTGTTACTACAGTTTACAGAAATTATGTGACTGAAATTATAATATGGGATGGGGCAGGTATAAATTATTATGGACCCTTATTAAGGACCTCCTATGTGTCAGAAAGAGATGTTCTTGGAGTAGCAAAGTGAAAGTGTAAAGACTAGCCAGAGAAATGATGCTTTTTTTTGGTGAAAAGTCCTAGTTTCTTGCAGCGTCATGTCACTCAGTATATATCCATGAGTAGTTAGCAATCCAAAGAGAGGATTTCTAGCACTCACTACATGCTCTAAAACATTAATATATTTAAATTGCAAGTAACTGAGTCTTTGTGTGTGTTTATGTATGTGGATTCTCATATCCTTGATGCCCTCAGATTTATATGAAGAAGTATGATTAATATCAATACGAGTTATGCTTGTACATAAGTGATTATTCTTTTACCTGCTTGGCGTCATTCTTTTCAATGCATCCAATAATCACAAATAGGATAAAAAGCATTTTTATCTTTCAACCACAGTCAAAAGGAAATAGAGAAGTGAGACAATTAATTAGAAAGAATACTTTAGTGATCCTAAATGAGACCTTTCTTGCAGTCACCATTTGAGGTTACTAGTTCTTTATCTCTCCTCCACTTCTCTCCATTATCCCCTTCCTCTCCTCACAGTTTGAAGTATTTCAGTTACTTCTATTTTTGGGAGTGGGAAGGGGAGTTATAGAGTATAATAAGAAGGGACTCTTGAAGATAACAGTGTTGGCTGTGAATTGTTATTTATAGTGCTGGACTCTTCCTTGTAGATTAAACTTTCCCTCAGGTTTCAAGATTTCACCTCTCATTTCCTTACCCTTCTATCATTAGCTTTCTTCCCCCTTGTCCAATTAACCCTGGATAGAGCCTTCTTTGACCAAATACACTGCTCCCACTTCTGGAACAAAGCTAGATTCTTTTGCCACTATATCTAAATTGAGGAGGCAGTAGAATATGAGATCTATCCTTAAATGACACTGCACCTTCTTTAATATGAGTAGTGGTACCTGCAGGTAAAATTACAAAGATCTCAAAATTTCTGTGCAAGGACTCGAGTTGAACAAGCAACAGCAACAAATTATTTCTTGCATATAAATATTATTATGATAATTATACTTCTTAATTTACACTTGAATAAAAACTAAATCTTTTATTTAGGGGAATTTGTTTATTTTTACATCTAGTAATAAAACCATAAGTGAACCATTAATTTCACAGGATATCTCAATAATCTTGGTGTTAAGTTTTATGGGCCATTAAAATGCCATTAAATCTGTATATTCTAAGACAATTTATATTTCTATTTGAATGAAAACTGAAAGTGCATATCTCCTAAAGTGATTGACCATGATAAACAATCAAATAATTAAACTTTATACAAACTGATGCTATATTTTGTCCAACAAATTATTTCCATTTGATTCTATGTAAAAGTGCAGGGCTTTAGGGGGATATGAGAGATATTGGAAGCCCTTCATCTTTTGTAAAATTATGGCAATCACTACAAAGACAGAAGGCAATGACAAAGATGCTTTGTTTCATAGAAAGAAGATATTTTTTAAAAGGAAACTAAACAATTTTTGTATCATTAGCAAGTAAAACATCAGAAACCCTGAATCAAGTGGGGGAAAAGAAACACAAGTGGATCATAGATATAGAGATGAAATTGACTTCAGGGATTATTTAGTCCAACTTTTTAAAAATTTTATAGATGATAAAATTGAAGCCCAGAGAAATTAAGTGACCTGCTCAAAGCCATACAAATAGTCAGTATCTGTGGAAAGATCTTAACCTCATTCTCTAATTACCCATCCAGCTTCTGTGCAAATACTTTCATGTTTCACTTTTTTATCATGGACATCCAGAGAAAGAAACAGATGATGGACACAGTAGAAAAAGAATGAGAATAGTCTTGGAAATTTACCAAGCTCTCTCTTACAATTTTATTCTCACTTAAAGTGATCATAAACTCCCAAAGGACAAAGAACAATTATTCCATTCATATTTTATACCACACTTAGTACTGAGTTAAGTATTAAATACAAATTAATTGATTTTAAAAGAATCTAATGAAGTCTTATTCTAATGACCCATTAGAAAGGCATTCTACAAGTCCATGACAGAAAGGGGTAAAAAAGCTGTAACTGGTCTTATCAAGGTACAAAATCTTGCAATATGGACACAGGGATGGACTATTCATTGACATGCATAAGATCAACTCCAACCTCTGGGAGGCCATATCCTAGATTACAATTTGTCTTAGCAGCAAAAATATATCAATGGACAAATCTGTGACTCCTTACTATGTTGCTATACTGTTAAATAAGTAACACTTTGTTACTTGAAGCAATGAAGAACAAAAATGACTGGTGAATATGATTCACAGATAGTCAGAAAATCAATGACATTGACATGGAAATGACATTTTCCTCTTACAAAAATAGAAAAAAAAAAGATAAAAACCAGTAGCAGACATAAAAATACATCAGTTTAAGAGATGAAAGTCACTTTATTTCTCCTATATCTAATAAAGATAAAATGATTTAGAATAAATGAATATAAAACAACAAATTAGCCAAAATTATGCAGCAAGGGAAAGCAAATTAAGCATTATTTCAGATTAATCAAATTTGAATAATAAATGCCCCAGAAGAACTGATCATGGATCTGGTTAACTGAAATAAAAGAAGATTGAAGAAAGTCACTCTCTCTCCCCATTTCCTCTTCAAAATACCAAATTAGATAGATAATTATCAACTGTACATTTGTCTTTAAACTGGGTATTCTTCAATGGTTTTCCAACTTTTAGTCCTACAGTCCCCTTAGGGGGACTCAAAGCTTACATACATCCTTATAGCACAATCTCTCAGGGACAAATAGAGAATTTCCATGATAATAAGAAGAGGAATATTGTTTGGGTGTGTGTATGTGTGTCTATACACTTTTTAACTATTTCTAAAATGGGTAAATTCTTCCCATATATTCAGTTTCTCTAGTTAGATAGAATAGATGTGTAAGAGTACAAAGTCATAAGGCAACAGCAATAAAAATCCAGGTCAGGAAGGGAAGAAGTAGAACAGTGTTGATAATGAGGACAAAAGAGTAGGGTGGCTGCTCTGGATTCAGAAGTGCCTTTGGAATTTTCAGATGATCCACTACTTGGGGAATTATTGCTCTTTCTAGCATATATTAATGACATCATTATGCAAATTTATTGGTGATCTGTTTCAACAATCTGGCTAGCAGCTTCTTTGGGGGTGTAAGATCCACTAACAGCTAGCACTCAGAAAGCTGCCAATATGCTGCAAAAGTACATGTTCTTTTGATCTGCTTAACTAAGAAAAGCTACGTTAAGGGGTTGACAAGCTTACTTTAATTCAGCATACGAATATCATTCACTTAATTCAAGGGAAAAGACCAGCACTCTGAACTTCAGAACAAATGCAAACAAATTATAAACATCAACAGACAGACCAAATAGAGGTTCATAGTTACCAACATCTAGGTTCAGCCTGGGAGCTCATGATGAGGGCTCTGAAAACAGCACCACAGCTCCTCAAGCTGGTGACAAAGTACTCTATACTCTACAAGCAGTCATACCCTGACAAAAAAACTCAAGGGTCAGGTATGTTGGCTGGGAACAGGGCCAGGCAGTGAAAATACACTCATATTCAGTCTCAGACTTTGGAATCTTTCTTTGGTGACAAAGAAGGCCAAAACATACAGCCAGAAGAAGTCAACAAAGCCAAAGAGCTTACATCAAAAGCCTCCAAGGAAAACACAAACTTGTCTCAAACCATGGAAGAGATCAAAAAGGATTTGGAAAAGCAAGTTAGAGAAATAGAGGGAAAAATGGGAAGAGAAATCACAATGATGTGAGAAAACCATGAAAAACAAGTCAATGCCTTGCTAAAGGAGACCCCAAAAATACTGAAAAATATACTGAAGAAAACAATACCTTAAAAAATTGACTAACTCAAATGGCAAAAGAACTCCAAAAAGCCAATGAGGAGAAGAATGCCTTGAAAGGCAGAATTAGCCAATGGAAAAGGAGGTCCAAAAGACCACTGAAGAAAATACCACCTTAAAATGAGATTCGAGCAAGTGGAAGCTAGTGCCTTTATGAGAAACCAAGACATTATAAAACAGAACAAAAGGAATGAAAACATGGAAGGCAATGTGAAATATCTCATTGGAAAAATGGCTGACCTGGAGAATAGATGCAGGAAAGATAATTTAAAAATTATTTGGACTACCAGAAAGCCATGATCAAAAATGCCTAGATATCATCTTTCCAGAAATTATCAAGGAAAACTGCCCTGATATTCTAGAACCAGATGGTAAAATGGAAATCGAGAGAATCCACCGATCACTTCTTGAAAAAGATGCCCAAAACTCCTTGGAATATTGTCGCCAAATTCTAGAGTTTCCAGGTCAAGGAGAAAATACTGCAAGCAGCCAAAAAGAAACAATTTGAATATTGTGGAAACACAATCATAGTAATACAAGATCTGGCAGCTTCTAAATTGAGGGATTGAAGGACTTGGAATATAATATTCTGGAGGTCAAAAGAGCTATGATTAAAACCAAAAATCACCTACCCAGCAAAACTGAGTATAATGCTCCAAGGCAAAATATGGATTTTTCGATAAAACAGAGGACTTTCAAGCTTTCTCAGTGAAAAGACCAGTCCAGTGATGAACAGAAAATTTTCCTTCAAATACAAGAATCAAGAGAAGCATGAAAAGGTAAACCAGAAAGAGAATTAATAAGGCTGGTTGAATGGAATATATATATATATATATATATATATATAGAATGACGTCTAAAAAAATAAAATAACATTAAGGGATGAGATAGGAATATATTGTGAGAGGGAGAAAGAGAGACATAGAATGGGGTAAATTATTTCACATAAAAGTGTCAAGAAAAAGCAGTTCTTTTGCAAGGGAAGAGGGTGCAGGTGAGGGGGAATAAGTGAATCTTGCTCTCGTCAGATTTGACTTGAGGAGGGAATAACATACATACTTAATTGGGTATCTTACTCCACAGGAAAGTTAGGGAAAGACAATAAAAAGTTGAGATGATGGAAGGGAAGGCAGATAGGAGGAGGAGGTAATCAAAAGCAAACACTTTTGAAAAGAGGCTGGGTCAAAGGAAAAAAAAATGAATAAAGAGAGACAGGATAGGATGGAAGCAAATGTGGTTAGCCTTTTACAACATGAGTATTGTGGAAGTGTTTTACATAATGATACACGTGTGACCTAAGTTGAATTGCTTGCCTTCGTAGGGAGGCTGGATGGGAAGGGAAGAAGGGAGAGAATTTGAACTCAAAGTTTTAAAACCACATGCTCAAAAAACTTGTTTTTTCAAGCAGCCGGGAAACAAGATATTTAGGGAATGGGGCATAGAAATCTATCCTGCCTGACCAGAAAGGGGAAAGGGGTTATGGGGGGAGTGGTATAAGAGAAGGGAGGGATGATTTGGGAAAGAGGTAATCAGAATATATGCCATCTTGGAACGAGGGGGAGGGTATAAATGGGGAGAAAATTTGCAACTCAAAATTTTGTGGAAATCAATGTTTAAAACTAAAGTATTAAAAAAAAAAGAAAGGAAAAGATTAAGGCACACAGGAATCACAATCAGAAGGCCATAATATGTGTTCTGTCACTTTCAAACTGTGAGGCCTTGGATGATTCACTGTGCCTCACTCTCTGCTCCACTTTCAAATAATGAGTTTTCTCTGAATGGTTTTTGTAGTGGTCTAAAGGATGTGGTTGAATGATTTTGTAATTTTTCTATGCCAAGGAATTTCCATGATGGGGAGAAATGAGTCCTAGATAAAATATCAATACTATGAATGAGGAAGGAAGGTAAGAGGCTGCCTTTCTGCCTACCTATAGATCTTCCCATAGAGAGCTGGTCTTAAAATAAGGTAGACTCTGTTTTCAGGTCTGTCCCTTAATATAATGGCTGTGTAACCACATATGGTGTTGTTGGAAAAGTAATGCACTTGGGGCTTGGAACTTGTAGTCAGAAGGCCTGAGTTTAAGTGTAGCTTAAACTGATTAGCTACTCTTTAATTGAATTCAGTTCTCTTTGAAAATGCTCTTAGTCTTAAACATTTAACCACAAAAGTATTTATATATTATTTGTTTTGTTTTTCAAGAAAAATGATGGCTAATATATAAGTTAAAATCAATAGGATTAATATTAATAAATACAACATGCCATAATAAATAATTAGGAACTGCAAAAATAAAGTGTAAAGGTTTGTTTTAACAGGAAATCATAATTAAATGCATTGACCCACAACAGAGATAATGCTTAATTGTATTGGCTATCATAAGGAACAATTTTTAAATGTGCAGATGATGAAATCAAATACACTGGATTATTCATATCAAATAAGCTTTGATAATTCTATCAAAATTAACCTGAATTCAAGTATTAATCTGATTAAAAATGACTCTAAAAACAGAATTACCTCATTTTTTTTCTTGTAGGTGAAAATACCTATTATAGGAATGGATTTTACCCTGAGGAAACTTTATGTCTCAGTTCATTGATGATAATTACACAATTTATTATTTTTTAAACATAATAAAATTTCTCTTGTCCTTAGGATGTTTAAGCAATACTGCTACAATGAAATATTTCAGCTTTTAGCAACTACAATAAGTAAATTGAAATAAATATTTTCATTTAGGAATTGAAAACGTAGATATATGCCAGGAGACATTAACAAAAAACTGGCCAGTTACAGAGGGCTTGCATTTGCAGAATTATTTAGGGCTTTTCAAAGCCATTACTATTGTTAGGTCTGACTGAAGCACATACTAAGAGGCAAACATGCAGGGCTCCCTCATGTTTGCAAAATCACTGGGAAAATTTTCTTAATCACAGGATGGCTAACAAAGGCTATCTAATAGGATGAGAATTTGTTTATTCTATTTGTCATATGTTGTAAATAAGTTTACATTTAAATCACTAATAGAATCATAGAATTTTCTGCATATTTTTTCTAGTCCCTTAGATTATTCTAAGGGAAGAGACTTGAAAAAGGTAACTCTTGCATTTGGCAGTTGAAAAAACTGAGACCAATTTTTCTACTGTCCTTTGCTCCAGTATATATCTAAAAACACTGATCTCCTTGCTATTTGTTTTCATTGGTTATCTTTCATCAAGTCTCAACTAAATTGCTACAGGGTTGATCAAATATCAATACCAAATCTTCTAAGAGCTGGTTTATTTTTAAATGTTTTTGACTTGCTTTTTTATAACATTCAATCTTTTCTTTAGAGAAATAGAAAATATTTCTTTAACCTTGCTCTCAAGAAGAGAAGACAGGACCCTTCCAAGCTTTTTTTTTTCTATTGCTGATGCCCCCTCCCCGCGAGGTTTCCAGTAATATGCCACATTGTGCCTGTGCTATGTATTAAAAAAGGGCTAACAGGGGAGAGCAAGGAAATAGATAAAAAGAGGAAGCTGGCTGAATGAGAATGGGTTGTGGATGCTAGTCTCTTTTACTGTTTATCTTCTACTGCATTTTTCACTAGGCTGCACATCAGACTTCTCCACCAGTCCTACCAACCTCTTCCTTTTGAAAGCTCACTACTGCCTGGAAACTCAAATCTTGGAACTATCCTGCATCCTTAGATTTCCCTTCTTCTGATTGGATGCTTTCTCCCAGAACCTCCATTTAAGGAGCATTCTCAGTTTAGACATCTCATCAATCTTCCCCATACTTTAGTCCAAACTCCTCTCCATCATTTCCCCTCTCCATCTACCTGCCTTCCTCCTCCCCATTGCTTCTGCTTCATTTTATTGTTGTCTTACCTAATAAGAAAGTGAACGTCTTAAGGGCAGAGATGTCTTTCTGCTAGCACATGTATTCCCAGAACTTGGAATGGTACCTAGCATGTAATAAGCACTTAGGAAATACTTGTTGAGTGATTAGATGACTGAAACCATTCTTTGGTATAATATACCTCAACTCTCAGGTCTACCATGTTTAACTTTCTCTGAAATATTTTTATTCTAGTAGTTACAGGGATATAGAAGTTTTAAAAGAATATCTACTTTGTTCAACTCTAATATTGTTTTCTTTATTCTCTATTTTCATTGGTGGGATTCGAATGAATGAACAACCGGTTCTCTGTGGAACTGAGCTGAGGCACTGAATCCTCTAACAACTGATTCACAGAACTCAACATAAAATTAGGTACTGATTCTACCAAACTGGTGCAAACCAGCTGAATCTCACCATGGTACATATTCATTTCTCCTTCTTCTCCTCCTCCTCCTCCTCCTCCTCCTCCTCCTCCTCCTCCTCCTCCTCCTCCTCCTCCTCCTCCTCCTCCTCCTCCTCCTTCTTCTTCTTCTTCTTCTTCTTCTTCTTCTTCTTCTTCTTCTTCTTCTTCTTCTTCTTCTTCTTCTTCTTCTTCTTCTTCTTCTTCTTCCTCTGTGTAATAATCATTTTTACTTCTTTGGAGATGGTTTTATATCATGTGTCATTGATATATAGCAATACCAATATAATATTCATATTAAAGACCTCTGAATTCAAGAGAAGTTGGAGGCTTTAAAGGAACTTGTTCAAAAAATTGATCCTGCATGCTTTTCTTCTTCTCTTGAACTTTTCCTCAAACTCATTGTCCTTTTATACCATGTCTCTCAGATATACATACTGATAGAAAATCTCTATAGTTTCTCCATCCAAATGTGCGTTGTGAACTTGGCTGTTTTCCCCATAACTGTTTTCTTTCTTGCTATTTCTTCCTCCTCTAGAAGCACATTTAGGATTGCATGTTATGATCCCATTTTGGGAATTTCATTGACCTTGATGAAAAAAAAATAATGCTTTACATATTTTTGTATTTTCCATATTTTTAAGATTTTTTTCTTTCATTTTTGCCTTCCGTGCATCTGAAGCCTTAAGAGTCCTTGGAATAACATTGCTAGGTTAGATATTTCACCAATTTCCCCCCAAAAGCATTTTAACATCTCTTGATTCTCTGTGTGTTTTATGAAATAATGGTAATAATAGTTCATAATTATTAATAAATTTTTTGAATACATTTATATTATACTCTACCATTGCTTTTTGGCAAATATCTCTGTTTAGAAAGTAAGTGGCATGTTTTCTGAGATGTTTTCTGAGTTCTTTCCTTACCATTATTATGACAATTAAATCACCTTGGTTAAAGCTGTAGTAAAAATATAGTTGTTTTCAATGTTATTTCTATTGTCTATTCCTTATTTTCAGTTGTCAATTAATTGTTTAAATAGTTTGGGTTTAAGTTTTTCCAATTACAAATTATACTTTTTCTCATTCTTCTGGTTTTTACCAATACTGATGTTGTCCTGTAAATTTCCTATCTCAGTGTAGACAGCTTGTTCAAAAATATCTGTGAAATAATTTTCTCTTAGAACATAATCTGCATTAGTATTTATGGTGTTATCCAGTGTTTGTTATTACCCATCATTTCCAATTATACAAAGTGTATTGGCAATCAAAATAGGCTCTTAGCAATTAGTACAACCAAGTGCCTTTGAAGAGTTTGGCCTTTATTTCCTTGATTAAATTAGGATTCCTTGATGACATCCTTGCCTCAAGGGAAAGCATAGTTTACATGGGTTTCAGTGACATGTTTGTGACATCAGATGCTTTTAGACCACGTGGCTTTAAGTCACCTCTTTGTGATGATTTTAGGTCGAGTGGATGAGTGGCATGTGTGACTCACCCTTGACCCTCAAAAAGATATGAAACCAGGGGTTGGCTTTCTTTTTCTTTTTTTGGATCTCTGACCCACAACAGTGGTGGCTCAAATGACTCTGGGCCAGCCCTTGTTATGAGCTCCCAGCCTGAACTTCGATGCTGTTAATTATGAATTTTATTTGGCATGTCTGACGATGTTTGTAATTTGTTTTTATTTGTTCTGAAGTTCAGGGTGCTGGCTTTTTCTCCTGAACTAAGTGAATGCTATTTGTGTGCTGAATTGAAGTAAGCTTCTTACCCCCTTAACATTGCTTTCCTTAGTAAATCAGATCAAAAGAACCTGGGTTTTTGCAGCATGCTGTGAGCTGGTTGTTATTGATTGTACACCCCCCCCCAAAAAAATGCTTCTTTATAATCTATACATCTTCAGCCCCTGCCATTCTTTTCTTAACCAATCTTTGCAATGTATTTCTCCCCATCGTCGTCTTTGCATTAAATTCAAAAGTATCAAAGTATATATTAACTTATTGGATTTTATTAGATTATTTGCAGAATTTCTTTACAATGTTATCCTCACCAGTTGATCTGGTATATAAGCTGCAATGATTTTTATGGCCATCTTTTTGCAAAGACCTCATTGGGAATATATTGTAGGACAAATAAATATATTATGAAATATTGTTTCTTGTTGCCTTTGGTCATATAATAAAAACCTTTCTATCTGTCTTTTTGACCTCTTCAAGAAGTAGCTGTAAGCCATATTTCCCCATATCTTCAAAATTCTTCTTCCTTCTAATTATGTGTATAGAAAGACTAATAAGATTGATATTATTTAGCTATTGTAGACATATGTGCACTTAACCTTTGGACATGGATTGCAGTTATTGCAATAAATGCTTATTAATTGTTTACTGTATTTCAGTTCAATAAAAATTTATTAAGTACCTACTATGTTCTAGGCACTGCACTACATATTAGTGGTACAAAAAAGAGGCAAAAGTGCACTAAGGAGACTATTAAAAAGTAAAATACAGTCCTAAGCACACAATCTAATGGAGGAGACAACTTGCAAACAACTATTTACAAAAAAAAAACGTATAGGATAAATTTGAAATAGTCAATGTAGAGAAAGCACTAGAATTAAAGGGGATAGATAGAGGCTTCTTGTAGAAAGTTTCATTTTAACTGGCATTTGAAGTAAGTCAGGGAAGACAGGAAAGTGGTCGAGGGAGAATTTCAGGCATTGGCTATTAAAATGTTCAAAGTCAGGAGATAGAGTGTCTTGTTCATAAAAACAAGGAGGCCACTGCCAGACTCAAGTCCATTTGGACCTCCTATGATGGTACTGTTTCTTCTTTGAACCACAACCCAGATTAAAAATTCATTTGTGGAACACTGATAATGAATAGATTTTGATTTCAAAAACTGGTCAATTTTTTTTCTGGCTTAGATTATTTCCTCAGTGTCCATCTAAATACTCATCTAGAGAAGCAGTGTGATATTGAAAAATAATATAACAAGTGAAAAAGTTGTTAGTTTTAGAGATTAGAGAATTGGGTTAAAAATCTTTCAGTAATACTAGCTGCATGACCTCAAACAAGGCAAAAAACCTCTATTTCCAAATTTGCAAAATGAAGATAATTGTATATACAGCATGCTTCTCAATGTTTCTGTAAGTCTTATTTTTCCACATATTTTTTCAATTACATGTAGAAACAATTCTCAGCATTCAATTTATAAGATTTTTGGGTACCAATTTTTCTCCCCCAGTCCCTTCTCCCCTTCCCCAAAAGAGCAAGCAATATGACATGGGTCATACATGTATAATCATCTTAATCATATTTCTACATTAGCTATCATAACAAAAGGAAAAACCCGCAAGAAGAAATAGTATGATCTGCATTCAGACTCCATAGTTGTTATTATGGATGTGGATAGCATTTCTCATCATAAGTCTTTTGTAAATGTCTTGTATCATTGTATTGCTGAGAAGAGGCACGGCTTTCATAGTTGATCAGACACTGTTGCTGTTACATTGTGCAATATTCTCTAGGTTCAGCACTCAGCATCAGTTCATGTAAGTCCAGGATTCTCTGTAATCCACCTGCTCATCATTTCCCTGACATTCATATATCATAACTTGTTCAGTCATTCCCCAATTGATAGGCATCCCTTCCACATCAATTTCTTTGCACCACAAAAAGAGCTGCTATAAATATTTTTTGTACATTTGTAAGATCTCTTTGAGATGCAGGTCAAGAATGGTATTGTTGGCTGGAAAGGTATGCACAGTTTCATAGCCCTTTATGCTTAGTTGCAAGTTGTTCTCCAGAATGGTTGGCTTAGTTCACAACTCCACCAATAGTGCATTAGTGTTCCATTTTTCCCACATCTTCACCAACATTTATAATTTTCCTTTTCTGCCATAACAGTCAAACAGATTAGTGTGAGGTTGTACCTCACAGTTATTTTAATTTTCTTTGCTTTAATTAATAGTGAATTAGAGAATTTTTATATAACTAGAGATAGCTTTGATTTCTCCATCGGAAAACACCTGTCCATATCTTTTGATCAGTTATAAATTAGGGAATGATTGTATTCATATATATTTGACTCAGTTCTCTATATATTTGAGAAATGATGTTTTTGTCAAAAATACTTGCTGTAAATTTCCCCCAAACTTTCTAAATGTGTAATGGCAAGCAAAGTGGGACTTTTCACAGTTTTTTTTTCTTTTAGAGTACTTCTTAGCAGTAAGGCAATCAAGTGCCTTTGATTGAGCCTTGCCTTTCTTAGAATCAAGAGTCCTTGATTTAATCAAGAGTTTTTCATGACTTGTTTACATCACAATAAAGCCTAAGTCCCATGAGTTTGGGTCACATGTTTGTGACAGCCTCTGACCCTGAAGAAAGGTGTATATTTGGAAGTTAGCATTTTGCGTTGAGGCTCACTCATTGGAAGAGTGTTTGTGTGATTTGACAAGATGAGATTCTGGGTAGCTGTTAAGGAGACCCTCAGCTTTGAAAACCCAGATGTTGGTGCTTCTCTCTCTGGGAATTATGTAGAAGCCCTGTCTGCTGATTTGTATTATTTGATCTGTTTATACAATTTCTATTTGCGTTTTCTCTGAAGTTCAGGGTGCTGAATTTTTCCCCTGACTAAACGAATGATATATGTATGCTTAATTGAAGTGAGATTGTGAACCCCTTAAAGTTGCTTTCCTTAGAAAAACAGATCAAATAACCTGTGATAGAAGCCCTCCTGTGTGCTGCTGTTATTGGCTTTACACCTCCATGGCACCTGCTGGCAGCATTATTGTTACATCTTATAATCTTGGCTTTCTTGGTTTTGCTTGTGCAAAATCTTTTTTATTTAATATGATCAAAATTATCCATTTTGTATCTTGTAATTCTGTCCATCTTGTTTACTCATATTTTTCCCCTCTCCATAGATCTGACAAAGTAGTAGGTGCTGTTTTAATTTCTCCATGATGTCATGCTTTATGTCTAAATTATATATCAATTTTGACCCTATCTTTGCATGCTGTGTGACATTGGTCTATACCTAGTTACTATCAAACTATTTTCAAGTTTTAATAATACTTTTTTGTCAAATAATTAGTTCTTGTCCCAAAGCTTGAGTCTTTGGGTTTATCAAACATGAGATTACTCTGGGCATTTACTATTCTGTATTGTGTGCTTAATCTCTTCTACCGATCCACCATTTTATTTCTTATCCAGTGCCAGATTGTTTAGATAATTTGCCCTGTATAATACAGTTTGAGACCTGACATATCTAAGTCACCTTCTTTCCTATTATTAGTTTCATTAATTCCCTTGATATTCTTGTCCTTTTTTACTTCCAATTATTTTTTTCTAGCTCTATAAAATATTTTAATAGTTTGATTGATATGACATTGAATAAGTAAATAAATTTAGGTGTCATTTTTTAATTATATTGGCTTTGCCCACCCATGAGCAATGCACATTTTTCCAGTTGTTTAGATCTAATTCATCATGTTCTCCTAATAAATGTAATAAAAATATTTCTAACAAATTTCTATTTTTGCATATTAGGCAAAATTCAATGAAAAATCAAATAGAAATTTAAATTATTATGATTAAAATATTAAACTATTTTGTTTATATTTTCAAAACTAAGGAGGTACTTATTGAATTGGTAATAATTTTAGACAATGATATATAACTATATCATCTTCAATTCAATGTATATTAACCTTTAAGTATTTGCAGTCTTCTAAGCAGTTGGCCAGCATTATGGAAGGCTAACATAGAAGACCTATCTTAGAACAAGTAACAAAACAAATTAGAAGTAATGAATCCCCTGACTATAATTATCATTAGCATATATGTAATGCAATTTTAGTTACCTCGTAGAGATTCTTTTAGAAATGTTTCTTCTAAACGTTCAAGGATTGAATAAATGTGAGATGATGCCAGTGTTATATTGAAGTTGAATATAATTTGTAATGTCATTAATGATAATTCAGTTATGGAAACATTGACCATTCTGGAGCATCAGTTCAGTAGAAACCTAGGCATGGTTGAGTAGAAAGAAATATGATTTGAAGTTAGAAGACTTAGTCTTGAATCCCAGATAGGCAAACATCCTACCCAGCCCTCTGTTTCTTAATCTGTATTGCAAGAGGTTTGTTTTGATGTCTTTTAAGAACCTTCCAGCTCTAAATCTATAATTCTGAGTTTGCCATGGGGCTTAAAAATTGCATCCCAGATCTGGGAATTCCTAGGTAATAGATTTGATTCAATCAGTAAATTCATTGTTGTGGATTTTAATTTGATTGCTTTGAATCAAAACATGAAGGTAGCTATGATTGATGTTAATGTCCCTGAGATATGTGTAGTACCATAAAGTGAAATGAGTGAGGGAAGAAAAGAATTTAGTCTAAGTATTTCTTAAGCAATCAGCTAGTTTAGGATTGAAATTGCAATGAAATGAGATATTCATTGACTAACAGACAGCAAAAGGAGATTTAGTTAGCTGTATCCATAGAAAGTACATAGAACTGACCACATTTTCTTCACATAGAAATGCATCAGCTTGGCAGGGCAGGGCATGTAAATATACATGGCTATGAAATACCGGCATGTCTAAGGGGCCCTCACTATTAGTCTAGAATCTTTTAATAATTTAGGCAACTGATAAGCATGGATAATGACTCAATATTTGCTCCATGTACAAATTAAGAGAGTTTAAAGAAAAAAAAATTACCTTCCTGCCATGGGATAAGGCACCAAAAATATTAGCCCAAACCACATGTTCAGACCCTAGGAAATGATATTCCTATCACCAAGAGTCAAGTCAAGAAGATGTGTTTTTAGTTAAGGCTTTGTTATTCATAATATATACCATATTGGGCAAATCTCTTAATTTTTTGGACCTCATTTTCTATAAGTTTACAATGAATATATTGGACAGCATAATCTCTAAGGTTTCTTCTAGATTTTATATTCATGTATATTGTGATTACATTTCTAGGTAGGAATCTTTTACAAGGCTATACCCTGCTATAAAGATTCCAAACGCCTACTATAAACTGAGATAAAAACATTCTTTTTAATGAGAACATGGAATTTAATTTCATCATTAGAGTTTAATTTAATATATAAATACCTTTAGAGGATCTGCTAAGCAGATTCATTTTATATGGAGAAATTGAAGAGGGAAACTATACTAAAGAGGAAAAACAAGTATATTCTTCTAATGACTACTTATTTACTTTGGAAGAGAAAGGAAAACACATGAGAGAATTAGTTGCCTAAAAAGCTGAAGGTACAGGTACAACAGAAGAAAGGAAACGCAAAGAGGATAGGGCAAAAAACATACAACAATCATGGGTATATTATTATTTAAGAATCATAATGATTTTGTTTATGTTCTTCCCTATAACTTCAGGAAATATGTTTCTTATTTGAATGATACCTGTCCTAGATTTGATGGAATAATTTCAGAAGTTGGAAAAATGGTCTATCTCTCTCATACATTGTCTATCATTTAGTACAAAATATTCTCTAAATAGATAATCATATGCTAAGGGTTACCACCACACCACAAAAAGAAAAATACAAACACAAAATAAGCACATATCTAAGCAGAGATTATTAAAATATATAACATAGCCGGTCAAGTCTCAAGACAAAATTGCCTCTGAAAGTTCTCCTAAGACTGTTAAATGTTTTCCTGATTTGTCAAATCCATGCCTGGAGAGCTGGCAGCAGTAGTCTTCTACAGTAGAATGATCTTTAGCAGAACACATCTCTCTCAGAGTGAGATTTGACACTGAGTTTCTCTTCTTAATGTAGAGAAAAACTCCATTTCTGAATTTACATATCAGCAATTTAATACTTCATGAATTATACAAAATCTCAGAGCTCATGGACAAGTCTGCATATGTTTTTTAACTCATCATTAGACTTTAATACACATTAAAGATTCCTAGTGGGCTCACATTGATGACTTTTGTGGGGGATGGAGACTAGTAAGGGATGATCTATACTAAACATTTACCAAGAGATAACCTACTGATAGCATACACATAGAATGAGCTGAAAAAATAACAATTATACTAGACTTGGTAAACTTTCCAGTGCAGTCAATAATCAGTCTGAAAACAGAGGAAACTAGAGGAGGCAATATATTTCTCTGGTAGGTAGATGGAATGGGTCAGAGGCCTGACTCCACCCCTTACTACTTGTGAGACTTGAAGTAACTTAACTTCTCTGTTCCTCAATTTTCTCATCTGTAAAAATAGAAGGTTAGACTAATATGGTCAGGGATCTGGATAGGGTGAGGGAGTAAATCCTCACTCAAGTCTTTGCAAAAAGAGGGGGAAAATGAATTTTTAGTAAACAAACTATGTGAATTCAAGGGGTGCCACTAAAGGAAAACTATTAGCTATTAACATACAAACAATAAGTATTACAAGTATTTTATTTAAAATGGTTTTACTTCTGAAAAGTTTTATATTTCCAAATTGTGGGATAAAAGCATTGTTTCTATTTAGTATAAATAATGAATAAATCTAGTTCAACATAGGAGATTGATCCATCATTTAGACTTACATTTGAAACCAGAAATTCATTTATCAGGAGCACATTGAATTGTGATGCTTCTCATTGCAGTCACATTGATGAAGAAAAAAAAAATAAAGCCATGCAGGAACAATTCCTTTCTGGTTCAAAAATACAATCTCTTGAGCAAAACACTCACTTGATAACAATGATATAATAGGACAATATGCCTTTTAAATTAAATCTTTTTTTTTCAACTTTAAAGGATGATATCCAATCTGTCACTTTTTGGGTGTAGATATCAGAAAGAGAGGAACCTAGTTCGAGGATGTCAGAACAATTTCACAGTATCCCTCAAAATTTTCCGGTCAGTACAGCCATTGCCATTTTGCATTGAACAAGGAAACAGCTGAATTGAGACTAGATAGAAAAGTTTCCTTACCAAATCTTTCAGGCCCCTTTCCTTTTGAGAAAGTAAAGCCCCAGAGAGATTTATTTCAGCTAAGGAGTATGATAAATACGAAATATATTTCTGACCACATTAGGCAACAGTTGAACTCTGAGAACCAGGGAATGATAGTGCAATTCTGTTCTGAGTTAACAAAAGGTAAATAGATGTTAAAAGTAGTTCAGTAGAGAAGAGTTCACAGTTCAAATGAAAAGAGCTTAGAAGAAGAGAAGTTGTGAACAGAAGAATTCTAAGAAGTTAAAGGGCAAACCTAATCTCATCATTGGCTTCTGAGCTTCCTTCAATTGCTTCCTCAGGGACAATAGACCTTCCTAGCCATTGGCTGAAAATAACTCTGGCTAAGAGGGCAAAGGGGAGCTTCATTATTATTGGCTGGTAATTCTGATTGACATAGCTTAAGAAGGCACAATAATTTTTGTCTAAGAATACTGTCTTAGGACAGTGCCTATCCTTTTTGCAAGGGAAAGAACTACTAATTGCAGCACTAACAATAACAATCTTTCTAATGTTTATGGTGTTCTTTAAGGTTAACAAAGCATTTAATTTACATTTTTACATTTGATCTTCATAAAAGCTTTTTTTTTTAAGGTAGGTGCTATTAGTGTTCTTATTTCAAAGATGAAGAAACAAAGATAAAACAGTTTAAGTGATCTGTTCAAGATCATACAATAACTGAGGCAGGTTTTGAACCCAGGTAAGAACATATGAGCAGACAACTATAAAGCATAGAAACATACTAACGAATATTATCTGTAAAGCAGATTAATCACAGTATACCCAGCAGATGACACAAATTATTAAAGGATCTGGTGAATAAGCAATTATTACAACATCTGAAGTAGATATTATTCCAGAGTACTGGATGACCCTGAAAAAAAAATGCCAGAATTGTTAACCAGATATAATGGGGGAAAATGTGCCTTGAAGGAGAGGAAGAAAGAATAACATGCAAAGCAGAAGTAGCAGAGAGCAATGTCTGTGGTAGAGAACAAGTCTGAGAGAGTATACGGTGATGAAATCAAGAGAAGACATTGGCAGGTTTGCAGCATTTAAGATTTGAGTTGTCCTCCCATGTATATGCCTTAATAACACATATCTCTCTGCGCGTACCTCTTTGTGGTTATATGTATGTTGAACGTGATTGTATATTCCACACACAATTCTTTAAAAACTGCTATATCTAATAAATTCATGTGTTTTTCTGAAAGAATGGATTAAAAGAGTTTTGGTGTAATGAACTATTATTACTTTGTTTATATTGTCATTGGATTAAAACTAAGTTTGATGTGGTGTGTATCAGGAGAAGCAGCATGGTAATATAGCATAGTAGATAAGACACTAGTACCTGGAAGTTAAGAAGACTTGGTTTCAAATACAAATTCACAAAAACTTTATGACTGAGGAAATCCTTTTACCTGTATACATTATTTGTCTCATTTGTAAAATGAGTGGGTTTGGATTTGTGTGACTCTAAGATCTCTCCCAATTTTGAATCAATGAACCAATCAATGAATCAATGAATGAGAGTTGACTACTAAATATAAATCATATTGGTGGACTTTCAGGTCACATGACCAACAAGATGGAGGTTTAGATATTTTTACAGATCTCGGTGGTTCTCTAAACTCTCCAAAATAAGACTATCCATAAGATTATTTTTAATAGGTTTACTTTTCAGCATTGATTTTCACAGGCATTTGAATTACAAATTTTCTCCCCATTCCCCCCCCCACTCTAAGATGGCATAGACTCTGGTTGCCCTGTTCCCCAGTCTGCCCTCCCCTCCGTCACCCCATTGCCCTCCCATCCGCCTTTCCCTTCCTTTCTTGTAGGGCAAGATAAATCTCTATGCCCCATTGCCTGTTCATCTTATTTTCAAGTTGTGTGAAAAAAAAAAAAAACTTTTTTTTACTTTTGGACATCTATTTTTTTAAAACCTTGAGTTCCAAATTCTCTCCCCTCTTCCCTTCCCATCCACCCTCCCTAAGAAGTCAAGCAATTCAACATGGGCCACATGCATATCATTATGTATAACCCTTCCACAATACTTATGTTGTGAAA
>CM053622.1:521211896-521234362 GCA_028646595.1 Phalanger gymnotis
TACAACTTGTTCAGCCATTCTCCAATTGAGGGGAATCACCTCTATTCCCAATTTTTTGTCAAAAAAAAGGAATCACTATGAATAATTTTGTACATATCAGTCCATTTTTTAAATTTTTCTTTGATTTCTTTGGGATAAAGATCTAGGATTGGTACTAGTGAATGAAGGATATGCACAATTTTATAGCCCTCTGGTCATAGTTCAAAGTTGTTCTCCAGAATGATTGGACTAGTTTACCACTCTATCAACAAATGTAAAAAAAAAAAGTTTTGCCTGAACCACATTGTCATTTTCCCCTCCACTACAAAAGCTCTCCTTTTTGTTCCTCTTTTTTGTGAGATATTTTTTCTCCATTTTTCCTTTCTCTTCCCTTTTCTCCCATGGTATCCTTTTTCCTCACCTATCCGTTTTTTCACATCATCACAACATAGTTTTCTCACTCATACACTATCTTTTTTTCTGTAGAGCCCTTCCAAATTGCCTAGTAATGTAAAAATTCTTAGAAGATATATATATATGTATATATATATATTTATATATATGCTTACATATATAAATATATATATATATATATTTCATGCATAAAGGTAAACAGGTTAACTTTATTGGGTGCCTTATGACTAATTTCATTTTTGCCTTTTTATGCTTTTCTCAAGTCTTGTATTTCCATGCCACAGTTTCTATTAAGTTCTGTTTTTTTTTGTTTGTTTGTTTCCATTGGGAATGCTTGAAAGTCCTCTATTTAATTAAATATTGAGCTTCCCTTAAAGAATACTCTGTTTGGCTAGGCTGGTTATTTTTGGTTGTAATAACAGTCTTCTTGCCTTTGTGAATAACATATTCCAAGTCCTCCACTACAAAGTGACTCCAAAATAATTGAATGATTTCTTTCTGATTACTTGAATTATTTACTCTTTGACACAGAACTCTTGAATTTTGCTATAATATTTATCAGGATTTTCTTTTTAGGTTCCCTTTCAGATCGCAATTGCTAAATTCTTAAATTTCTTTTTTACCAAATGGATTATGAATATTGGGAAAGTTTTCCTCAACAGTTTCTCAAAATATGATGTCTAGGATCTTTCTTGAGCGTGAATTACAATTAATCCAATATTTCTTAAATTATCTTTCCTCATTCTATTTCCCAGGTCACTTTTTCCCCAGTGGGATATTTCACATTTTCTTCTATTTTTTTAATTCTTTTGATATTGTTTTATATTTTCTTATGTCTCATGTGGTCGTCAGTTTCTATTTGCCCAATTATAATTTTTAAGGAATTATTTTTTTCAGTGAGCATCTGTACCTCCATCCCAACCCCCCCACCCATTTAACCAACTCTTTTTTTTACAATGTTATGTATTTTTCCCAGTATTTTTGTGCCTCTTTTTAATGAAAATGTTAGTTGTATTCCACAATATTCTTTCTTTTCTTTAATTACTTTCTTTTTTCTTGAGCACATTCATTTTTAAAACATAGTTCCACATTGGATATGTTGTGAAAGAAGAAACAGAAGTCACAAAAAAGGGAAAATAATATTCTTTGGGCTGAATTCAGAATCAATAATTCTTTCTCTGGATGTGGATAGCATTTTCCATTATCAGTCTTTGAAATTGTCTTGTGTCATTGTATTGCTAAGAAGAGTTATGTAAACCTTAGATGATTATCGTAAAATGTTACTGGTGCTCTATACAATGTTTTCCTCATTCTTCTCCCTTTATTCAGCATCAGTTCACATAAGTCTCCTAGATTTTCTGCAATGTGTCTGCTCACATTTCTTTTTTTAATGATCAAATATTATTACAACTCTTGCCCAAGGATATACAGACTGTTGATTTTTTTCAAGTAGATCATTTGACTGATTTCTCTAGTATTCACATTAATATCATAAATCAAAATATTTATTTTTCAACAGAAAATTAATATACAAAAGATTTCTTTTTATTAATATTATTTTTTCAAGTATATTTAAATATAGTTTTTGGCATTCAGTTTTGTAAATTTTTGAGTTCCAATTTTTTTTCTCCCACAATCTCTTTCCTCTCTCTTCAATAAATCAAGCAATCTCATATAGGTTATACATGTACAGTTATGTTAAATATATCTCCACATTAGTCATGCTGTGAAAGACTAATCAGAACAAAATGGAAAAACAAAGAGAAAGAAAGAAAAAAAATAACAATGAAAATAATATGTTTTGACCTACATTCAGACTCCATAGTTCTTTCTCTGGATTTGGTGAGCATTTTGTTTCACAAGTCTTTTGTAATAATCTTGGATCAGAGTATTAGATCTAAAGATCTTTCAACTATGCCATGTGTTTAATTCTCCCTTATACTAATGATAATGATAAGAATAGCTAGGATTTATATTGGGCTTTATGATTTGCAGAGAACTTTTTGTGTCAACTCATTTGATCCTCATAACAGCTCTGCAAAATAGTTTCTAATATTTTATCCATTTTACAAATGATGAAATTGAACATGAGAGACGTTAAATTACTTACTCAGGGTTTCTACTTCCAAGGGATCGGGGGTACTTCCTATGTAAGGATCAGAGTGCAGACTAGGAAAGCAGTGAATAATTTTTCAGTCTCAGCAGTCTATATATTTGAAAGATGAGGCCTTTATCAGAAACACTAGCTGAAAAAAATGTTTCCCAGCTTTATGTTTTCCTTCTAATCTTGGTTGCTTTAATTTTGTTTGAGCAAAACATTTTTAATTTAATGTAATCAAAATCATTCATTTTGCATTTTCATAGCGTACTCTGTCTCTAGTTTGGTCATAAATTTTTCCCTTCTCCATATATGTTACAGGTAAACTATTCCTTGATAAGGTGTCATTTCAAAATATAGAGTGTAATTCATTCCCCAATTGATAAATAGTCAAAGAATATTAACGGGATGGTTTCAAATGAATAAATTAAAATTATCAATAATCATATGAAAAAAATGCTCTAAATCACTATTGTTTAGAGAAATGCAAATTAAAACAACTCTCAGGCACCTCTTCATACCTATCTGATTGGCTAATAAGACAGAAAAGGAAAATGATAATGTTGGAAATGATGTGGGAAAATTGGAATACTAATGCATTTTTGGTAGAATTGTGAACTGATCTGACCTTTCTGGGGAATAATTTGTAACTATAACCAAAGGGCTGTAAAAATGTGCATACTCTTTATTCCAGCAATACCACTACTAGCTCCGTATCACGAAGAGCTCATAAAAAAGGAAAAAAAGGACCTGTGTGTACAAATATATTTATGGCAGCTCTTTTGTGATCGCAAAGAATTGGAAATTAATGAGATGCCCATCAGTTGGGGAATGACTGAACAAGTTGGGGTTTATGAATATCATGGGATAATATTCTTGTATGAGAAATGATGAGCTGGGAGATTTCAGAAAAAAAAAACCTGGAAAGACTTACATGAACAGATGCTGAGTGAAGTGAGTAGAATCAGGACTACATTGTACACAGCAACAGCAACATTATGTGATGATTAACTATGACAGATTTTGTTCTTCTCAGCAATACAATGATCTAAGACAATTCCAAAAGACTTATGATGGAAAATCCTAACCACATTCAGCGAAAGAATTACAGAATCTTAATGCAGATTGAAGCATAATATTTTCACTTTTTTTTCCATTTTGTTCTTTCTCATGTTTTTTTTTTCCCCCCCTTGTGTTCTGTTTCTTCTTTTACAGCATGACTAATATAGAAAAATGTTTAACATGATTGTACTTGTATAACCTATTTAAGATTGCTTGCTGTCTTGGGGAGGAGAGAGGGGAAGGAAGGAGGGAGAAAACTTTGGAACTCAAAATTTTACAAAAATGAACATTGGAAACGATATTTACATGTCATTGCAAAAAATAAAATACTGAAAAAAGAAAAAAAGAGCTAGTTCTGAGATTTTGGAAATTTTTGTTGCTTCCAAAGCAGTGTAATCTGGGAAGAAATTTAGTCCCTACTTTCCTAGTCTGCACTCTTATCCTTACATAGGAAATACCCCTACTCCCTTGGAACCAGAAATCATGAGCAAGTCATTTAACCTCTCTCAGGTTCAATTTCATCATTTGTAAAATGGGTATATAAGGATTTATGTCACAAAGCTGTTTTGAGGATTAAATGAGTTAACACATAAAGTTCTTTGCAAACCTTAAAGCACAATATAAATCCTAGCTATTCTTATCACTATTGTTATTATAAGAGAGAATGATGCACATGGTACGGTAGAAATATCTTTGGATTTGATGTCAAAGAACTTGGGGTCACAATCTAGCTCTGTATCATGTATATCTACCCAAACAAAGAACTTTTAAGTGATAAATCTGGTGAACATTTTCCATTCCTCCTTCTGCATGATGCCTTTGCAGCTTTTTATATTGTTAGCTCCTGCTTTATTCCTGGATACTCTTTCTTTCCTTTTCTTCTATAACACTGTTTTTTTTTCTCCTTTGTGCTCCTAAATGGCTGACTGTCCCTTATTTCATATTTTTGCTAAGGTAGTTTGTTTGTCTTCTAAGATCTTGTCCTGGACTCCATTTTTTCCTCCTTACAATTTCTTGGAGATAGCAACATTTATTGATTTAATCACGATTTCTAAGCAGACGGCTAAATAGCTATATGAAGCCTTCATTTCTCTCCTGCATTTCAGCACACATAGATAGATACTAACTAGCTATGTCTACCAAGTTGCCCCATCAACTTCTCAAACTCAGCATGTTCCAAATAGAACTAATACCCTTACCCCTCTCACCAAATAAAACTATTTATCCTTTCTAAATTTTTTTTAGGTTTCTTGATGGTAGCACACAATTCCCAAAGCCACCCAGTGGCCAAATCTTGATGTTATCATTGCTTTTTCATTTAGCCTAAATTTCCATTTTGACATTCTTATCGGCTATACCTCAATAACTCTTCCTCTTCTTTTTACTTATGTAACTACTACGAAAGTTCAGACTCATGTTATGTCTACTTTGTTGACATAGTCTCGTAACTGGTATCCTTTCATTCAATCTTTTCCTTTTTCAATGCTTCCTCCACATAGGTGTTGAATTAATATTTCAAATTTGATCATGAAACTCTTCTTGAAATTTTTCAGTGATTTCAAATTTCACCTGCAAAAAACTTTTAATTTAGTATTTAAAGTCTCCTACAGTCTCACTCTAGACTTCCTTTCCAGCCTTATTTCCCATTTCTCCATTCATGCACTTTCAGTACCACTCAAATTGGTTTAGTTGCCATCCTCCAAAACTCTAAAGTATATCCTCCACCCTACCCTCTGACCCTTTGAGTAAGCAGAACTCTATGTCTGCAGTGAACTTTGTTCTCACCTTTGCTTCTTTAACTTCCATTGAAGGTTAGCTCAGTTGCCACCCCTTTTCCTCCACTCCAGTTATCAGTGATCTCTGTTATCAAAATATTTTATCTTCATCTATGTTACATTCAGTTGAATATTTGCTCCCTAGGGGCAGAATTTAATTCAGTAGATATGTTCTCAATTGAATTTAAAGTCATTTTTCCACTTTTATAACAAATAGTACTTGTCCTCTTGTTGAGTTATACTCTCTAACAATAATCAGTTGCTAGAGAACTAGCAGAGCTTCTCATTAGCTATATGAATACTACTGCTTCAATTAAACTCTTTTTGCAGCATTTCTGATAAGCATTTCTCAGTCATCTTATCTAAAGAAAATGCCAGAGATGTATTCACTTTCAAACAGGGAATATGAATGACTGTCTCAGACAGCCTAGAAAGTGAGAAAATTAGAATTGCTTTTTTAGATATTTTTAAATGTTAATACGAATGTAAAAAGCTGCAATTCATTTAAAGTGATAACTAATTTTTTGAGACTGTTCTACCAAACAGTTGAATTGTCTCCATGAAAAATACATGAATAGTCTCTTCCTGAGCACCCACAGCTGTGGTGAGTTGTGCCCAGCTGTTCTTTGGACAGAATTTTGTGAGAAAGGCTTGTTAACTGTTCAGCAACCTATCTCTTCCATAGAGGTTCAGATCAATTTGATGATTTGTATCTAAAGTCCTTTAAGGTGAAAGGACATTATTTAATATGCAACCTACCCTCACAACTCCAAATCTCTCTTTGGGCTTCTTTGCAATATCCTTTCTATGTCTTCTCAATAAGTGTAGAAATGCATTTATTGTCAGATGACTTTTATTTATTATTCTTAGTCTTATATGAACCCTACTCATTATCATTTTTATTGAAAATCCCTTCCTTAGTTTTGGACTTTCTACCTCAACACAGAGCACATTCTATTTTTTGTCCAATTTCCTGACATCTGACCTTTTGACCTTATATAAAAACGAGATTCTTTGAGTGATTATTTCCCCTTCACTACACTGGAGGTCCCAGCTGAAACTCATTCACTTCTATAAGATGTTAGAATTTTGTTTGCCTGTTTGTTCAACTCTTCCAAGCTGAGAAACTTTTCAGGACCTTGGCATAACATCAAATCAAATTGACCCCAGGTAAAAAAGCCTTTTCTGATTTGTCATTGAATTGAGTTTCCCAGCTCCCTAAGTTTCAGTGCATCATCCAAAATCATTTTGAAGAAAGAATTTGAGAAGCATTTTTAGCCATTTATTGACTAACAGTCTTTCTTTTCTCTTTTATTCAAACCATTCTCCACATGCCAACCTTGGGGTGATAGACATTTAAAAACCTCATGCTTTTTAGAAAATGTAGGTGTTCTGTTGCTTATACTATCAGCTAATTACTTGTGATCAGCATATGATCAATCAGTGATACTGATTTACACACTGCATAGACAATAAAGATGGTAAGAATAATCAGTCTTTTTTTTTCTTTTAGTGATACTCTGAATTAAAAGTCCAGTGAATCTTACGATGCAAAGAAATGGAAAGTCACAATAAAGTTAGTTTATCCTTATTAAATCAAAGTAGTAGTTATCCCTCTTTAATATATGTATCTTGAATTAACCCATGTACTCTATTGGCAAGCCAAACTGAACTCTATCCTCCACTCTCATCCTTCCCTCTCCACCCACAGGACATTTGTTTAATAATAATAACATAATAAAACAGTATATTTTTTAAATAAAAATAAGTAATAAAAATAGTTAATAACAAATAATTCTTGATGTGGCAAATTCCCCTCTTCCCTTAATGGCCCATTGGAACACTTTTCTTCCTTAAAGGATCATTTCATAAATCCTTTCTCCATACCCTTGAATTCTTCTATTTTTTTTCTAATTACATATAACCTACTATTTCAATTTTTGTATGTGCCTAGTATAATCTACTTTTAACATATATGAATGTATATGAATGTATACATACATGCACATATAATACCCCCCATTCTCAATAAAATAGTTTCCTTGAAGACAAGAACTATGTCACTCTCCCAAATATATAACCCAATTCCTTGTATGTAGCCAATATAGAATACAGAAATATTGCATTTAAATTTCAATGGAAATATTTTTATAACCATTATTCCAATTGAAGATTTTACTGAGTAATAATTTTCAAAAGATTTATATAAAGTGAGTTTATAAAAGAATAAAAGAGAAAATTTAATCCATACAGCAAATTTACCTTTTATAATAGGCCAAATTCAATTTCATTTCTTTTCACCTCAATAGATATTTATCAAACACCTATCCAATGCACAGAAGTGAAATCTCTACTGTAAAGCATATAGAATAACTATTATGGCATGCTTCCTACCTTCCCCTCCAAAAATACACAAAAACCTTAAAATATTTTTGCAGCAAAAGTAATATAACATAGTACAACAAGAAAGGAAGACTCATAACTAAATCAGGCAAAATAACTCACATTTTTCCATGTCTGAAACCACTTTTCTGTCAGTTAGGTGGGTAATCTATTTCATTATGGTTTCTCTCATTCATGATCAAGTTATTGCATTATTCAGTGTTCTTAAGTCTTTTAAATTTATTTTTTTTCTTTTCATCGTTGTTTATAATGTATAAATTTTTCTCCTGGTTCTACCCACTTCACTCCAAAAAGTTTTTTTTTTAATTCTAATTTTAGTAGTTTCTTATGAGACAATGGTATTATTACATTAATATACCATAATTTGTTTAGTCATTCCCCAATTAACATACACCCTCCTTTTTCTCTATTCAGGTATTTACTCACTCAGGTCTTTGATTAATTCAGTGATTGTTTAAGATTGAAGCGCCATACGTTTACAAATATTTATGTCAAATTGATAACAATCCAATGGATGCCAAGGTTTTAAAATAATATATTGACTTTAATACTTCTGTCCTTCAAAATTCAGTGAGCAAACTCTTAACAGATTGTTAGAAATAATTCTGTGGGCATATTTTGAGTTCCACTGACAATCCTTCTCTGTCAATCATGAAGCAGTTTGAGAGTTTTTTTAAGCAAAGAGCTGATGGTAAATCTTTAATTGTATTTGTATCCCCAGCATTTAGCACAGTTTCTAACACATAGTAGGCACTTAGCAAAAGTTTACCTGAATGTCTGACTAAATCTTATTCAACAACATACACATACACATGTGTGAAAAGTAAAAATCAAAAGGACATTTAATAAGGACAAGCAAATATTTGAAATTTAGGGGAAAATTGTCAATTCAAACAAGTAGATCTGCAAAAATTACTTCCCAAAATTAAAGATATACTTAAACATTAGTCCTAAATTTATATAACAACTTCTGCCAATAAGCTAAGATTAAATTCCTTTTCCTAGTGGTAGTTAATGATCTGCCCACCAGAAAGGAAAGCCAGTTCTCCTTCAAGAATTCTGCCCTAACGTACAGAGCAATAAAGATGAGGCAATAGTATATCAGGTAGAAAAATCATCAAAAAACAGAAATAGAGGTGAAAGGACAGAGGAAGAGAGGAGAGACAGGAGAGAGGAGGAGGATAAAGAGAAAGAAAAAGAGACAGAGAGATAGACAGACAGAGACAGGAACAGATAGACAGATAGATTGATAGGCAGAGACAGAGACAGTAAAGTTCCTATTTGGATCTTTCCAATAACATCCCTACTAGTAGTGTGGAACTGTTGTGAGACCACTTACCCTGTTATGAGGGTCTCTTTATCCTGCTTATCGGATTTTCATGAAAATTAGAGTGAAAAACTTATACTTTCTAAACTCTGTGCCACATTTGGGAGTTACTGGAAGTGTTGTCTTTTTGAGCAACAAGTTAGTTTTTGGAAGAAGTAGATGCTATCCTGTTAACTACAGAAAGTTGTATTTTTATCCTGAGAGAAAGCCCATGGCTGCCCCCTTTTCCAAGTCGCATTGTCCTGACTGAAGCAGATGCATTGAACACAGCATGAAACAGCAATGATAGTATTGCCAAAGTTAGCTAAATAGTCAGGCTCCTGACAGGACATTTCAAACCTTTCATTTCAAACCACATATTCCTATCACCATTCATTTATCTTCCAGGTTCTATTTTGAAAAGCAGGATTATGTTTTCTTTGGATTGACAAAAAATATGTCCATTACATGAAATGTTTGGGCACACATTCAATATGTTAAATAATACCAGAGTCAAATTGATTGAAGTAGAATCATAAAATTAGACATTGTCGCTTCCACATGGCTTAATTTATTTGTTTGGATCCTTTTTGTAATACTTTTGCTAATAAGGTCCTAGAGTACTGTGAAAATAACAAGTACAAAATTTAAGCATTTCCCAGTCTCTGAGTGAAATAGACTACCACTGTCAGGAAAATTAAACACACACACACACACACACACACACACACACACACACGCGCACATACACACACATACGTCTGTGCGTATGTGTCGGTATGTATGCACATATGTACATGTATATTTAATTAATGTTTGCGTAATATAGTATATTACATATGTGATTTAGCATATATTACACAATATACATATATACATGTGCATGTAAAATATACATGTAAAATGCACATATACATGTAAAATGCATCTGTTTAATTGCTTTAGATGATTTTTTTTATTGTTTTTACATCCCTATTATGTACATACTAGCATAATGTATACATTTCTTTACATAACACAATGTTGGAAAGCAAATGGAAGATAGAGAAAGATGAGACTTAAATCATAATTTCCAAATATGGAAATGGTAATACAAGTTGATGCCAAAGTTGCCATTCACAGATTGGTCTCATCAGGTATCCAAGACCTCACAATGACAGTAATTTTGATATTATCCTAGAGTGATATAGTTTTTTTTACAGTTTTTCAAAATGTCAATACATACAATACCTCATTTGATCTTTTTTTTTTGATTTTTAGTTCTTTTTATTCAGCAGTCAAACGAGGGTATATTTCAAATAAGCATTTTGTGCCATATCCAACGCCAGTTCAGCAGACTAAGATTCCCTCTCACAAAACTGTCATTTATTTGTTCTGTCTGCAACCGTCTGCATAATAAATAAGAACTGCCACAAATGTTCACTATTCCAGCATATAAAACCAAGCAACAAGTATCTCAAAATAGTCATGACCTTAAAACAAATTTCTCAGAAAAAAATATAACATAAGATTAAGCTTCTGCAATATTATTTCCATATAAAACACTGGTAAAATATTTTTTCTTAAAAATTAAATAATTAAATACCAAACCAATTATATACAGTACACATGAATGAGTCAAAACATCCAATTCTTGGTCTCTCTGGTGGCAAGAAGAGCAGTTCTATCATATTTTGTGGTACTAGAAAGCAGTTCAGTCAGGACCCCTGACTCATGAAGCACTCAGTGAGAAAATATTTACAGCCCCACACTTGTCCTTAGGTGGACAGGTTTGACTGAAGTCTTCAAGAAAAGATCCTATGTTTACTTCAGTGAGTAGAAAATTAAACCTTTTTTTTTTTTTCTGACACAGCAGCCAATATTGTCTTTTAGGTTTACTGCTCCTAGCTCAGTTATGTATTTGAAAATAATGCTTTGTTTAATATATGGTAATTTGTCCATTTGCAAGAGGTCCCCCTTTGAATGTCTCCCTAGTTCACTCTAGCATTAACTTTACTATGATAAATAAAATAAATCTGATCTTACAACTCGTTTCAGATACCAAATAAAGGAAAGCTGGTAAGAACCTAAAGGGGCAGCACATCTCTAAGAAATGAATTTTGACTTCAAGAACACAAAGAATACATAAATAATCTTTCTATATGTATATCATGTCAAAATTCTTTAAGTACACACTTGCAAAGCTACCATTTTGCCTTGGGAAATCTGAGAATCAGCTAGAATGTTCAACAAATATCCTACTGCCACCAAGGTAAGCTAGACTCTTTTCTGTATTCAAACCGTATTCCTAGCAAGTACAGAATACACTTCTCAGCCTCTTTTCTCAGGCTAAACTTTTCAAGCTCCTTTCTCAATGATTGGTAAAAATGACACGTACCAACTGAACAATTCGTGTCATTTTAATAAAAACTTGTCAAAAATTCCTTCCACTAAAGTAAACATCATTTGTTTTTATTTCCTTCTTATTCTTCTCTAAGTTATTAGCAATGGCCTATGTTCTTCGACGTTTGGCTGCACTCGGACTAGAGGGATTGCTGTTTGCATTTAAGACCTTTTCTGTGACCCGATTGCGTTTCCTCTTGTCTGCACCCTCTTTAGATCCAGAGTTTGATGAGCTCTTTTCTTTCTCTTTGCCACTGGTCTTTTCAGCTCTCCCCAAATTTCCTGAAGATGTAAAAACATCTTCAGTACTAGTGTATGGATCCACTTCCTTTATTTCTTCCTTCACTTCATCTTCAATCATTACTTTTGCTTCTTTGACCTCTGAAATAGTTTCTTCAGGAAGGATGAAGTTCTCTGAATTAGGGAATGGAAGAATCTCAAACTCATGCAATGCTTGCATATCGCACATAGTACTTAAATGATCCCAGATGACTGGAGGAGATCTGCCTCCCCAAGCTCTGACTGAACTTGTCCCTGATGCAGATCATGTGGAAGGGGCAGTTCACACCGAAGGGCTTGTGCCCCAGCATGGGCCCAGAACCAGGGCCGCCTCGGCCGTCCCCACCGCCCCCGCCCCCGCCCCCCCAACTCGCATCTCCCTGCTTCCCTTCCGCACCCCAGCCGCCGCCGCTTCCTTCGCCAACACTTCTCCCTTCAGATACAGGGCCGCCGCCGCTACCGCTTCCGCCGGTGGCAACCTCGGCTTCCCCCATAGCTCGGTCCCGGCTAAGAGAGCCTCATTTGAGGCATCTTCATAACAGTCCTTTGAGGGAAGACTACCTTATCTGCCTTATTATTCCTATTTGATAGGTCAGTATTCAGAGGCTAAATGAGAAGTAATGAGGCTAAAGTCATAAAGCTAGAAAGAAGTGGAACAAGAATTAAAATTATGTTCTTAATAAAAACTGACATTTACATATGACCTTAAATTTTGTGAAGTGCTTTGTGTTACACAGTATCTTGGTTAAGCTTCAGAAGGACCTTATAAGTATTCCACACATTATGATGCTCAATTTTCGGGTGATACAACTAATATTTATAGCAATTAAGTGAGTTGTCTATACTCACCCAGATAGTAAGAATCAGAGGTATAATTTGAACCCACATCTTCCTGACTCTAATCCCAATGCACAATGTGATGTAATATGAAGAAATCTGTGTTTCTAAATCTATGATTATAAAGTCCTGAATCTCTTAGTCTCAATGGGCCTGTTTCTTTATCTAGAAAATGAAGAGGTTAGACTCCATGTCCTTGAAGACCCTTCTGGATTTAAATCTATGATCCTATGGCCTATACACCACACCATGAATTGTCTCTGGTCTTCTGACCCTTATTCAAGCAATCTTAAACCTCTAGGTTTATTGCTGATGATTAGTTTTTATTATTGTCAAGTTGGAGATAAATGTGGAATTATGAGTAGGGATTAGGCAGTTTGGGACAAAGTGAGCAAAGATAAAGCTGACTGTTCATACTATTACTTAGCCCAATTATGAGTTGTGCTAATATATATATATATATATATATATATGCATGTGCATATGTATATGTATGTGTATACACACATATATCTCTTTGTTTTGGCCTAAAACGATCACACTGACACTAGTAATTATGATGGTCTTTTGTGCAATTCCAAATTTTAACCCTAAATTCCAGTCCTCAATGTCTTTAAGCCTATACCATGTTCCATTATTAAAGTGAACCATAAGTATTGAGTAAATTTTATAATATTACTCAAGGTCTTTGCATCTCCCGAGACTAAATTTTAGGGAGGACAGATAAGAGGCTTGGTTGGAAATATGCTTAGTAATATTAACTTAGAAATTTGAGAAGATCAACACAATCCATCGTTAATTTATTCTTAGCCTCAGTCATATATGAGTCGAACAGCATTGTGATTGTGAGGAGAAATGCTTCTTGCAGCTGAGACAAATTCTCAAAGCAGTACTTCTTCCCCATTCTTTACCAATCTGGAAAAACTAAGACAATAATAGCCCGGTTCTCTCACCCAGCATAGTGATTACAATAAAATGAGAAGCCTCATCCATGATTAGATAATGTGCAGAGAAAATGTTATTACCTGCTGACCCAGTAGTGAAAGGTAAAGAATGTAGCACAAGGTTGCTGACAGTCTGTGCCCTGGTTTCTGAAAGAAATCAGCTATTACTGGGGGAAAACAGCAGCTGCTGCACCTATGTAAGTGCTTATGGCTTCTTTCTCTATGCTCACCATGCCAGACAAATATTTCATTGCCAATATAGGTCAAAAGACATCAAAATAAGCATCAGCGGGATATGCACATTCTTCAATTTTAGCCAAATTTTCTCTGTAATAAATAGAGGCATTTTGTTTATTTGCTTTCTGGTACTGTTAGGTACTCATACTAACATTCACTTTATCCAAGAAGGCAAAGGGGTGTCTATGAAATGCTTATGATCAAGATTTCCTTGAGGAGTGGCCATTTTGCCTGTAGAAAATAGAGGTATGATAGGACCCTCTATAATCATTTGTCTGAAGGGAGTATATTTGAGAATACTACTCCTTCCCAATTAGTTCTCTCTGGTGGCCAATGTAAGGCAAGATTTCAGAACAACACTCTCAAGCCTAATCCAAGCAAAATAGCTTTAGTTAATTATCATCAGTGACTCCTGCCTTCTGTAAATTGAATCCTCCACTCCCATTTTCAGCACAGATAGACCAAGGGACTACTACTAAGGATTTATAACATCTTTGTATCACAAATAAGTACTCAAACGTCTCCTGAATGAATGTCCAGATATCACTGAAGAAGGAAATACATGCACTCACAACATAGTTGTGAGGCAAAGGAGGGAGAAGGAATCAACCTTTTGTTTCTCATAGAATCCTTTGGCAGTCTGGTGATGCCTTCAGACCACTTCTGAGAATAATGGTTTTTAATGGACACAATAAAATTCATAATACTAAAAAGGAAACAAATTATATTGAAACATAGTAATCACATGCATTTAAAATTATGAACCCCAGATTAAGAACCTCTACACTATATATTGTAGAATTGGAGTTCCTAAACATAACAACTTCAAGACAAGTTTACCAGTGCTATTTCACAAAGAAGCACTCCCACTAAAGCTGAGAAGAGTTCAAGTAAGTCTAGCTCAACTAGGATGAGGAAGACCTCCATACTCTCCTATATCACAGAAACTTGTGATACAAAGAGACATTTTCCCTGCAAATGTGGGTTTGGAAATCGAAAGTAATGGCTCATTCACCAGTTCTGTGGTGATGGCCTTTGGTCTGGGGAATTTCATGTTCTACTGAACAATGGCTGCCCATAGCTATGAGAATTCTAAGACATTGACACAATGCCTTCAAACTACCTGGTACCCCACTGCAGTATGGAATATTGTGTGGAAAAAAAAAACTCATTCCCACTTCAGAATTATTCACTACACCATTTAGGGTATTTTCCACTTCCTTTTATAAGAGGATGAGAAGGCAATACTAACTACAAAGAAACAAACTGTTAATGGAAAGTGAGAGCTTGATGGTTAGAATATTTTTTGAGAGTAGCATTTCCAGCCCTCTCTTATATCATATCCATCTCCTCTGCTTCATATAAAGTCAACTGTGTTGTTAGGGGATGAGAGAGAGAAAAACAAAGACAGAGAGACAAAGAGAGACAGAGACCAAGACAGAGAGAAAGAGAGAAACACAGAGAGAGAACAGAGAATGAGATTAAACAAGTAAAATTTTATTAAGGTGTTTCTACTTTCAAGGCCCTGTGCTTGGGAAGTTGATGCACACACACACACACACACACACACACACACACACACACACAGATGTATTTATGTATATATGAACTGTGTGTATATATGTATGTGTGTATACACAAGCGTATATATACATATGTATGTATATGTACTATATATGTATGTACACACATATATGTACATATATTTTAAATGCCTCGTGCCTTCAAGGAAAATGTATTTTACTGAGAGGTAGAACATGCACGTAGTTAAATAAAGTCAAGATAATTTCAGAAGGGAGACAGCACTAATAGCCAGCAAAACTGAAGATGGTTGTTTGAAGGAAGTTGTCTATACAGAATTTGAGCAAGAAAGAAAAGGATTCAAGTTGTCCCTATGACATATGATCATTGTGAGACACTGAGCAAGTCATTTAGTTAAAGGTTTAACTTAGTAGCTTGAATTGACCTAATGAATTTCCTTACCCAAGAGTTCTCTCTACCAGCAAAATCAGAGACCCAGCCTTTCTCTCTAAGAGGCTGTGAGATTCAATTTCTGTCCCAACATGCCAATAGTATTAGTTTCTATCTTTGTGATTCTGTCATATAACCATGTTTTGGATTTTTGTTGCTGCTTTTGTTGCAGACAGTGACTATTATAATGAAAAGGATGTGGGGAAATGGAGAATTTTACTGTCATTAATGAATATAATCTCAAGGAGAAAAACAGAACATTTCTACTATTTGATAATGACTACAGTTTGGGAATATTTTCATTATAATGAATTGTTTATTGCATGCAATGATCCAAAGTAGACTTGGGTAAAGTTGAAGAGGGTAATATTTTATTCTAGACCTTGTCACCTTCCCTATCAATACCCTAACAGGGCTCTGTCTTCCACTAGCTGTGAGTCTGAAAAGAATATGATAAATGATTTCATAAAGCAGTGTTAGGGACTGACAAAGCTCTAATGGGCTATTTAAGGGGTATTAGTATTTTAACAGGGGAAAATGATTAGACCTAAAGAAATCCCTAATCACAGAAGATGAGGCTTCATAGCAAAATGGTGCAACACATATTTTAGAAGCAAGATGAACATTCTACCAAATTCCCCTTAAATTACAACACATAGGCAGCTTTTCATTTTGTCTCTGCTTAAGGTCATGGCTTGGTGTTGGTTATTCACAGAGACAAGATTTAATTTATACTTGATTTGTGAGAATGTGTGAATGACTTTTTTTGTTCTCATTAGGTGGGCTTTTGATTCACCATGTGATGTGATGGCCAAAGGCAGCGATTGGTGCTGACTTCTTGATTGTGGGGGACAAGATCAAGTCTATGAATTAGGATAGCATTAATAACTCCCATCATCCACCCCTGCCCAAATTCATGGTCTTGGGGTGGGGGTTTCTGATCTTTTACTCAGCATAGCTCAGCATAATGAGAGTTCAATATGTTTAAATAGATGTGTTTACTCTGATGAATGTGCCTGAACATACATGGGGAAAAACATCACCATATATAACAGATAGAGCCCCAAATCCCAGGAAACTACAGTATTGTAGAGAGAGAAATGTCTTATTTAACATTCAGTGTACCTGTTCCTGGAAGATCCATGAACATTCTTGTTCTCTTTTGTTCCAATTTTCCTGCACTGTTAAATATCAGTTGGATTTTTTTGAAATACAAGATTACTCTTCTGGCTTGTCTGTACCATACTCAGTCATATTCTGCAGCTAGAAGAATCTCAATACAGGTGTTTAAAAACATTTCTATTTTCCATTTGGCTCACAAGAGGAGAACAATACAAAAAGGTATTTCCTTCAGTTTTGGCTACCTACCAATGAGAAAATATCATAAGAGAGGTTATCACTCACAGAAAAAAAAGCAATGTGTATTCTTCCTTCTGGGAGAAGTATAGGGCACTTGTAAGATGATTGGATTGTGGACCAGCATTACAAAGAATGAATATATGGAATCCACCTCAGAAGAGAACTGAGAATAGAGTACATAGAGGTGAATTTCTTGATATCTTATTTATACACATACCTACACATATACACAGGGAGTTATATATGTACATGCCTATATATAGATGATTACATGCACATTTAAATCTATATGCATATATATATATATACTTATGCTAGCACGTACACATGTGTAAATAGTGCACTGTATGTCTGTAACCAAGGTACATACATGTATGTAAGTGAATGTGTGTACATATATAAATGAATGTAAATGCATTACATAGGTGTTCACATGAATGTAAACAAACACATATATGCTGTTCCTTGTTAACCCAGACAATGTTATATGCCTCAGTATGAAGATATAATGCTGTCAAGTTTAAATATGCTAAATATGGAATTGCTGTCTTCCCCCCAGAGTTTATTAGAATTAGTACACTTTATTTTCTGGTTCACAAATATTTGTAACATGTATGTACTTTATATTTCCTTCCCTCCACTCACTTGCAAATTTTGTGCTTCTTATGCACACACACAATTTCTCCAATCTCAGTGACTTTCTACTGGCTCTTCTCCATAATTAAAATGCTGCCCCTCCTCACCTCTGCCTTCTGGCTTTCCTGACTTCCTTAAAGAATCAGTTCACATCCTTCTTTCTTCAGTTGGCCTTTCCCAATGTCTCCAGTTAATAGTGCCTTCCCCATTAAGATGTTCTGAAAATGTTTCTCTCTCTCTCTCTCCATAGATAGATAGATATGTCTTTATATGTAGTCTCCCCCAGTAGAATGTGCACTCCTTGAGGGCAAGACCATTGGATACTTTCTCTATATCTGCTGTGCTTAGTAGTGTTTTGAAAGTAATAAGCACTTCTAAAATGCTTGTTTGCTTGTTGACTGACTGACTATTATGTGGGCATAGCCAGAAAGAGGGAAAGTAATACTATCAAAATACTGGGACAAAAAAAAAAACTCATCCCACACACGTTTAATTCTTTTTAACTCCTATTGTCCTTCAGGGATCTTCTCATATGCCTCTTTCTACAGGGAGTGTTCTTGGATCCCTCCAAATCCTCAGGACCATGTAGATATTCATGCTTTCTCCTTCCTCCAATTTCCTTATATTTACTCAGCTGTTGTGAGAATTAGAGAAGGAATTGTGGCTGTTCCTTAGTTCCTTTCTGTAGGACTTATTCTCAAATCCATTGCCAAAACAGCATGTGTTGACCAGAGGTACTAGGTTTCTTCCTGTGCGGCCCCACCACTGAAAAGTGAGGGGAGGTTGTTGTGTCTGAAATGACTGTGATCTGAAGAGGAAGAGTTCCCTATGAAGCTGGATTTACTTTGGAAAATAATTTTCTTTTCTTTTTCTTTATTTCTGTCTGCTCACAGTGTCTCTCTGCATCTCTCTGCCTCTTTTTCTTTCCATCCCTATTTCCCAGTCTGCCTTCGTTATTCTTTTCTCCCTAAACCCTCTCCATGCCTCACATTCTCTGTTACTGTAGAGGTTAACACTATCTTCCCAATCCCTCAGGTGTACAACCTAAAAGTCTGAATCCTCATTGTCCCTCATTCTCTAGATCTAATTTGTCACCAAAGTTTATCTGTTGCACAGTCACAACATATTTTGAATATAACCCTTCTTTCCTCTAACACTGCTACAGCTGCAGTGCAAGTCCTCATCACCTCATGTGCTCACTATTACAGTAGCCTTCTGATGAATCTGCTTGACTCAAGTATCTCTCTACTCTAATTCATTCTCCATTCAGCCACCAAAGTAGTTATGTTAAAACTCAGATCTTCCATGCCACTAGCCCAGTCAAACTCCAGAGGCTCTTTAAACCCTCCAAAATCAAATAAAAAATAATGTTTGTTGACTATTATAAAGTAAAATTTCCTTTTGACATGTAGGCATCCTTTGATATACAAATGAGTTATATTTCTGAACAATTACCTGGAAAATGGCTTTCTTTATTTGCAATCTTATTTTACCATTGATTTCTAGGCTTTAGTTGTGGCATTGAAAAGGACAACCGTTATTTCTATTAAAACATAATGACAGTTACTTATGTGTCAGTGCTCAGAAAGTTTGTTTTTTGCAAAAGAGCTAAGTATGGTAAAGCAATCTCTGATGATGAATACCTCCTTTGAAATGGGGAAATAAAGGAAATTCATATTCAAGGTTCATGATCTACCTAACAATGGGGAACGTTCATTTTTTTTTTTGTTATGGCAAAGTTCCCACTAATTGGTAGGTGGAATCTCATAAAATTGGAAAGATCATACTTTCTTTAAATATCTTTACAATAGAGGAATTTAGTTTAATCTGGCAGCCTGGAGTATTGTTAGCACTCTTAACCCACCCCACCCCCTGATTGTCATGTGATCTTGATAATGTCTTTCGACATATTTTAAGGTGCAATTTTTCCCCATCAGTAAAATGGGACTGATTAATACTTGTTTGCCACCCCATTGCACTAGGCAACTGAGTGTTGAGTTGTTTAATTAATCTGTGGCCTTGGACAGTACCTTTAATAGAAGTTCATTTCAAACAATTAAATGGAATGGATTAATGATTGAAATGTCCTTCACATATGATTATTTAACACACCCACAAGCAATGGTGCAAGCACTCTCCAATAGAGCTGATAACTCTGCACTCATTTACTAGTATAGTCTTCTTGCCTCATCTCCTTTGTGAACAATGACATGCAATTAACAGTGAGATATTCTGAAAATTCCATCCTTTTCAGAGCTTCATGAAATAGTTAAGTCCCAAGAGGGGAATATTGTGTTGTAAGAGATAGAATATAACATTTTTTGCAAGAAATTATGGTTTTTGTAGAGACCTCTTAGGTGGGGGTAGCAAGACATACTGGATAAATCAGGATGGCCTGGTTTCAGGTCCTATCCCAGAAACATCCTGGCTATTTGACTGTGGCAAATTTAAATGGAATTCTGAATATGGTACTTCCCTCCACTGACAAAGGCTTAATATCTTATCTTAATTTATTCTATACTCTTAGAAAGTCATCCAGAACACTAAATGTGTGTATGTAAATTTCAATGGTATGTAGTTTTAATCTCATTTTAACAGTATATTGAATTATAACTGAAGAAAATAATTTTTATTTTATAATTTTATAATTTTTATTCCTGAGAGTCAACGATAATTTCCCTCATCATTAAAGCTATTATATAGTAATATCTTATCAATATCAAATGTTATATTTCAATATCAAAATGTTTTATCTCAAGACTCCATTGGATATTTAGAAATAGGGAAAACACTAGTTACCAATTAAGAAGATTTCCTTTGCAATCCTATTTTAACATATAATAATATATCAGTTTACATGAGACTGTGTCATCAAAACTATCAATTGCACCAACAGGAAATAAAAGACTAAATTCCTCATATATTTGTGAATTTAAGCACATTTTTTTCTGACCAATATGTAATTATTACTAGGGATACTTCTATCCAAGTGATTAAATGACCACAGTTGAAAATAACAATACAAACAACACCCTAACTTCAAAATAATTGCTTTCAGCTCTTCTATTACCATTTCAAGGCAAGATAATACTGGTAAATGAGTCCAAAGTTATCATATCTCTTGGAGAGTGCTTGTCCCATTGCTTGTGAATATGTTCTATAATCACAGATGATGGTCATTTAAAAATGCATTTCATTAAATTGTTTGAAATAATTAGTTGAAATAATTAAAATGATTGAAAAAATAGCTCATTGCCCTCTTTAACCATGATAGAAACACTATAGTTTTTGTACCAAATTTATACAAAGGCAATCATCTTTTCCTTCAAAGAGCTTATGTTTGAATGATGACTACCTCTAAAGCTAATGACATTGTAATAATGCACATCTCTAGACCTTTTTTAAAATGTCGCTGGTTTCTCTGCAAATCTAACTTCCTATCAAATCACAGGACGTTCTATTACTTTAAAGCATGGATTCTATACAATCCATTTGTCCCATAGCACAATTTACAGAAGCGTGAGGATGATCTGAGGTCAGTGTGTTCAATGTGGTTAGGTGAAATAAAGGAGTGTGAATAAAATCTGACCATGAAACCAACACAGTGGAATACAGAAATGTATTTCATCTTCACATTCTGTGCCACCTGTCAGGATTCACTTTATCCACTGTAGCTTGTGTTCACCATGATAACACTATTAAAATACAGCTTATGAATAAGCACCCTCATCTTTGTCTCTGATTACAAAGACTCACGACTGTCTATCAACTGCAGACTTAAAATACTTGCGTCATAATCGGACACAAGCTGCTCTGAACATCTGCTTGTCATCACGAACAAGAGTGACTTATCTCCTGCTCTAGATTTGCTTAATGGACAAATCTTGAAATTGTGTCTACAATATGCTATAAAATTGAGCTGCCCCCCTTTCTGTGGATGAATGGGTTGTAAGGCCTTGATTGGGAAGGGGGTGTAGGGAGAAACTGCTAATTCCAGCAGATTTAAACTTCTTCATTCCTTGTATTTATGTACAAAAAAAACCTCTCATCTTTAAATCTATTGGTTAAAAGTATAGTTTCATAGCCTTTTCAAACTAAAAACTAAAATATTGCTTTTTGCCCTGTTATCCATCTTGTCACCTAGAGCTAAGTGTATTACTTTCACTTTAATGCAGAATTGTACTTGCATGGACTGTTCACACATCTATTATGAATCTCTGTCATTCATTATTTTGCTAAATTGTCATTTGGTACTTTCATTTCTTATTTACCATTTGATTTTGTCGTTCTTTTATCTATAATAACCTTCATATCTCTATACCTAGTGTTCTATGTTGCCTTAGCCTTAAAAATGTTTTCATTTTATTTATTTGTTGGTTTAATATTCCATTACACTTCACACTTGGATTGCTGAGATTCATGATCACGGATATTTTTGGAGATCTCTCTCTGATCAGATCTTTCCAAGATGTTACATGATAGTGTAATTAGTTCATAGGAAATCAGGATAGCTCAGGTTTCTTCTTCTGGGGTTTTAAAGCCTTGGTGGTTCTAGAAAGGAGGCAGAGAGTAAAGAAAGAAATACAACTGGATAAGTGTGTAAATTGGAGACCAAGAAGAGAGAATATGATAATTTGGAATGGATCTGAGATCAGGCCAAACTAGAAGGAGTGGCAGTTTTATATTCTTTTTTTTAATTTATTTTTAATATGTTTGGTTTTCAGCATTGATTTTCACAGGCGTTTGAATTAAAAATTTTCTCCCCATTTCCTCCCCCCCGACTC
>CM053622.1:521234862-521254920 GCA_028646595.1 Phalanger gymnotis
ACTTTAAAATTTCTCTTGGATTTTATATATCAAATTTTCTATTATGCTCTGTTTTGTTTTGTTTTGTTTTGTATTTTACAACAATTTCCTGAAAGTCTGGGAATTTATTAAATGTTCATTTTTAATTGAGGATTATTCTTTACTTTGCTGAGTATGCTATTTTTCACTACAGCCCCAGTTCTTTCGGTCTTTGATAAGTAGTTTTCCAAGATCTATTGTATTTTAGTTTTGCTGCTGCAGGTCTTCTGTGATTCTTTTGTTTTAAATAAATTTTATTGAATATTTCAGTTTTTGACATATATTTCCACAATACTTTGAGTAACAGATTTCTCCCCATTTCTACTCTCCCCCACCATTCCAAGATGGCATATATTGTGATTGCTCCATTCCCCAGTCAGTTTTCGCTTCTGTCACCCCACTCCTGTCCCCTTCATTTTGCCCAGACTTTCTTGTATGGCAGGATAGATTTCTATGCCCCATTCCTTATATATCTTATTTTCCAGTTGCATGCAAAAAAAAAAAGACCTTCATTTTTGAGCATCTGCTTTTAAAACATTGAGTTCCAGATTCTCTCCCCTCTTCCCTTCCCACCCACCATCCTTAAGAAAGCAAGCAATTCAACATCGGCTACATGAGTATCATTATGTGAAACATTTCCACAATACTCATGTTGTGAAAGACTAACTATATTTCCTCCATCCTATCCTGTCCCCCTTATTCAATTTTCTCCCTTCACCCTCTCCCTTTTCAAAATTATTTGCTTTTGATTACTCCCTTCCATCTGCCACACCTCTATCAGCCCCCCTTTTTATCACCTTTCCTCAACTTTCCTTGGGGTAAGATACCCAATTGAGTGTGTATTTTATTCCTTCCTCGATTCAAATCTGATGAGAGCAGGAATCACTCATTCCCCGTCACCTGCCCCCTCTTCCCTTCCTACAAAACTGTTTTTTCCTGCCACTCTTGTGTCAGATAATTTAGCCCATTCTATCTCTCCCTTTCTTGCTCTGTGAATATATACCTCTCTCATCCCTTCATTTAATTTCATTTTTTTAGAAATCACGTCTTCATATTCAACTCAGTCTGTTCCCTCTCTCTCTCTCTCTCTTTTTCCACATATATATGTGTATATATACATATATATACACACATATATACACATGCGTGCGTGTATGTATATATTTATGTATATACACACATACATACATGCATACATATATGTATATTCCCTTAACTACCCTAATATTGAGAAAGGTCTCATGAATTGCACACATCATCTTTCCATGTAGGAATGTAAATAAAACAGTTCAACTTCTGTAAATCCCTTGTGATTTCTCTTTCTTTTCTCTTGAATCTTGTATTTGAAAGTCAATTTTTCTATTCAGCTCTAGTCTTTACATGGAGAAAGTTTGAAAGTCCTCTATTTTATTGAAAATCCATATTATGCCTTGGAGCATTATACCTCAGGTAGGTGATTCTTGGTTTTAATCCTAGTATCTTTGACTTCCAGGATATCATATTCCAAGCCCTGTGATCCCTTGATGTAGAACCTGCTAGATCTTGTGTTATGCTGATTGTGTTTCCCTAATGTTCAAATTGTTTCTTTCTGATAGCTTGCAATATTTTCCCCTTGACCTGGGAACTCTGGAATTTGGTGACAATATTCCCAGGAGTTTTCTTTTAGGAATCTTTTTGAAGAGGCAAATGGTGGATTCTTTCAATTTCTATTTTATCCTCTGGTTCTAGAATATCAGGGCAATTTTCCTTGATAATTACTTGAACGATGATGTCTAGGCCTTTTTTTGACAATGGCTTTCTGGTAGTCAAATCATTTTTTTTTAAATTATCTCTCCTGGATCTATTCTCCAAGTCAGTGATTTTTCTAATGAGACATTTCACATTGTCTTCCATTTTTATCATTTCTTTGGTTCTGTTTTATAATATCTTGATTTCTCATAAAGTCACTAGCTTCTACTTGCTCCAATCTAATATTTAAAGTGGTATTTTCTTCAGTGGTCTTTTGGACCTCCTTTCCTATCTAACTAATTCTGCCTTCCTAAGCACTTTTCTCATTGGCTTTTTGGAGCTGTTTTGACATTTGGGTGTCTATTTTTAAGGTGTTGTTTTCTGCACTGTTTTTTGGGGGGATCTCCTTTAGCAAGTCATTGACTTGTTTTTCATGGTTTTCTTGCAGCACTCTCATTTCTCCTCCTGATTTTTCCTCTAATTCTATTACTTGCTTTTCCAAATCCATTTTGTGCTCTTCCATGACCTCAGACCCATTCATATTTTTCTTGGAGGATTTTGATGTAGGCTCTTTGACTTTGTTGAGTTCTTCTGGATGTATTTTTTGATCTTCTTTGTTACCAAAAAAGGATTCTAGAGTCTGAGTCACAGTTTGTGTCCTTTCATGTTGCCTGTTCATGTTCCCAGCCAACTACTTGACCTTTGACCTTTTGTCAGGGTGTGACTGCTTGTAGATAGAGCGTTCTTCGCCCCATGCTTTAGGGGCTGAATTGCTGTTTTCAGTGGTACTTCTACTCCCTTGTGACTGCAAGCTCTTCCACAGCAGTACTCCTCCTCCCCTGAGAACTGCAAAACAGGATTGTGACCCGGATCCAAGCAGTACACAGCAAGAGAACCTGCCTCTGCACCAGCAAAATGCTCCTTGCACACCTGCTCCAATCTGCCACTTGATTCCTCCCACAGTGTGAGCCAGGGAAACCAGAAGCAGCGGACTCTGGAGCTGTGGAAGCAGCCACAGGAGCTTTCTGATGCTGCCACCACTGTTGTGGCTCAGCCACAGACTGCTCTCTAACCAGATCTACCAATTTTCTCACTAACCTGCTCCATAGTCTTTGGCATTTGTGGGTTGAGAAATTGTAATATCAATTAAGTTAGGTATCTCTGACTGAGCCTTACTAGGTGCTAAACCCCAGGCCCCAAACCTCTTTCTATAGTGTTTCAGCAATTTGTCTAGCAGCTTCTGTGATGGGGCGGTGTAAAACCAACAACAACCAGCTCACAGAACAATGCAAGCCCAGGTTCTTTTGATCTGCTTTGGTAAAGAAAGCAACATTAATGGGTTAACAATCTCAATTTAATCCAGTATACAAATATCACTCACTTAGTTCAGGGGAAAAAGCCAGCACCCTGAAGTTCAGAGTAAATACAAACAAATTACAAGCATCAACAGATCAAATACAATTCGTAGGTACCAAGAGAACCATCAACATCTGAGTTCACCTGGAAGGTTGTTACAGCAGCTGCCCAGAGTCCCACCCCTCCAGGAGTGAGAGACTTAAGCAAATAGCTCGGTTCTCCCTTTTTATACAGTTTCAGACATCATCAAACATCATCTGAGTGACAAGAACTTAGGATCCTCCAATTGGCTCTGGTGTTATCACCTCCCTTCATTGGCCCCACCTGGATCTCCACCTTAGTTACCAATTAACACCTGGATAGGCTTAGCACCTAATATAGGGGTTTAAGTGTGGGGCTTAGCTCCTAGTAAGACTCAATGAAAGACACCCAACCAATAAAAGGAAACAAAGGCCAAACTCTTCAAGGATCTCCAAAACACTTAGGTGCTAAGCCTATGTGGGTATAAATTGGTAACCAAGGTGGGGCTCCAGGTGGGGCCAGTAAAGAGCAGTGCTAACTCCAGAGCCAATAGTAAGAGTCTAAGTTCTGGTCCCTCAGATGAAGTTTCATGAATTCTAAAACTCTGTGAAAAGAAAGAACAGAGTTATTTGCTTAGGTCTCTCACTCTTGGTGGCATGCTGATGTGGAGACTCTGGGCAGCTGTAGAGTCCTGCAGCTTGTAAACCCGGATGTTGGGACTTTGTTAAACTCTGGTAACTTTGCATTGAGATTGAATCAGACAAGGTGGGTCTGTTGATGTTTGTAATTTGTTTGTACTTGCTTTGAAGTTCAGGGTGCTGGCTTTTCCCCCTGAACTAAGTGAATGGTATTTGTATACTGGATTAAAGTCAGATTCCTAACTCCTTTACATTGCTTTCCTTAGTAAGGCAGTTCAAAAGAATCTGGGCTTGCTGCGTTCTATGAGCTGGTTGTTGTTGATTTTATATCCCCACAGCAGTTGCTAGCTGAATTGTTAATACAGAAGACTGGTAATTGCCACAGCTCAATGATTCATGTCCCTCAGGCCTGCTCTGTCCAACTCCCAGTCTGGTCTGTTCTGGTGCAGGTTGTACTCTGCTCCTAGCACCATGCATTATTCCCTTCCAAGCAACCATCTAGGCTGTCCTGGGCTGGAGACCTGCTTCCCTTTGCTATTTTGTGGGTTCTGCAGCTCTAGAATTTGTTCAGAGCCATTTTTTACAGTTGTTTGGAAGGATTTATGGGAAAGCAAGTCCCTGCTTTCCACGCACCATCTTGGCTCCACCCCTGCTCTTCTGTGATTCTAATTGTGTCTCCACCCTGTTTTTTTTTTCCTTCTTCTTGTTACTCATTGCTTGGACTTTTCAATTACTGTAAATCATACATACTAAATTTCAAATACACACATACATACACATACACAAACATACACACATATTCACTACGTGTGTGTGTGTATGTGTGTGTGTGTGTGTGTGTGTGTGAGCAGTAGCTCAGATAAATTTCAAAGGCAGGTGTAATAATTGCAAAAAGAATAACTTATTGTTGTCCTGTATACTTGGAGGACTAAAATGACATCATAATGTTGGGGTAAAAGTACAGTGTGTCTGACTGTGACGACCAATATGACCACAGAAGATTCTACCACAGGTTAGACACAAATAGTCCCTTTGGACATTTGGGATGGAGGTGTCTCTAAATTCACACATCTGATATTTCTTTTGAGCTACTACAATTCTTCTTTGCTCATAAAACACAGAGCCCTCTTTGATGTGGGCTTGCAATGATGGGAAATCCCTGCCAGTGTCTTTCATGTATCACAATGGATACCACAGTTTCTCGAGCAGACCTTGAGAGTGTCTCTGTAGTACTTCTTCTGACCTTTGTATGAGCACTTGCCTTCTGTGGCTTCCCTGTAAAGCAGTCTTTTAGGCAAATATACTTTTGGAACTCAAACAATGTGGCCAACCCATTAGAGTTGTGCTCCCTGCAACAGAGTTTGAATACTTGGAAGTTCAGCTCAAGAGAGGATCTCAGTGTGTGGTACCTTGTAGTTGGTTCAGTGGACTACAACCTATTACCAATTATCACTTCTTTGCAAAAAAAATGAGAGGAAGCATGGTTTAGTCAGAGGATCTACAGTCAGATGATCTAGGGTCAAATCTGTCCACTGAAGTTTATGATATTTGAGATTTTAGTAAAACACTTATCTTGACTCAGAAACTCTTGCCCTCATCTATAAAATGAGTCAGTTGGAGAAAAAGTCTCATGTGTTCCCTTGCATCTTCACATCTATTGAAATATGAAATGAAACCATGGGAAAATAACATTAAACATTTTTTAGCTAGTAGGTGTTTAGAACAAATGCAAATAAAAAAGCAAGGCATGGTTAAATCCCTGTAGGCATAAGGAGTTTCATTTTCCAAGATCCGTGGCCATAACAATCTCTTGTTCCCAGATGTTGGATATGAATTATATGGTTCAAAATATCTCCACCATGACCCATGTAGATTGTAGGGGCCAGGTATCACCTGTTTAGATTGCAAAGGTGAGGACCCTGGAGGAGTAGACTAAGTATAAGGAGGTGGGCACTGGTCAGTGAGTGAAGAACATTAAGGTTTGAAAAGCACAAGCTAAGATGCTGTGCATTCCTTGATCAGCCCCATCAAGGCTTGAGAAGAATCTGTGTTTGCCTCAACTGGCCCCCATTGAGGCCTGAGGGAATTTAGGGGAAAACACAAGTTGCGTCTGTCTGGATTGGCCCCATCAAGATGTATGGGGGGTTGCTCCTCCCTTCTCTCTGGCCTCTGCAAGAATGGTGATTAGGGAATGTTGTAGAAGGTGGTGCTCAGCTACCCTTGTGAGAAGGTCAGGTAGAATAAAATAATTAAAGTAGGAGTGTTAACCCCTTTGATGCTGTCTCTCCTTTGTAAAAGTAGATCAAAAATCCTGTGCTAGCATTCCATCCTGGATGTGCTAAGGTGCTTGCTAATACAGTCCCTTAAAAACTTAAATTCTAATAGCGGAGATAACACACAAAGCAAGGTAGTGATTAGGGAAAGGTAATTTTGACTGAGAATTTACAGGGGTGGTGTGTGTTGATATATTACTTCCAGGAACAAGACAGAATAGATTTAATGATATGATTTTTTTTTACTTCTACAGCTAGAGGGTGAGGAAATAGAAAAATGAGTATTTACCCTGTTTAAAATCAGTGATTGAAATAAAGTGACACTATTGAGGAGGAAGTGATAGTGAAGTAAAGTATGATAGCTGGGGACTTTTCTGAAATAGTCATCCAGAAGAAGCAGTCACTAATCAGGATTTCAAAGATCCCAGAGCAAAGGTTCCTCCAGAGTATGGTCTCTACTGGGGCCAAAAAGGAAATTTTTTTAAAGCTGTGGAGGAGCTGGCCTTTGAGGAGGGAGTGAAAAAGCATTCAATCAGAGTTTCCAGAGTAAAACTATTTCTTAGTTTAGCTTGCCAAGCAACATGCACGGCAATCAATGTGTATTTCTGAACATGAATGCCTAGAGAGTCAACATCCCATTCAGTAATTATGCTTTGAAATGTAAGAAATTGTGTGTTGTAGCAGAAGGTGCTGCAAAAAACCTCCCAGGTGGTGATTCTGACATGATATCATGATTCACTGATTGGGAGCCAGAGTACTATTGTTTTCTTCCTTTGCATGCCTTCTTGTCATTACAATGTGCAGAGGTAAAACAGAGCTTAGCTCAACAAATCTTTGGGGTTCAAATTCAATTTTGAGAAGCATATGCACCAATTTAAGGCTTTAATGTAGAATTCAGCTTGCTCATGAAGGGCATTGTATAGTCTGTCCAACTTAGTGCAATTTAAATTTCAAGTGACCACTTAGCTCTTTCATATGCCAATCCAAATGACTCCCTGATTAGGTTTCATAAAGAGTTAAATTTGAACACTATATCAGTGAAATATCAGAGTTTACACTAAAAAAATCTTTAATATTTTTAAGCCAAGAAATGCAGAGGTGGTTTTCATAGCCCCTATTGAGCCCTATTGAGATAGATTTATAATATTTGTAATAATTTCAAAATGAGGGTGTGGGGATTGAATATTCATTTGTAGTTCATACATCCATTTGACAAACATTTATTAAGGTCCTACTATGTGTCAAATATTTTATTCAGTGCTAGTGAAAATAACAAAGGTTAAAATGATAACTCCATATGCTCAAAGAATTTGTAGCTTAGTAATGCAGATTAAAATACATTAATAAGAATGTGAGCATATAAGAAAAGCATGAAGATGGTGCTTAGAGAATCCAATGAATCCTTCAATATTTCAATGAAACTATGACTTCACTGTTGTGATTATTCTTTACAAGAGCGACAGAAACACAGAATCACAGGATTGGAAAGGATCTTAGATGTCACCAAACCCAAGCAATTTTATCATGTTCATGCCAAAGAACAAGATTCTTCTCTCTAACATACCTATCAAACAGTCACCCATCCTTAGCTTTAACAAGTCCAAGGAGGGCTATTTCTTTCACAAATAAGAATCCCAAACTCTATGTGCCTTAATAGAATCTTTTCTTTTGATGGTGAGCCTCTTTGCCCTGTTGTGCAGTGATATTAAAATGACAAGACCACAACATTTCACCAGGCCCATGGTCGAGGAGGCCTTTTTAAATGGACTTGGCAAAGTTTGTTCCTCACTAGCATAGCAGTTGGAAACCTCTATGTCAGAATATTATCTCAGAGGCAGCAGGATGGCATAATAGAAACTGTACTGGACTTGGTGTCATCAAATATGGTTTTCAATATGCTATGTATTACTTCAAAGCCTTTAAGTAAGTCACATCATATTTCTGGGCATCAGGATTCTAATTTGAAAAAAAAAATAAGGGTTGTGGAAAAGGTGATCTTTGTGGTTCCATCCAATTTAAATCCATGCTCTTATTAAGAGGATTTAAGGATAAAATAGAAGAATTAGTTATTAAACATTCACAAAACTAGCCAACTGTTATTTAGGGAATTGAAGTGGTAATTTATAACTAAAGTAATTTTAATGACATAATTATATAATAATCAATTGTGAAAATGTTTAGTGCATCAATAGTTGCTGTGGGAATACAGGAGAAATACATAGTGTCCTTCCTACTCTCAAAGACCTTATAGTCAATTCAAGTTAATAAGTATAAGACTGGACTTAAACGGTTTCATAAAATATTGAGGTTATTAATTAATAGCCTGAGGTAGCAAACATTTTATTTTTTAGGCTTTCACGGTGAATTTCTTTATCTGAGAAACTGAATCCCAGTTGACATACTCATGAAAACATCTACCGACTATAACTTCCTCGTAATGTATATTGGTATTTAAAGTGGCTGAAGAAGACCTCCAAGCAATATAATTAAAAGTCAAATGTAAATAAGAGAGAATATCTCTAAAGCAATCGATTCTTTTAAAACAAACATTGTTAGATGTAGAATTTGAAATTCACAAATGAAAGAAATAATAGTAAAAAAATGAAAAAAAAATAATTTGGATTAACACCTGAGATCTCTAAAAGCACTTGAAGAAGAAATTCATTGAGATATCTAAGAAATGTTGGTCTTCCAGAAAAAATAAGGTAAAAATAAAAAGTGACATCATAGCCCAGAGAATCATATTAAAAAATCTACACTGAATTTTTGCAAACTGGAAAAACATTACAATTTTTATCCATAGATTATTATAATTATGTAACCCACAGATTAGTGATCAAATATGAAGGTCAAGTCATAGAAAAGTATTCTGGTCAAGTTCTAGAATGATTACTTTCAATTACAAATTTTAAAAGAAACCAGAAAAGACCTTTTACTTAATAAGGAAAAATATTCCCAAAAGTGCAAGATTTATTTTTGTTCCATAAAAAAGGAAGAGAAGTGTTAAAAGATGGTATTCCAAAAATAAAGTAAATGAATTTGCACTCAAAAATAACAGCTTTTGGAAGGCTGAGTTTAACTGTGAATATAAATACATGTATACATGAGCAAATGAAAAATATACACATGTATGTGTAGTCGAAATATTACTGCCGTTATAATCCTTACTTTTCCAATTGCTTGTTTTTACTGAATTTCTAAATAAATCTAGAGAACTTTGATTTTTTTAAAAACAAATTTACTTTTTTATCAACATTTTTAGGATCTTGTTTGAATTGCAACATTTTCCCTTACATCGGAGTCACTGCTTATTGTTTTTTCGTCCCTGTACATTACTTCATAGCATTTACTACTGTTCTTATGGTCTAATTTTGCTCTTTTTAGTGTCTGACTCTTTTTTTCTCTTTGAGGTTTCTTTTTCATGAATTATATGAATTCTGAACTCACTTTTTCTCATTCCCCACATATTCCATCAGTTGCCAAGTCTTATGGATTCCACCTTCTAGTACCTCTCATACATGCCCCTTTCTCTCCTCTGACACCATTACTCTGACTATACCCGGGCAAGCTCTCATCACCTTAGTTATCAACTATTATGATAGTTATCTGCTCTATATCTCTCCACAATAAAATCCATCCTCCACCAAGCTGTCCAATTTATTTTCCTTAAGCTCAGGCTTGACCATGTCACTCCCCTCTTCTTTTTTAACTTTTATTTTAGACTCAAAACACTGATTTTATGTTAGGCAAGAATTTTTAGACCAGATATTTTAGACCAGATTTAGACCCAAAATATTTTAGACCAGAACACAAATACAGAATAGAGAAAAGAAACAAAAATATATTATAAACTTAAATATTGGAACTTAATACAACGTAAGAACAGGGGGCCACCATGTCATGTGCACAGCAGAACATTAGAGAGGATTCAAAATATGTAACAATAAATCTTTGTTTCATGAAATCTTGCATGATTGTTCTATTTTTTCCCCTCTGTCCCCCACCCCCACCCCAGAAGGCTACAATTAAGTGTGGATATACTTTTTCTGTAGCTCTAGATACATACATACACATATACATATATACATACATATGAAGACATATACTTTCCAAAACACATTATACTTCTAATCTTTGTTTTTATGTTTGTGCATATATTTTGTTTCCTATCCCTCCTGGCTCCTCTATTTCGCTTCTACCCACTACCTTGCCCTCCAGTTACTTGTCTGCCCCACTCTAAGGATCCCTCCCCATTCTCCCTTTCCCATAAATCTAAACACCCTTCTATAGGCCTCTATAACCTATTTTCTCACTGTCCTTTCCTGAGATCCCTCCCTTATGCTCCCATTCCAATTGATCTAAACACCATTCTAAACCCCTTTTTTATCTATTCCCTCACTCTTCTCTCTAAAGTTCCCTCCCTTGTCCTCTCCCCTTCTCTATCCCCTATCATTTTGTATCTTCCGAATTTAGAAGACTTTTATACATACATATATATATGTATGTATGTATATGTGTGTATGCATGTATGTCTGTATGTATCTACGTATTGTTCCCTCTTAAACACACATCTGATGAAAGTAGATTACCGAAACTATAAGCCTTCATCCCCCATCTAACTCCTCTGTATGGATTGTTCTTTTTGAAGCTCATTTGTATAAAATAATCATGCTTTTTAGATGTTTCTAAGTTGTTTTATGTTTTAAGTTCCTGTCATACTCAGGTTTACCCCTAATCTTTCTTATGAGCTACCCAATTATTAATAAGAATGTTAGACATACATTTTGCATTATATGTATATAAAAAGCAAACAGTCTGTCCTTAGTGAATCCCTTATAATCACTTTTTGGTATGTACCTTACGTTTCTCTTGGTTCTTGTATATCAATCCTTCTATTAAGTTCAGTTTTATTTAAACAAAGTTTTGAACGTCTGCCTTGATCAAATGTCCATTTTCTTTTTCATTCAGGATTATGTTTGACTTTGCTGGGTATAATCCTTTCAGCTGAAGCCTTAATTCTTTTGTTCTTTGATAAGCAGTGTTTCAAACCCATTGATACTTTAATGTCTCCTCTGCTAGGTCTTGTGTGATTCTAATTGTGGTACCATCATATTTGAATTATTTTAATCTTGTTGATTTTAATATTTTATCCTTGATCTGGGGGGTTTGGAATTTGACTATAATATTCCAATGAATTTTCCTCATAAGATCTCTTTCAAGTGGTTTTTGATGTGTTTTTTTTTCCCATTTCTAGTTTTCCCCCTTGTCCAAATGCTTCAGGACAATTTTCTTTAATTATTTCTTGTATTGTTGTATCAAGACCTGTTGACTTCAGTAAGTCCTATTATTTTTATGTTTCTCTTCTTGATCTATTCTCCAGATCTGTTGTTTTTCTTACAAGATATTTCATTTTCTCTTTTAATTTTTCATTATTCATATTAGGTTTTATTATTTCTTTATCTCTTATAATTTTGCTGGCTTCACCTTGCCTAACTCTAATTTTCACAGTATTATTTTCTTCCCTAAGATTCTGCATCTCCTTATCAAATTGGCTGACTTTTCTTTCATAATCTTCTTGTTTTTCTTAGATCATTCCTAGCTTTTTTTTTCTTCCATCATTGTCATTTGATTTTTAAAGTCTTTTGAAATATCATCTATGAAGTCTTTAGGCCATACCATTTGATGTTGCTCTTTGGTGTAGAAGGGTGTTTCTTTGCTTCAATATCCTTCTCTGAAGATGAACCCTGATTTTCTCTATTCCCATAATAGAAGAATTTTCTATGGTTTCTCCTTTGCCTGTGCATTTTTTATAATAGCATAATTTCGGTAATCACCTCTAGCTCTGCGGTGTGGGGGATAATGACTCTTTCCCCAGATCTTCAGTTCTTCTCTCTAGCCTGGAAGCAAAGCCAAACCTCTAACCTCTTGTAAGTGCCCACAGCCAAGGGCTTTCTGCCCCACTGCTTCTACACTCACTGGGCAACCCCACAGCTCTTTTCAGAAAAGCTGGGTCTGCCCATTCCTTGTCAGTGGAGGTTCCCTTGATCTTCCCTGGATCAGAAGCCCAATGCTGTTCCCGTCTCCCAGGGGTAAAAGTTCTTGTGCCTGGAGCTCTGGCAACCTCCCAGACAAACTAACACCTGGGCTTGCTGCTTGTTGTTTAAGGGGACCCTAGCCTGTAGGTATTTACTCTTCATAGGGATCAAGCCCCATCCTGGGATTTTTCTTCCTATCTTCTGAAATTGTCCAAGGAAGACTGCTTTCGTGCCCCTACTCTTATTTATTTCTACCTGCACTTTGTTTTCCCTAAGGTGCTATTTTATTTCTTTTGTGGAGGACCATCTTGAAAGCTTGTAATTTTCTGACCTGCTCTACCATCTTCCCTTCCTGTTCAAGAAAATAAGATCTGGGATTCAGAATCCCTATCATATCTAGTATGAGGAAAAAAAAACATTCAAGGTAATTTCTCTTTAGAAGTTGCCTTTTCTGAGGATTATTAAGAGATCAGATACTATTCAATCAAAGATGGTGAATTAGGGAAAGTATTACCATTAAGGCACAGACATTCAGTTAACTATCATTTATTAAATGCTTACTGTGTGCCAGGTACTGTGTGGTTCAGGCAAAAAAAAAATGTTGAAATAATGTTCATTGAGAACAAAGGGACTTTGGAGATTGTCTTGGGCAACTATCTTATTTTTCAGATAAGGGAGCGATAGATTGACCCAATATACAGGTGTTAGTTGGCAGAAGTTAGAAAACAGTACCTCTTTTATAAATTGCTATTTGAGTGAATGGGTCTATGAGAATAAAGGTATTTGAGACAGAGATGTGGAAGAGAAACCAGAGATCACGGGGCAGCCAATTTCTATATTACCTGTACAAAAGGCAAAAATCAATTGCCGATTGTGTAAATCTTCTACCTTGTATTGACGAATGAAAGAACAATGAGGGAACAGTTATGGGTTATGCCCATGAAGGAAAAAAAAAAACTCTTGAGGTCAAAAGAAGGCAAATATAAATTAATAATATTGTGAACTTGCCGAAAGGTGAGATCATGGAAATTATCTCATCCAGACCCTACATTTTACAGATAAAGGTAATGGGGTACAGAGGATTGATTGCACTTGTTCTAAGTTATGCAGGTGCGGAGTAATATAGCCTAAAATAAGCCTGGAAGCTTTTAGCCAAATTCAGTTCTCCTTTTAGTGTACCACCATCTCTGTTTAGACAATTAATGTTGGGGAATTGGGCTTCATAGACACAGGCCTGTTGAGTAGACAAAGGGAAAAGGGAAGTTTCTGGAATCAGTCATGTGCAAGCAGTGTAAAGGAAATGACAAATCTATTTGTCTGTTAGACTATTCACCTTGTATACAGGTCAATAAATAGACAGAGTATGTACGTGCAAGGTGCGTGAAGGACAATTAGATGCTAGTGTAACCTAGAATAGAAATAGAGTAGGGAAGGTGAAAAATAGAATAAATATTTCTTGGATATAGGAACCAATGATAAATGTCATTCAAGCTAAGTTAGCACGATAGTTGTAGAAAGAGTGGGTAGAAAGGAATGGAATGGAATAAGGAAGATTATTAGCTATATATTTTCTACGATGGAAAAGGGTAAAGCAAATAAAAGAAACTATCCACAATTCGAGAATAAAATAATTTAGGTTTAGTCTGAGTGGATAGAATTTGTGAAGAAATATTAGAATTAGAGTGGTATAAGCAAAATTAAACAAACAAACCAAAAAGAATTAGCTGGAACTGGTTTAAAGCTGTGTGTATAAATATTATAAAATATGTGTGTATATGCATATATACATATATGTGTTAATTTGACAGAGAATAACATAATTTTAATAATCATAATTTTGAATGTGAATGGACAAAACTCACCATTAGAACAGAATACAATGATATATAGAAATAGAAAAAATACCAGTTACAATTGGACCACAAATCCAAATACAACTTAAAATAAGGACTAGAACAAAATTTATCATACTTTCTGCAATTCCAAAAAAAGGAAAAAAAACAAGATTTGAAATAAGATTTGAAAGCAAATGGGAAAAAGGTATCCTTAAATATTTTAAATTAGAAAACTACATTAATGCATAGGGACCTTTATTAATCAAATATTCAATCGACATTTATTATGGACTACTATGAATCAGATATTTTACTACAACTAGGGATACAAATACAAAGAAAGAAAGGACTCTTACTTGTTTTCTAGTGGGGAAAACAAATGCATAAAAATATATATAGCAAGAGGGATTGGACTTCTTATCAGGACCCATTGGTGAGTAAACTACTTCTGACCATTCAGAATGGCACATTCTTACAACTTATAATCATAGAAAATTACAAAGAACACTGAGAATCTCTATTACCTGTTCAATGTAATACAGCCAGTATATATAAAAGGTAGCACTTCAACTCAACTTCCTGCCTCGTTATCTGATTATCCAAATTATATCCCTGAATATATTAAATTCTAATTCTTTTCATATCTCCAAAGGATAATAAAGTTTACTGGTTTAATGTGCATTATGAGAGTTTGGAATGTGAAATATCAAGTTTCTTATTTTTATGCTTTAATCTTCATAATTACAAACAATACCAAATATCAGGTGACCTATAGGACCTAAGTATCATTTCCTAGTGTAAATGTAATTTTTTTCACATTCGTTTTTAGAACTTTGAGTTACAAATTTTCTCCCTTCTTCTCTCCCCACACATCCTCCTTGAGAAGGCAAGCAATTCAATATAGGTTATATATGTATCAATATGCAAAACAGTTCTATAATAGTCATGTTGTGAAAGACTCTATGTCCCTCCATCCTATCCAGTTCCCTTTATTCAATTTTCTCCTTTGACCCTGTCCCTTTTCAAAAGTATTAAATTTTGACTACCTCCTCCCCCAATCTGCCTTCCCTTCTATTATCCACCCATCTTATACCCTTCCCCCATCTGCTTTCCTATAGAGTAAGATACCTTAATGAGTGTGCATGTTATTCTCTCCTTAAGCCAAACTAGATGAGACCAAGATTCGCTCATTCCCTTTCACCTACCCCCTCTTCACTTCCATTATAACAGCTTTTTCTTGCCACTTTTATGTGAGATAATTTACCTCATTCTATCTCTCCCTTTCCCCTTCTCCCAATATATTCCTCTCTGACTCCTTAATTTTATTTTTTTAGATATCATCCCTTCATATTTAACTCACCCTGTGCCCTGTGTCTTTATGTATGTATGTATGTTTATTCGCTTCAACTACCCTAATACCAAGAAAGGTCTAATGACTTACAAGTATCATCTTTCCATGTAGGAGTATAAACAACAGTTCAGCTTTGCTAAGTCACTCATGGTTTCTCTTTCCAGTTTACTTTTTCATGCTTCTCTTGATTCTTGTATTTGAAAATCAAATTATCTATTCAATTATGTTTTTTTTTCATGAAGAATGTTTGAAAGTCCTCCATTTTACTGGAAATCCATACTTTGTGCTTAAGTATTATCCTCAGTTTTGCTGGGTAGGTGATTCTTGGTTTTAATCTTAGCTCCTTTCACCTCCAGAATATCATATTCCAAGCACTTTCGTCCCTTAATTTAGAAGCTGCTAGACCTTGTGTCATCCTGATCATGTTTCCACCATACTTGAATTGTTCATTTCTGGCTGCTTACAATATTTTCTCCTAGACCTGGGAACTCTGGAGTTTGCCTACAATATTCTTAGGAGTTTTCATTTTGGGATCTTTTTCAAGAGGCAATCGTTGGATTCTTTCAATTTCTATTTTACCCTCTGGCTCTAGAATATTAGGCCACTTTTCCTTGATAATTTGTTGAAAGATGATGTCTAGGCTCTTTTTTTGATCATGGCTTTCAGGTAGTCCAACAATTTTTAAATTATCTTTCCTGAATCTATTCTCCAATTCAGTGTTTTTTTTCCAATGAGATATTTCACATTGTCTTCCATTTTTAATTCCTTTGGTTCTGTTTTATAATAGCTTGATTTTTCATAAAATCACTACCTTCCACTTACTCCATTCTAATTTTTAAGGTAGTATTTTCTTCAGTGGTCTTTTTGACCTCCTTTTCCATTTGACTAATTCTGCCTTTCAAGGCATTCTTCTCCTCATTGGCTTTTTGGAGCTCTTTTGCCATTGGTGTTATTCTATTTTTAAGGTATTATTTTCTTCAGTATTTTTGAGTCTCCTTTAGCAAGTCATTGACTCATCTTTCATGATTTTCTTCCATTACTCTCATTTCTTTTCCCAGTTTTTCCTCTACTTCTCTTAGTTGAATTTCCAAATCATTTTTGAGCTCCTCCATGGACTGAGAACAATTCATATTTTTCTTGAAGGCTTTTGCTGTAGGATCTTTGACTTTGTTTACTTCTTCGGGCTCTATGTTTTGATCTTCTTTGTCACCAAAGAGAGATTCTATAGTCTGAGTACTTTTATGCTGCATACTCATTTTCCCAGGTAATTACTTGACTTTTGAGGTCTTTGTCAGAGTATGACTGCTTTCAGAGTAGAGAGTACTCTATCCCAACCTTCAGGGGTTTTGTGCTGCTGTTCGCAGAGCTGCTTCTATTCTGAGGTGGTATGATATTCCTTTCCTGACCTGTGCTCTGGTCTGTGAGTGCAAGCACTCCCTTCTGCTCTGTAAGTACCAGGAAGACTCCCTCTTCTCAGCCACCACAATCTCTGCCTCACCGGCACTCCTCCACCCCCAAGGACCACCAACCAGGACTGCAGCCCTGATCCAAACAGCGCAAAGCAAGAGCTCACTCTCAGCCAAGAGATCCCTGCATTCTCTCTCTAATTAGTCTCCTTATTACCCCAACTGTTTGTGGGGCTGTAGCTCCAGAAGCAGCCACTGCTGCTGCTGCTGCTGTTGCTCTACTGCTGTAGCCACCTCCTCTACCCCTGGGCTGGGGCTGGACCATGCACTTCTCTCACCTTGGTCGAAGAGTTTTCCCACTGACTGCAATGTTGTATTTGACATTTATAGGTTGAGATGTCTGGAAACTGTGACAAATGTGTGATTCAGGGCCCTGAGTCCAAGTCCTCCCAATCTACTATCTCCTGGTCTGTTTTGTAGCAGCCCAAGCTGGGCTACATGGTGTGATAGACCATTACTTGTTTCACTCTGTCATTTTGTGGGTTCTGTTGCTTTAAAATTTGTTTAGAGTCATTTTTACAGGTGTTTGGAGAAATTTGGTGCAGAGCTCAAGTAAGTCTCTCTTTTCAAGCCTCCATCTTGGCTTGCCCCTGAAATATCAAGTTTTGGGATATGAAAAGGCTCAGTAGAAAAAAGAGAGAAAGATTGATGGCAAGATAGTCAGTTAACAAACATTTATTAAACATCTAATATGTGCCAGGATGTACAAAGTGCAGAGAATACAAATTCAAGTTAGAAAAAAAAGTTACCCTCAGGCCTTCAAAGAACATACAATCTAACAGGGGAAGACAACACACAAAATAAAACTGAAGGAGGGAAGGAGTGAGGGGAGGAAAATAGTGGAGGAGTATAATGAAGTTCAAAAACAATGCATCAAGTGAGAAATGGGGAGAAGACTATGCTGAGCCCGTTTCATATATAGAAGCCCTTGGTAATTGGAAATTAGAGAAAAATGACATCTAGTGTATTCAGACACTAATGCATACACAAATAAATACATACATCCATGATTGCATGCCAACATACATGCATTCATATATTTTTGTATCCACTATACTTAAAGGGAGAGGGGGGGAGAGAGAGAGAGAGAGAGAGAGAGAGAGAGAGAGAGAGAGAGATGGATAGATAGATTTATACCAACTTAGGGTAAGCTGGGTTGCACAGCAAATAGAACACTAGACCTAGAGTCAGGAAGATCTGAATTCAGATCTGGTCTCAGAAACTAGCTGGATAATTCTGGGCAAGTCACTTAACCCTGGTTAACTCAGTTTTCTCATCTGTAAAATGAATTGGAGAAGGAAATGGCCAACTACTTGGCTATCTTTGCCAAGAAAACCCCAAATGGGATTATGAAGTGGTGGACACAGCTGAAATGACTGAACAACAAAATGTTAACATTTTTTTCCTTCATTAAATGTAGAACTTAACATAATTTCCTAGCTTTTCAAGAACAGGAAAGAAAAATCCTGAAGAATGGTTAATGTCTCATACTCCCAGAACAAAATCTAAAAATGAAAGTGCCCATAGCAGAACTCATAAGTTATAAATACCAGTAGTTGAAGCACTGAAGACATCTTATGTTAATGGATATGTACCTATGTGAAGACAGACTTCTTAGTTTTACCTTTGGTTCCTATCATCTGGAGTCTCAGGACTATTGCAATAACACATTGCTCTCTGTCAAAGAGAGGGCTTTATACACAATTCCCTTGTTTTCTTACAGAATTAAAAAAAGAATGTATTTTAATAGCACCCTAGTTCATGTAAAAAATCCTTGCATTTATTTGAATGATCAGATACTTAAATGCAAATTGTGTTTATTTGAATGTCTGATCAGAGCTTCAAATCATCACATCATACACATTCATTTCGATGTCCAATCCCAGTGATCAGATATTCACATAAACACAGGTGCAATAATTAAACATGCAGTTTTATAGATGCTCTGTCTATTTCTATATTCTTCCACATGAACACCTGAGTCAACTGAGCCTTATTGTGATGGATCTGGGTTTGTTCTTTTGTTTGGCTTTTTTAAGCACAATTGTGAATTGGCACTGAATGTACACTCTCCAATAATTCAAAGGTGGGTACATTTGTGACAAGTAGAGCTTATCTGATAGAAACCTGGCCATTAGTTTTGTGCTACCTACTCAGTGGATGTCAAGGACACTGCAAGGTAAGATGCTATGACCTATAAAATCAGAAATTGGCCTGAAATGCCTGGAGGATCAAGGGTGTGCCAATTTAATGCCTGGCTGGGAGCAGGGTGAGATTATATGCATTATTAACATTTTAAGTATAATCTACATTATTAAAATCATCTTAAGTCTAGAAAATCAACAAAGGAAAATATGGCACTGATTTGTAGTATTTGCAAATTTCAAGTTATAAATGTTCCTTTTGAGAATTTAATATTTGACTTTCTCAAAACTGGCTTCATCTCACTACTCTGGAAAAAAATGTCTTTATGTGAAAGCCAATAATGGCGCAGTCAGTGACTCAATGAGCACTTATTAAACACTTAGTGTTTAATGTGGTCTAGACACTGTGTTAAATTAAAAAAAAGAAAATGAAGAAAGGCAAAAATATAGCTTCTGCCATAAAGAACTTCATATTCTAATGTGGGAGGCATGTCAAATACACAATAAACATTGTGTATATGTGTATATTTACAGAATTGATGGAATATAATCTCTGAGGAAACAAATAGATTTAGAGAACATGATTTTCAAAGTTTCCCAAGAGACAATGTGGTACAGAATAAACAAAAAAACCCCTAAATTTAGAATCTACCAATTATTACTTGTGAGACCTTGAACAAGTTAATTTGAAGGCCTTTTATTGACTCAGTTTGCTTCTCTGTAAATTTGATTACCTTTAAAGTCTCTTCCAGCTCCAGAGATATGATCCTTTGGACCCTGATCTGACACTTATTACCTGTGTAACTGCATGTAGTAGGAAGGCCGAATTTATGATCTCAAATATAATCATGTATATGTTTGAATGGTCTGAAATCACAAGGTATGAGAGATTCTCTAAGGAGAAAACAACAAGAAATTTTTTTAGGCCCCACCGCAGCAAAAACTTGAACCAGCCTCCCCATTCCAACATCTTGACAAAAAGACTCCAGGCCCAGAAAGCCCATCTCACAAGAGCAACCAGGAGGCCACAGAAAAACAAGATAGTATTTAGCCAAATCATTTTCACTGGCCTCATGTTCCTGCTCACACTCGGGTAAGCCCTGCTTCTGCAGCTTCCTGCCTCCACAGCTTCTGGCTTCCGAAGCTTTCTGCTTCTGCAGCTTCCTGGCTTCCACACCTTCCTCCGCCGCTGC
>CM053622.1:521255420-521282641 GCA_028646595.1 Phalanger gymnotis
AAAAATACTGAAAATATATTGATGAAAACAACACCTTAAAAATAGACTAACTCAAATGGCAAATGAGCTTCAAAAAGCCAATGAGGAGAAGAATGCCTTGAAAGGCAGAATTAGCCAAATGGAAAAGGAGGTCCAAAAGACCACTGAAGAAAATACTAACTTAAAAATTAGATTGGAGCAAGTGGAAGCTAGTGACTTGATGAGAAATCAAGATATTATAAAACAGAACCAAAGCAATGAAAAAGTAGAAGACAATGTGAAATATCATATTGGAAAAACCACTAACCTGGAAAATAGATCCAGGAGAGATAATTTCAAAATTATTGGACTACAATAATTTAAAATTATTGTCTGGGGAGGGAAGAGGGGAGAGAATTTGGAACTCAACGTTTTAAAAACAGATGTTCCAAAAATTTTTTTTTTCATGCAACTGGGAAATAAGATACACAGGCAGTGGAGCAGAGATATTTATCTTGACCTACAAGAAAGTAAGGGAAAGGGAGATGGGAGTGGAGTGGGGTGACAGAAGGGAGGGCTGACTAGGGAATGGGGCAACCAGAATATATCCCATCTTGGAATTGGGGAGAGGGTACAAATAGGGGGAAAATTCATTATTCAAACTCTTGTGAAGATCAATGATGAAAAATAAATATATTAAACAAATTAAATTAAAAAGTAAAAAAAAAAAACCTGAATAACCAAAATAATCTATTGGCTCCACACGCTTCTAACTCACACTCCTATCAGGATGATGCTGGTAAATTTAAGGCTTAATTGCACGCCATTCATGTTAGAATGAACTGTCAACATTTTTACGCAAGTTTAATGATGTGGCAGAGTTATTGTCTCTTTTCTCATCCTGAGAACTAATGTGCTATAGGCCCTGTAGTCAGGAGCGTGCTGCAGCCATCCATCTCCAAATTGTTTCTGAAGATGTAGGGTTAAATTTCCCATGTGGGCATTTATACCTCAGACTTCAACAATAACTATGAATTAGGGCTTGATCTACTGTTTTGTTGATTGTCTACACTTAAGAAAGCATTTGAAATATAGTTAAAATTTAAAACTGTGTTCATACATTTACCCACCCTGTACCTTCAGCCCTTTTATTAAGCATTAAACTGGAACACTCCTCAGTACACTGCTGTATAAGCATAATTTGATGTCAGCAGTAGTAGAGTAGGAGGCTCAGGAATTAAGTCATCCCTGGATTGGTGATCTGATAAAAGTATAAAGATGATATTGAGGATGATGGTGGTGATGATGATGACTAACACTAATATAATGTGTTAAGGTTGAAAAGTGCTTTATACTGATTACATCACTTGAGCCTTGCAACACCCCTACCTGTAGTGCAGTTAGAGTAAGACTTCCTATTTAGTCTTTAGGGAAATTTCTTTAATATTTGTCTACCTTTCTTGGTCCCATTGCTCAATAAGCAACATGACAGTTGTCTTTGCAAGCCCCCTTTTTGAAAACTATTTAAAATGGAGCATCGCATTTCAGTCAACAAACTGAAAGCTGCTATGAGATAGTTAAAATGAGAAATATCTCATGTGACTCTATGACTGACTTAATCATTTTCCTTCTGTTTATACCCTTTTATACTGTGATTGGCTGCAATATAAATAGTTGAATTTGACCAGTCATAATACTGTCGTGTGCCACTCACATGAAATCCACTCCAAAATTGTATGAAAATTTGTTGAAAAAATTTGGCTAGCAGCTGCTGTGGGGGTGAAAAATCAACACAAGCCCAAAAACAAGAACACTGCCAGCACAGGTTCTTTTGATCTGCTTTACTAAGGAAAGTAGTGTTAAGGGGTTAACGATCTTATTTCAATCCAACATACAAATATCATTGACTTGGTTCAGGGGAAAAGCCAGCACCCTGAACTTCAGAGCAAATACAAACAAATTGCAAACATCAACAGACAGACATTGTCTGATTCAAATCTCAATGCATATTTACCAGGGTTTAACAAAGTCCCAACATCAGGTTTACAAGCTGGAGGGCTCTTAACTACAGCTGCCCAGAGTCTCCACATCAACACACCTCTAAGAGTGAGAGGCCCAAACAGATATCTGGGTTTCTTCAATGCCAGGGGGCTTCCTTAATGGCTACCCAGAGTCTCCACATCAGTACTGCTTCATGAGTGAAAGCCCCAAGGAAGAACCCAAACCTTTGGGTTTATATATTTTTTTCAGGCTCAAAGGTGAGTCACAGATGGGACTCACCCTTGTGACCTAAAATCATCACAAAAATTAAATTTAAACCCATGTGGTCTAAAAGCCCCCGATGTCACAAGCATGTCACAAGCATGTCACTTAAACCCATGTAAACTAAGCTTTCCGTTCAGGCAAGGAGGTCATCAAGGACTCCTAATTTAATCAAGGAAACAAAGGCCAAACTCTTCAAGGGCACTTGATTGAATAAGTGTTAAAAGTCCATCTTAATTACCAATGCACTCCACCCCTTTCAGGATCCATGGCTTAACACAAATCTAAATTAAATGGCCATGGATTCTCAAACAAATAGAAGCATTATATATTGTGATTCAATCAAGCAGGAAATTAAAACATATCATTCACAACAAAACAAAACCTGTCTTTCAGTGTCAATCCCAAATACTTGTTTACAATACAAAAATGATCCACCCCTAGTTCCCAGCAAGTTAATCTCTTCAATCAAACAGGGAATTATAAAAAAAAAAAACATATCATTCAGTGTCATCCCCCAAAATACTTGTTTACAATGCAAATAATTTTGCAATACAAAACAAGTTAACCTCTTCAATGAATCAGAGTTTCCAAGTAAAGTACTTCTGGAGTGTGGGTCCTCCCCACACTGCCTTTGCAGGTTTCCTCCCAATAACCTCAGGCAAGGGCATGCTTTAATTACCAATGTCTCAATAGGAACAAAAACACCCAAATATAAAGTTCTCTTGGGGATATCTACTTCTCCACACACTACCATTGCAGGCTTCCTCTTCACCCCTAAAGTCCCAACTCAAAGAAAAAGTCCAAATAAAGTTCTGTTGTGAGTCTGTTCTACCCATACTGTTCCAATTGCTGCTTCCAAGTTCTGAGGGGCAGCTGGGCAATAAAGCCAAGGGAGGGGGGTGTCCCAGGGCATCCAAGGCACTTCGCCCACCCCACCATAAACAAATCCAACACTCCCTGCTTAGGTCCCAAGCAGCCCAAGGGGCAGGCAGCGAAAAGGCATACTGGGCATTTTGTTGCAAAGTTTACATCTTGCCCCAGGGCTGAACTCTAAGTTCCTGGATTCCTAGTTCTCCAGCTCCAGCTGGCCCCTCTTGGCTTCTGCTAAAATCCTGATGCAAGACGCTCACAACTCTCACCTTTCCAAATTTCTCATACAGACAGTTTTCCTTGCCACCTTCTGTTTCTTCTCCTCACCAGAAATTCCTGCTCCTGTTGATATTGAATGAAGGTCATTCTCCACTCCTGTTTCAAATCTTGTCATAGAATATAATCTCAAGGAATTTACCCTTTCAGCACAGTCTTCCAAAGCCAGGCTTATCATCTCAAGATCTCAGAAAGAGGGATTATTTCCCAGGGCCCCTGCTCTAGGCCCCTGGGAAACCACTCCCAGGACTTCCCTAGGCCTGTTTTCCTTCAGGCCTTTGTTGCTCCATGGGCTCCACAGAACCATAGACACCTCAAGTACAAGGAGCAATTCAAAAACAGAGTAACATTCAAACACCCCATTACCCCAAAATGACATACTTTTCTTTTAATCTGCCGATCCTGACAACTACGGCATTTGTTGCAACAATTTGGCTAGCAGCTGCTGTGGGGGTGAAAAGCCAACACAATCCCAACAACAAGAATGCTGCCAGCACAGGTTCTTTTGATCTGCTTTACTAAGGAAAGTAGTGTTAAGGGGTTAACAATCTTATTTCAATCCAACATGCACATATCATTGACTTAGATCAGGGGAAAAACCAGCACCCTGAACTTCAGAGCAAATACAAACAAATTGCAAACATCAACAGACAGATATTGTCTGATTCAAATCTCAATGCATATTTACCAGGGTTTAACAAAGTCCCAACAACCAGGTTTACAAGCTGGAGGGCTCTTAACCACAGCTGCCCAGAGTCTCCACATCAAAACACCTCCAATAGTGAGAGCCCCAAACAAAACATCTGGGTTTCTTCAACATCAGGGGGCTCCTTAATGGCTACCCAGAGTCTCTACATCAAGAGTGCTCTATGAGTGAAAGCCTCAAGGGAGAACCCCAATCTCTGGATTTATATATCTTTTTCTGAGTCAAAGGCGAGTCACATATGGGACTCACCCATGTGACTTAAAAGCATCACAAAAATTTTACTTAATCCCAGGTGGTCTAATAGCCTTTGATTTCACAAACATGTCACTCAAACCCATGTAAACTAGTTTTTCCCTAGAGGCAAGGAGGTCATCAAGGACTCCTAATTTAACCAAGGAGACAAGGGCCACACTCTTCAAGGGCACTTGATTGAATAAGTGTTAAAACTCCATCTTAATTGCCAATGCACAAGCCCACAGTGACACCATGGATAAAGCACTGGGCTTGGAGTCAGAAAGCCCTAAATTCAAATCTGACCTCAGAGACTGTATTATTTTTCAGACACTGACAAGGTGTGTGATCCTGAAGAAGTCACTCAATCTCTCTGTCTCTGTTTCCTCAACTATTAAAGAGCAATGATAATAACTCCTACATTGCAGCATTGTTGTGAGGATCAAAAGGGTTAGTATTTGTAAATTGCGTATCACAGTGTCTGCCACCCTTCTTCCTTTCCTTCCTTTCTTCCTTCTTTTACTGCCTTCTTGCCTAAATAATTATTTGATTACAAGGTTGAGCGGGGAGGGAACCATTCCTTACATCTACCTACACAATAATCTAAAGAACATTAAACAACAACAAAAAAAGATCATTTCTTATCTGAACTCCTTGGAACAAAATTATTAGAATGAGTTAAAAAAGTAATAGCAGAAACTTCTTGACATTGGATTTTAAGGTTTATAAAGTTCTTTGCTCACAATATTCCATATTGCACTCACAACAAATACATGAGATAACCACTGGAAGTCTTATTATCCCTATTTACAGATAAGTAAACTTATGTCTCAGAGTTCATTGACTTGTTCATATTTACACAGCTAAGTAGTTAGTCAAGTGTGGTGATTCGAACCCAAATCACCTAAAATATAATCTACAATGCCAACTACAACTGCATCCTCACATTCCCTGCATATCTTGAGACCTAGTGTTTATTACTTGACTAGTCAGAAGACAAAGAAAGGGAAGAGAGATATTTTTTCTTCATATACTTATAATCTACACATTGGAGAGAACTGGAATATATTTTGGGGAAGACATAAGGATATTCCTCTTATTGCATTTCTCTCCCACCAACTTGGAACCATTTTCTGAACTGAAAGAAGAGTCAGTCATGAAAATCTTTCTCACCATTTGGGGTTGGACTCAGCAGCAGGGGGTGGCAAACCTCTCTTCACCTGTTGTGATTAGTTATGTCTCATGGTTCTAGCCAGTAATCATTTTTCTTATTTGTCCAAACATTAAAAGATTTCAGACCAGATAGCAATGCTTAGATTTCCAATAAAGGAAAGGAGGAATTTGATTCTCTGGGGATATTTCATGAGAGCTTTCTTGTTACTGCATGGGAGTGTGGGGTGTAGGCAGGGTGTTCAAAACAATATTTTTGAAACATTGATCAGGGCAACTACGTGCAGGGTATGTTTGTGTATAAAAAGTTGTAGCCAGATAATTGAGAAGTTCTCCTTTATTAATAAACAGATATTGCTTTGTTTCATATAAAATCTATACCTGTGAATTCATCTATGCCTACACATTTTCACATTGATCAAGAACTTCACCAATTTTCTTATCTTTAAAACCTATGTACTTAACCCAATAGTAGCCAAATTTCCTTTCGAATAACAATTCTCAAAAAGAAACATTATTTCCCCAGTAGATATAGAGTTGACATGGTGCTGTTGATTGCTCTTTTCTCAATCATGATGGAATTTGGCTGGACACTTTTACATTGCTGCTACATGGCTACCCAGAAACAAATGCTATTGTTGGAAAAACATATTCGCCATATTCGGTTTTCAGAATGAGTTGGGATTGGGGGTAGAATGGTGGGGAAAAGAATAAAAGATACTACAACACTGAATATCCTCAATGGTTAGCCTACATATAACTTAGTGAATAACATTTTATAACATATAGAAACTTGGTATTAAATAAGTGAGAATTCTACTATTGTTCTCCTTTCCTAAATTTTGCTATTGAATTTAGGAATGAAAGATATGATTTTCTCCAGTGCATGCTTGGGACAAATAAGGAAGTGAGTCAGTAATAAAATCAGGAACGAGGTCCCTTGTGCGCAGTGTTATATCCTATACGTTTCATAGTAGTGTATTGAATCAGTAGCATAATTATGATGTAAGCCTGATAATACTACTGAATAACTATATAATATAGCTATAATTACAGCTTTAATTACAGTATGTAAAGTATATTGCCCCTCCTCCCCACTTCTTCTTTCGTGGGTTGGAAGTGTTCCGGGAAAATCCTTTGTGATGAAAGTATATGAATAAAGAAAAAGGATTTCCCTTTTTAAAAAAGTCCTTTAGAAGGATCCCTTTGATTTATTTGCTCTCCCATAATTCTGACTGCATGTTGGCTATTAATTGGGCATGTTAGAAAGATTTAGATGAAAGTCTGCATGGAATCATATTGCAAGAGAGAATCTCTCAGTGTTCAGTTATATCTTAAAGCAGACTGGTTATATTTGTCCCTCCTCTTATCGCCTATATTCTCTGGTGCCAGCTTGTAAGAGTTCCAAAACAGTATTTACTAAAAGCTCTGCCTAGGCTTAGGGGAGTGAGCAAATATGGGAGGGATTACACATCTCTCAAATCAAAATTTGTGAGAGCTTTTCATTTCCCATACACTTGAATTTCTTCCAAGTATATCCATAAGAAGTACCTGCAAATAAATAGAAAGCATTAGAAATGTATCCAGAACACCCCCCCTACACATGCCCAAAATATAAAAATAAAAAGTTCCTGGATTCAAATACAGCCTCAAGCTATCCAACTATTCAAAATGTTGGGTTCAAATCCTGGACATAGGAGCTCCCAGATAATTCAAAGAGTTTCACACTTCTCAGTACAACATTTCAAACTTGTACTATATTTATTCCAGAAACCAGGCATTAAAGCTGCTTTATTAAGCAGTTTGATGTTTTACTACCTCCCCCTTTTTCTGCATGGGAGCAAGGTAAAAAGAAGAGGTTCTGTCAGGCTGTTTTAAAATTAAAGGTATCTTTCTTCCCTTTAGTTGATAAGTATCTGCATTTTGGGGCTGCTGAAAAAATGTTCAATTGACCCTGACTGATATTTGCAATCACTAGTTTGTTTTTTTTTTTTCCTTAGCTGTACCAAGGCCAAGGTCCACCAGATGTCAGTACAATATAAATAATCCAAATTGTTTTATTTAAAAGCTGAAAAGGAAGCCTAACACAAGGTAAGTGCCAGCAAATAAAGCAATTTCAGTGAATTGCACAAGAATTCACAGGCACCAAGTGGAAGAAAAGAAAAGGTTAAAACACTGGTCAAAGACAAGCATCAATATAATATTTAAAGTGCTTTTCTACTGATAGCACTGTGTCAGTATTAATGAAAGCTGATAAAGCTGATCTTTTATTTACCCTTCCACCAGCTTCATTATCATTCGATTGCTGTATTTGCAACTGGACTTCTTATTCTCTAGTGGTTATACACATCAACATACCAAGTTACATCCTGCCCTTGGTATTTTCCTCATTCTTTTAAAACACACATACACACACGCATCAGAAAGCAGGCTCTAGAATTAGTTTGTTCCCTTCACAGTGTCTCCATTGATCACAGTTAAACTAAAGATTACTCAGCCTTTCTGACCTAGTGATATTGTTTTGAAGCACATTAGACTATAATGATAATTTATTTTCAGTTTTATTTGTTATTATAAGAGGCAGCATAACCTAATGAACAGAGAGCCAGCCTTGGAACAGAATATTTACATTCAAGTCATGTATCTGACAAACACCACGTAACTGACATAGTTACTTAACCTCACAGTTCTTTCTCTATATAGAATCTAACAAGGTAATAACAAAACTGCTTTGTGTCTCCTGTATTTTTTGTTCTATTCATTAAAAAACTGTCTTATTAATGAATATGTACCTATTAGTCCATAATAACCTATGTCTTGGAAAATATTATTTAAGGTGATGGTTTTCATCAGGTAAAATAATTAAATGTATTTTTTAAAGTTTAATGGAGAAAAGGGACATCATTTGAAAATGAAAGGAGGAAAAAATATCTGTGATTCCGAACAGAAAGAAGGAAAGTTGGATCTTAATGAAGAAACTTTCATTTGGGTAAATCAGAATTCCTATAGTGCTATTTTTTAACTAACAAAAATAGAAAGTGTAAGGCTTCAGGGGAAAGAAGGCTTGAAACAAGAATTATATAAACAGATTTCACATTTTTTTTTTCTTTTTGGGGGGTAATGTTTTTTTTTAATTTCTCCTATGGTATTTTTACACACAGAAGTTTGTTTTTTTTTCATCTTTGCTACGTCCTGTTAATTGCATTTGTGCATGCTGCTAGGAAGCTGGAGAGTTCAAGAATCCAAATATAGCAGAGTTTTACAGAGCTCACCCTGGCATATCTAAGCATTTTAACACCCAATGCAGGGGCAAGCGAGCAGATTAACTAATGGAGTAAGAGAGGAGCAAATAAAAGTGAACCAGTGCAGAATGCAAACACATGTTGTTGAGGCCAAGAGGGACTCATTTTCACAGCCCTTTGTTAACTTTGGGGTTCAGAAATTTACCGAGTTGTCTTTTTTCTTTCTTTTTTATTTTACTTTTTCTCCCCAAACCTCACACAACTGTAGCTTTTTATGAGTTTATCTGCCTACTCAACTTAAAAGAGACTTTCAGCTTCTAAGAATGAACTCTCTCTGCCACATAGATCGAACAGTATTCCAGATATGTTTTTTTTTCTCTTAAACACAAAACAAAGAAAAAAAACTAAAGAAATAAACCACTAAAGAATACTCAGATCTTTTGAAGAAATATGTCACAAAAATGAAATAATATAAAACATTCCAGTGATTTTTTTTAAGGTAGGGTCAACAAATATGTTGTTTACATAGATTGGGAATAGGATGAGTGGCAGAGGAAATAAAGAAAAATCAAGTCATATAATGGACCTGTTAGCTCTTCTGCTGAGAGTAATGTACATGTAAGCCTCAGCCATTAGCATACTAAGGTAGCTGGAGGATTAGGTTGGTCTATGTTATCCAAAGTTGGCTAAATTCTGTCCTTTAATCAGTGGGAATACTGAGTTCACAAAATAGAAGTGAGGAGGAGAGCAAGGTGCTGTTTGGCCCATGGGAGCCATATGCTAGCAGCAGGTTAAATCTCAGTGGCTGAATGGAGAGCAGATCAGCTCAACTTTAGGCACAACATTATATTTAAAATGATATTTCATCAGTTCCCAAATATTTTGGATGTCTCATGGGCTTTTTTGTGATTAATAAATAATATGAAAAAAACAGTTGTGTCCACATACCTCCTTTTGTTTTTTTGTGTTGTTTAGTAATGTCCAATTTTTTATGACTCCATTGGGGATTTTCTTGGCAAATACTTGGTTTGACATTTCCTTCTGCAGCGAATTTTACAGATGAGGAACTGAGAAAAATAGGGTTAAATGATTTGCCCATGGTCACACAGATAGTTAGCATCTGAAGTCAGATTTGAACTAAAGTGTTCAGGACTTCTTGTCCCAGAACTCTATACACCGAGCCAACATACCTGCCCCTATATACCTCCCTAGTAGCTTTCAAAGTTTTTGGTAAAGAACAAAATAACTGACATTTCACATTGACATGTGGACAAGAAAGCTATAATGGAATGAGGTTGTAAGGGCCTGATCAAAATAAACAATAATGGAATCAGAGAATGGGGTCTTGGATCAGTATAGCTAAATGAGCAAGTTCCTTCTTTTAAGTCAGTCCAGCAACAACCTGCTAAACAATAATGCCAATGGCGTCAGAAGAAAGGACAAGGTCATACACATATGATGATCATCAGTTTCAACAACTGATGAGTGGCAAGAAGAAACCCGGGGGGGGGTGGAGACATGCATGGATTCAAGTGTTAAAAATTGGTTATTACACTAAATCTCCATAAATTTTCAGGGGTTCAATATCAAGCTGCTGGTTTACTCTTACCTTATAATCCACAGATATTCAGGGTCATTTTCGGATTTCCAGACATTTTTTCCTTCACCCTATGCTTGTATAATAGATTATTTTGACTCACATGGAGATTTACATTTACCTTTTGAAATTTCATCTCATTTAAAATGGTCTATAATTCTAATCTATCAAGAGTTTTTATCCTAATTCTTCTATCCACTGTATTAGCTATTCTACCTAACTCTTTATCATCTAAAAATCTAATAAGCCAGCCAGTAAATTACATATCTTCCAGACAGTCACTCACCAGCCTCTCCAACCAATCTGGAAACTCAGTGGAGCTAGGCATTTGACCACTGAATAAGAAACACTGGTCCCTTAATAAACTGTCTATACCCTTTGCCCCAGCAATATCACTATTATGTTTCCAACAATGACTAAGTAAAAAAAAGGAAAAGCACTTATATATTTTAAAATATGTATAATAGCTCTTTTTGGCAAAGAACTGGAAATTGCAAAGATGCCCATCCATCAGTGAATGGCTGAACAAGTTTTGGTATATGATTATGATGGGGTACTACTGTGGAATAAGAAACAATGAACTTGATGATCTTAGTGACATGGACAGTCTCACATAAAATAATGAGGAGTGAAATGAGCAGAACCAAGAGAACATCATTTAAAGCAACAGCAATATTGTTTTAAGAACGACTTTTAGCAAATAAGTCATTTTGACTATTATAAATATTCAAATTAACTACAAAGGATATGTGAAGGATGTTCTCTAAATCCAGAGAAAGAACTGATAATATGATAATAATGTATAGAATTATTTCACACATACACACATTTGTGTCTGATGGTAGCCATCACTGAGGTATGAGGAGAAAAAAAAGGAAAAAAATACATGATAATCTTATTATATATTTAAAAAGAATAGCAAGTGGTACATAATAGATTTGTCATTTATATTACAGAAATGTTCATTTTATTCCATAAATTAAAAATTAAATAAATAAAAAATTAAAAAATATGTCTTATAAGCCTTGTTTAGAGGAATTTAGTCCTCGATGTATCATTATAATATTGGATACTTAATAGCATGACATGTCGCATGAGAAAATGTAGTATTATTATAAAATGCTTAGAGATTCTTATATGAAATACCTCATTAAAAGTGAAAACTATTTTACAAAAATAAACTAGACTCTTAGCCAGATGAATGAGAACATGGAGTAGTGAATAGAAAGTAGGCTTTGAAGCCACTAAGACCTGGCTTTAAGGACTGCCCTGATATATATATATATATATATATATATATATGTGTGTGTGTGTGTGTGTGTGTGTGTGTGTGTGTGTGTGTGTGTGTGTGTAAAATTGTCTCTGTGACACTGAGCAAGTCACTAAACCTCTCAGTGCCTAGGAAAATGTTGTAATTTGCAGAGTACGTACTGGTCTGCAACGGTACAAGGAGTTTCCTATAGCAACATCTGGAAAAGCAAAAAAGAAAGGAGAAAGAAAGAGAGAAACAAACAAACATACCAAAAAAAATCCCTTTATTCCCTGTAGATTTTACATTCAAGATCCCTGGAATCATTCAAAGATACCTATATAGTACCCTCCCTGCCAATCCCCTCAGTTAAATGGTGTGAAAACTAAAACCGGGGAGGCAGACTGATTTTCTCAAGTTCTCATAGCTGTTAAGTGGAAAAGGGAAAATTCGAACCCAAGTTCTTTGACTAAAAATCTGACACTCTTTCCACTGTGATCTTTGCCATATGTTCATCAGCATCTGTAGCAATGATTCAAATGAAGACTTAAAAAGCATTCTTCTTCCATTTGCAGGTAATACGAAGGAGAGAGACATAGTAAATGCGTTCTTTGAGAAAAGTGGTTGTATTTTAAAATATAGTAACTTGTTTGAATTGATAGGCTGAAGTGATTATCTGAAATCTTATAGGAATACATGTAATGCCTATATACTAAGGTTCAAAAATTAACATTATGAGTTAATGATGAGGGAGATAAGCATTTTGAAAAATAAAAAAAAAGTGGAATTTACAATGAATTGTTCTCCCTAGGATTAACAAGGGTATCTCAAAACTGAAGCTGAATGGTCTTTACTTAGTCTTTATTCTATTTGACATCTTAACAGATTTAGAAATTGTCTACCACAGTGGGCAGTGTGGGCTTGGTGTAAAGGAGTTTGATTATGACTGTCACCTGTGTAAAGATAAGTGAACAATAGGAATAATGAGATTATTCCTTCCTGCTAAATAACCTCCTTTCTGTTATATGATACTGCTGTCTTATTGTTCATATTACCTTATTTATCTCATTACCCTAAGAATTAAGGTTTTCTAACCCTCTTCCTCATACTTAAATCTTTTACTTTTTCACCTTGACCCTCTGGATTCAAGACTCAGTTCAAATTTCTGTTTTCACAATATATCTTTTCTATTCCCTATCATAACAAATTGCCCTGTGATAACCACAGCGGGGGACTGGAGGTGTTGGTATATTTCTCTTGGTCATTGCTTTCAAGAGTCTTGCCAGAGTCCTCTTTAATCAGATGATGATTCACCTTGAAGATGGTCATCTACTTAAGAGCCAGCATGGCTTCCAAAAGGGCTAAGAAATGATGACATGGTGTTTGCCATCCAACAACTACAGAAAAATGCCAGGAGCAGAATAGAGGTAAGCATACAATGTTTGTTGACCTAACCAAGGCCTTTGATAGTATCAGTCTCTGGGGCCTGTGGAAAATATGGTGAAACTTGGTTGCCCAGAGAAATTCATTAGTGCTGTATATCAGGTTCGTGATGGCATGCTTGAATAGGTTCAGGATAGTGGATGATGCTCCTGTGCTGTACCAGTCACCAATGGAATGAAGTAGGTCTGTGTGTTTGCTCCCCTCGTTTTTAGCATGATGTCTTCATCTATGTTGTCAGAAGCCTTCAATGACAGCAAAAACTGTATCAAGTTCAACTACAACACTGGCAAATTATGTAACTTGAAAAGGGTACAAGTCAAGACCAAAGTGGAGGGAGAGCTGGAGCACAACTTTTTTGTTAACAAATGATTATGTACTCAGTGTAGCCTCTGAGGCTGAGTGGTGAGAAAATATGAATTAATTCTCTACTACTTGTGCTAATTTTGGCATAACAATTTATGTCAAAAAAGCACTGATTCTCCATCAGCCAACACTGCAGCATCCATGTATTGAGCCATCGGTTACAGCAAATGGAGAAACTGTGAATGCTATGGATAAGTTCATTTACCTTGGCAGTATACTTGCCAGGGATGTACACATAAATGATGAGGCTGCAGCACACATTGCCAAACCTAGCTCAGTGTTTCGGAGTATCTGAAGGTATGTGTGGGAATGAAAAGGTATTGGGCTACCTACCAAAGATCTACAGACCTATAGTGCCGACCTCATTGTTGTATGCCCATGAAACCTGGAAAGTACAAGTGCTGTACCAGAAAATTGATCCTCTCTTGATTGAATTGTCTTAGAAAGATTCTGAAGATCACCTAGCAAGATAAGGGATCAAACACTGAGACCATTTCTTGAGCTGAACTGACAAAAATTGAAACTCTTCTGCAGAGAGTGTAACCCTGATGGGCTGGCCACAGTGTTCAAAAGCCAAACATATGATTTCATAAAAGACTATTTTATGAACATTTCACACAAGATAGGTGCCCACATAGTGATCAGAAGAAGCAATACAAGGACATTTTTAAGGTCTCTCTGAAGAAATTGGTATCAATTGTGAGATATGGAAGTTACTAGCAAAAGCTCATCTTGCATGTTGTGCCCATATTCAAACAAACAAACAAACAAATGCTGTGCTTTATGAGCAAAGCAGAATTACCATATCTCAAAATAAACATGAGAGGGGTAAATTTGGGGAGATCTCCATTCCAAATGTCCATATGGACTATTTGTGCCCAACCAATGATAGGGCCTTCTGAACTTATATCGGTCTCATCAGCCACAGCTGAACATACTGTACACTGATCGTGACATCATGATGTAATTTTGGTCATCTTTTAGCACAAAGAGCAAACATTGCTCATTTTCACTTTATATACAATGTGTGCATATTGTTCTTTGTATATTGTCTCCCCCACTAAAATATGTGCTCCTAGAGAGAAGGTATGTGTTTTTGCCTTAGCTCATATTCCCAGCATTTGCCAAAATTTTGGGAATAAAATATGTGCTTAATAAATTTGATTTTTGACTAAGGATCTCCTTGCTTTTCTTCCCTTCTCTTTCCTTTCTTCAGTCATCTATACTATAAATGACCTGCATTGGGAATAAGATATTCTTGCTAAGGATATCCTATACCACAAGGACAAAAAGAAAATTGAAGATCTCTATCAAAAAGTCATTCAGGGTTGGGATAGGGAGAAGAGTGCACCTTGCCTTTCATAAAACTGGAATCATGTGATCTCCATGAAATTATTCTTATTGGTGGTATATTTATTTGATTGGTTTCAGGTTTACTTTTTTATTATGGGAAATGGCATGTTTTTACCGGCTGATCCCCATGCCCTGAATTCTTTCCTTTTTCATTTCCATATCGTTGCTTTCCTGTCTTCCTTCAAGTCCAAGTTAAAACCTATCTCCTACAAGAATTCTTTCCCAATCCCCCTTAATAGAGGTATCTTCCTTCTGTTGATCATTTCCATTTTATCTTTCTCTCTCTTGATGAACATAGTTATTTGCATTTTGTCTTTGCTATCAGAATGTGAGCTACTTAACAGTGGGGACTGCTTTTAACACAGTGCCTGGTATACAGCAACACTTAATATGTTTATTGACTTTCTTTGGGTTTTGGAAGACTTTTAAAATTGAATACTTTAATGAACAGTCCCTGATGAGAAGATACAAGGGATTATCTACTTTTTAACACAACTATGCTCTGGGGGTACTTTGAAATAAGAGATCAAACTATATGTAGTATCATTGGGAAGCATATACCCCCTTCCTCCTAGTGAGAGGCTTCCATATTGCTTCAATTATAAATAATATCCTTTCTCCTCATACCAGTTTATGGTTACCTAGACTGCGCAAATTGAGGGGACTCCAATTATGCAAAAATTTGATCTCATAGCCTAACTCAGCTATGAAGAGGTTTCTTTTCAAAGGGAACACAATAAGGAAAATAAGTTAGAAGGGTCCCTTCCTAGATGGATACTAGTATTGCCCTAGAGGCCTTTTCCCCAGATACAAAATTTCATCTGTTAATCACACAAGATCACCTTCCTTCCAACTGGCTTGTGGCATTTATCAGCATCAGCCATACTTCTGGAGTCCATGAATCATTATTATAGCCCTATTCACGGTAAAATATATGATTCATGGGTACGATTCAGTAATTATATTCCCCTGAATAGACAACTGTTACAGTGTTGTCCTTCCCATGTGCTATGACTTCTGCAGCCTTTGGAACATCACCGGGCTTCCGTTTTACCATACCTTAGCTCCTAACTTTATGGTATCAGTAGAGTCAGAAACTTTCATTCCTCTAGCAGTTATTTTGGAAGGAGGGTCAATTTTCAAAAAATGGTATATTTTCACAGGGGATAATAATCACTTGAACTATCCTATCCAATAAACCCAACAGGGTGGGGTCCCTGGGGGTCCAAGGCACTTCCTCCACACCACCATAGACAAATCTACCTCTACCTCCTGGGTCCCAAACAGTCCCAGGGGAAAGCCACAAAAAGGCACACTTATCTCCTTGTTGCAAAGTTTCCATCTTGCCCCAGGGCTAAATTCCAAGCTCCTGGATTCCAACTCAGGCTGGCCATGCCTGGCTTCTTCCTAGCCTCTCCTGGCTTCTGCCAGAATGTAGATGATTTACCATCATTTAGCTCATCTCACCAAAGTCAGCTCCAAGGCAGCTCAGCCATTTCAGCTTTCCAAAGTTCCCATGAAGGCAGTCTTCTGCTCTGTCTGGGTCAATATTTTGGCAGCCACCATCTGCTTCTTCTTTCTCCTCACCAGCCCCTCCTACCAAATTTGCACAAAGGCGTTCTCTGATTTTTTTTTCCTCATCTGTATAAAGGCTATTCTCTGCTCCTGTTTCAAAACTCCGCATGCAATACAATCTCAAAACATTCACCCTTTCAGCACAGGCTTCAGGATGCAGGCTTATCAGATCAAGCCCTTGTTCTGGCCATTCAACCCTCCCCTATGCCTGAGCTTTTTCTCCCAGAGCCTTTGTTGTGGCCTGTCTCTTCTAGAGTGCTAGTACCAAGAGGGGAGGCAAAAGACGGTTTATCTCCCAGAGTACATCCCATTTCCACCCGCATGTTTTCCTTCAGACTTTTGTGGCTCCTGGGGTTGCATACAACCAAAGCCATCCCAAGTACAAAGAGCAATCCAAAAAGGGGGAAACATTCAGCCACCCCAGTACCCCAAAATGTGATACATTCCTTTTGAAATGCAAATCCAGCAAACTACACCATTTGTTGTAACAACCTAGCCTAGTGGTGGGAGGCTAAAACCAACAACAGCCAGCTCACAGAATGCTGAAAGTCCAGAATCTTTTGATCTGCTTTACTAAGGAAAGCATTGTTAAGGGGTAAACAATTTCAATTTAATACAGCATGCAAATATCATTCACTTAGCTCAGGGGGAAAAGCCAGCAGCCTGAACTTCAGAGGAAATATAAATTAATCTGTAATTCAAAATCTTTTGGAAACCAGTGTTGAAAAGTAAAATATTGTATAAAAATGATAAAATTCAAAAATATGAAGAATACAAGGAAATATAGAAATGTTTGGATGAACTTATTCATCTTATAGTGATGGATATTGGACCTGGGATTTCATGATCATAAGAGAAACTCTCAAGTAAGGAGACTTCCTCAACCAAGGTAGGTTTGTGTCTTCTTTCAATTGATTCATGTTAAAGAGTTTTTTTAAGTAAGATTTTTTTTTATTTTTAGTTTACAACAATCAATTCCACAAGATTTTTATTTCTACATTTCCCAGCCCCCCCCCTCCCCAAGACGCCATGAAATCCAATATATCTTCTATATATAACTTCGCATTGAACTTATTTACACAATAGGCAAGTTGTAAAGAAGAATTATGACCAATGGAATGAATCATGAGAAATAAAAACAGAAGAGAGAAAAATAAAAACAAAAAAAGGAGAGCAAACATTTTGCATCAATCTACATTCAGTCTCCATAGTTCTTTCTCTTGATGTAGATAGCTCTCTCCCTCATGAATCTTTTGGAGTTGTCTTTTGAACCCTGTATTGCTGAGAAGAGTGAGATCTATCAAGTTTAATCATCATAGAATGCACATATCTGTGGTTGTGTACAATGTGCTCCTAGTTCTGCTCCACTCACTCATCATTATGTTGTGTAGGTTTTTCCATGTTCTTATGAAGTCCCTATCTTCCCCATTTCTTATAGCACAATAGTATTCTGTTAGATTAATATACCACAGCTTGTTTAGCCATTTGCCAATTGATGGACATCCCCTTGATTTCCTAATCTTTCTTACTACAAAAAGAGCCGCTATAAATATTTTTGTGCATATGGGTCCTTTTCCCTCTTCTGTGATCTCTTTGGGATACAACCCTAAGAGTGGTATTGCTGGGTCGAAGGGTGTGAACATTTTTATAACCCTTTGGGCACAGTTACAAATTGCTCTTCAGAATGACTGGAGAAGTTTACAACTCCACAGTGTTCCAATTTCTGTACATCCTCTCCAGCATTTATCATTTTACTCTTGTAGTTTTAGCCAACTGGACAGGAGAAATGTGGTGCCTAAGGGTTGTTTTGATTTGCCTTTCTCTATTCGGTAGTGATTTCAATAATTTTTTTCTTATGCCTATAGATATCTTTGATTTCTTCCTCTGAAAACTGCCTGTACGTATTCTTTGACCATTTCTCAATTGGGGAATGACTTGTATTCCTATAAGTTTGGCTCAGTTCTCTGTGTGTTTTATAGATGAGCCCTTTGTCAAAGACACCAGTTGTAAAGATTTTCTCCCAATTTTCTGCTTCCCTCCTAATCTTCATTGCATTGACTCTTTTATACAAAAGCACTTCAGTTTAACATAATCAGAATTATCCATTTTGCACTTTGTAATGCTGTCTATCTCTTGTTGTGTCATTAATTTTTTTCCCATAAATTTGATACATAACTATTCCTTGCTCTCCCAAATTGCTTATAGTATCAGCATTTATTCCTAAATCATGAACCCCTTTTGACTTTATTTTGGAATACTGTATAAGACATCTATGTCAGTTTCTGCTGTACCATTTTCTACTTTTCCAAGCAGTTTTTGTGAAATAGTGAATTCTTAGCCCAGAATCTAGATTCTTTCGGTATATCAAAGAGGAGATTGCTGTAGTCGTCAACTACTGTTTCTTGTGTATCTAACATATTCCGCTGATCCACAACTCTGTTTCTTAGCTGGTACCAGGTAGGTTTGATGACTGCTGCTTTCTAGAAAAGTTTAATATTTGATATGGCTAAGCAACCTTCCCCAGTATTTCTTTTCATTAATTCCTTAGGTATTCTAGACTTCTTATTCTTCCAGATGAATTTTTGTTATTATTTTATGCAGCTCTGTAAAATATTTTTTGGTAGTTCGTTGTGTATGTCACTGAAGGAATAAATTAAGTTAGATAAAATTGTCATTTTTTTATATATTAGCTCAGCCTAAGCATGAGCAACTAACATTTTTCCAGTTATTTAGATCTGACTTTTTTGTGTGAAAGGTGTTAAATAATTATGTTCCTATGTACCCTGGGTTTGTCTTGGGAGATAGAATCTCAAATAATTTATAGTGTCTACAGTAATTTTAAATGGAATTTCTCTTTCTGTCTCTTGCTGTTGGGCTTTGTATACAATGTATAGGAATGCTGAAGATTTTTGTGGGTTTGTTTTATATCCAGTAACTTTGTTAAAGTTGTTTATTATTTCAAGTAGTTTTTACTTGATTCTCTAGGATTCTCTAAGTAAATCATCATATTATCTTCAAAAAAGTGATAATTTACTTTCCGCTTTGCCTATTCTAAGTCTTTCTATTTCTTTTTCTTCTCTTATTGTTACATCTAAAATTTCTAGTACCATATTGAATAATAGGGGTGATAATGGACATCCTTGTTTCACCCCGATCTTATTGGGAATGCATCTAGCTTATCCCCATTACAAATAATGCTTGTTGATGGTTTTAGTAGATGCTATTTATAATTTTAAGGAAAGCTCAATTTATTCCTATGCTTTCTAGTGTTTTTAATAGGAATGGGTGTTGTATTTTGTCAAAGGCTTTTTCTGCATCTATTGAAATGATCATATGTTTTCTGATAGTTTTGTTGTTGATATGAACAATTATGCTCATACTTTTCCTAATGTTGAATCAGCCTTCCATTCCTGGAATAAATCCTACCTGGTTGTAGTGTATTATTCTTGTGACAAGTTGCTGCAATCTTTTTGCTAAAATTTTATTTAATACTTTTGCATCAATGTTCATTGTGGAAATTGGTCTGTAATTTTCTTTCTCTTTTTTGACTCTTCCTGGCTTGGGTATTAGTACCATATTTGTGTCATAAAAAGAATTTGATAGGACTCCTTCTTCACCTATTTTCTCAAATACTCTATAAATTACAGGTATTAATTGCTCTATAAATGTTTGATAGAATTCACATGTAAAACCATCTGGCCCTGGTAATTTTTTTCCTAGGAAGTCTATTGATGGCTTGCTCAGTTTCTCTTACTGAGATGGGGTTATTTAGGAATTTTATTTCCTCTTCTGTTAACCTGAGCAATTTTTATTTTTGTAGATATTCATCCATATCCCTTAGTTTGTCAAATATATGGGCACATTATTGGGCAAAATAATTCCTAGTTATTGTTTTAATTTCTTTTGTCATTGCAGGTGAATTCACCCTTTTCATTTTTGATGCTGGGAATTTGATTTTCTTCTTTCTTTTATTTAATCAAATTTACCAAATATTTATCAATTTTATTTTTTTTTTTAATAAAGCCAGCTCTAGGTTTGACTTACTAATTTGATAGTGTTCTGGATTTCAATTTTTTTTTTCAATCTCTCCTTTGATTTTCAGCATTTCTAATTTGGTATTTAATTGGAGATTTTCAATTTGTTCTTTTTCTAGCTTTTTCAGTTGCATGCCCATTTAGTTTATCTCTGTTTTCTGCATTTTATTCATGTAAGCATTTAAAGATATAAAACTTCCCCTAAGAATTGCTTTTCCTGCATCACATAAGTTTGGTATGTTGTCTCATTATTGTAATTCTCTTGAATTAAGTTAATAATTGTTTCTATGATATGTTTTTGGCCCACTCATTTTTTAGAATTAGATTATTTAGGTTGCAATTATTTTTTTATTTATTTTTCCATGGTTCTTTATTACAAATAAGTTTTATTGCATTATGATCTGAAAAGCATGCTTTGACTACTTCTGCCTTTCCCCACTGGATTATGAGGGTTTTTTTTTTCCCCTAGAACGTGGCCAATATTTGAGTATGTGCCCTGTACTGCTTAGAAAAATGTATATCCCTCTTTATCCCCATTCAGTTTTCTCCAGAGGTATATCATATCTGCCTTTTCTAAATTTTTTTTCACCTCCTTAATTTCTTTCTTGTTTATTTTGATGTTAGGTTTATCATGTTCATAGAGGGGAGGTTGAGGTTGTCCACTAGTATGGTTTTGCTGTCTTTTTCTTTCTGTAACTCCCCTAACTTCTCCTCTAAAAATCTGCATGCTATACCATTGTGTGCATATATGGTAAATAATGTTATTGCTTCACTGTTTAGGTGCCTTTTAGCAGGATCTAGTGTCCTTCCTTACCTCTTTTAATTAGATCTATCTTTGATTTTTCTTTGTCTGAGATTAGGATTGCTACCCCTGCTTTTTTTTTCCTTTAGCTGAAGCACAACATATTCTACTCCAGCCTTTTACCTTTACCATGTGTGTATCCTCTGTTTCAAATGTGTTTCTTTAAGCAGCATATTGTAGGATTATGGTTTTTAATCCATACTGCTATCCACTTCCATTTTATGGGAGAATTCATCCCATTAACATTCACGGTTATGATTACTATCTGTGTCTTTTTTTTCATCCTATTTGCCCCCTGTTTATGCTTTTATTTTTCCCTTTCCCCTTCCAGTCCTCAACAGAGTTTTGCTATTTACTTCCACTTTCCTCAGTTTACCCTCCCTCTTGATTCCCCTCCCTTATCTTACTTTTTTTCCCCTTGCTACTTCTTCCTTCCCTTCTGACCAACTCCCTCTCTTTGTTTCCCTTTTCTCTTCCTACTGCCTGTAGGACAAGTTAGATTTCTATACTTATCAGGGTATACTATTCCTTTCTTGAACCAAATCTGATAAGAATAATGCTCAAATATTGCTCTGCTCCCTCCCTTCTTTCTCTCTACTACAGTATGTTTTTGTGCCTCTTCATGTGATGTAATTTAATACCTCTTCTCCCACAACCATCACTTTGTATGTTTTATTTATATTTTTATCATTATATCAGTTAATTTATACTGATGCCCACAGTCTATGAATATCCCTTTTAATTGTCATAAGTATAGTATTCTCAAGGTTGACATATGTAATACATATATATATATATATATATACATATACATATATATATATATATATATATATATATATGTTATAACAAATAATCCTATGTAAGGATATAAGGAATTAGCCTTGTTGATTGACTAGTGGTTTCCCCTCCCCGTTTACCTTTTTATGTCTCTCTGGAGTTTTCTATTTGGGAATAAAATTTTCCACTGATCTCTGGATCATCAGGAAGATCTGGAATTCCCTTATTTCATTGAATGTCCATCTTATTGCCTGGAAATTATGCTCAATTTTGCTAGGTAGCTGATCCTTGGCTGTGGTCTGTGATCCTTTCCCCTTCAGAGTATCATATTCCAATTTCTCCTGTCACTTAATGTAGAAGCTTAAAGATCCTGGGTGATCCTGATTGTAGTTCTGTGATATTTGAATTGTTTCTTTCTAGCTGCTTGCAGTATTTTCTCCTTGATCTGGTATTTCTGCAATTTGGCTATAATATTTCTTGGAGTTTTCAATTAAGGATCTTTTTCAGGGGGTGATCAATGGATTCTTTCAATGATAGTTTTACCCTCTGGTTCTAGTACCTCTGGGCAAATTTCCTTAAGGATTTCATGGAAGGTACTGTCCAGGCTCTTTTTTTGTCATAGCTTTCAGTAGACAAATAATCCTTAGATTGTCTCTCCTGGATCTATTTTCCAGGTCAGTTGTTTTTCCAATCAGATATTTCACATTTTGAGATTTTGTTTCATTCTTTAGATTTTGTTTCAGTGATTCTTGATGTCTCATAGAGTCATTAGCGTCCACTTGCCCAATTCTAATTTTTAATGTTTTGTTTTCTTCCTTTATCTTCTCTAAGTCCTTTTTCATTTTGTTAATTTTACTTTTGGATGAGACATTTTCTCCATTTATATTCTGATTGTCCTTAACCAATTCACCGATTTTGCTTTTTAAAGATTTGTTTTCCTCATTGATTTTTTTCTTTTTTTTTCTTTTACCTTCCTAATTTATTTTTTAAGTCCTCCATTAGTTCTTCCATGAACGCTTTTTAGTCTGGAGACCAGTTCATTTTCCTTTTTGAGGTTTCAGATGTGGGTGTAGTGTCCATGCTGTCCTCTTCTGAATTGATATTTTGATCTTTCCCATCTCCATTGTCTTTGACAGATTATTACTGTCCTTTTGCATGGTGTTTTTTTCCTCCTGGTTTCTGAAGTGGATCTCTGCTTCTGGGGCTCAGGGGGCTCTATCCCAAGTTTCTTGTGTTGGGATCTAGCTTTATGTGCTCTGGATTCATGTTTTGTGAGGTGTGGGGGAGGAGTGATCTGGCTGCTGGGAATGTCATCTTCCCAGGACTGTTCTACAGAGTAAGTGATCTCAGCTCTTGTCTGTGCTGGTGTCTGCCACTTCTCCTGGCTGTGAAAAGCCCTGCTTGATCTTTTGGTGAGGATATTTGTTAGCTCCACACCCCTGGGGCTCAGTTGCTCTTGTTCTGATGAGGTGAGGGCTGCTGGAACACCTCTCTTCCTGCCCTAGTCTCCTTCTGCCATCACAGAAGGGCCCTCTCCCCCACTTCTCTTGCTACTGAAGCTCCCCTTCTGGCTCCTCTGTTTCTCCTGCAGTATGATTCTCTGGGTTTATTGAAGTGAGGGATAAAAGCCACTTTACCTGCACATCATGGAGGCCTCTGGGCTAACTGCTCCCAAGGTCCCTGGATCTGCACTCCAACTGACTCCTCTCCATGACTGAGAGGCCTGGGGCTCGATCACAGCCATAGCCCATATTTCTGCCCTGGGCCTGTTCCTGCTCTGTCATTTGGCTCACTCAGTTCTCTCCCAGACTGTCACCCTGGATGGATTAGTCTGCTATTCCCAAGTTGGTTTGGTCTGGTGCCATTCTGCATGCCTGGTGCTCCTACCCTTCTAAGTCTACTAGTTGCTCAGACTCACTTTTTTAGATGTCTCTCCCATGATTTGTGAGAGAGCTCTGGTAGTTCCTTCCTTTCACAGTACCATCTTGGCTCCATCCCCTAAAGTGTTTCTTAAAGGAGAATATCAAAGATAAGCTACACTCCTTCCTCTAGTTGAAGATGAAAATATATTGAGGAAATATTTAACAAAACTATTAAAAACATAATAGAACATAGGTAACTCTGTTATATGTTCTTTCTGAGTCAAAATGTAGTTCCTCAGAGATTCTTAAGTAGAGCATCCCATTTCTATTTGCATTTGATACCATTGGCCTAGAATACCAAGCATGATCATAACTTCAGTATTTATCAGAAGTAGGAATTCATTTCTGGCATCCTGACTTCAAGCATGACTCTATATACACTGTGGCCTGTTATCTCTCGGAAGAAAAACATACAATCAAATGTGCAATGGAAGTGTGATTAGATTAGTATTGGGAAATTAGGAGGCATTCTAGGAAGATGGCAGAGTAGGTCAGAAATTTCCAGCCCTCCAGATTTCCTTACAGACAGAAAATTGCTACAAAATTAACATAGAGCCACAAAAATAAAGGGATAAAGTGGTTGTTCTTCTAGAGCAACTTGAGAGGACCTCACAGAAGACTCTAGGGGCTCAGGTTTGGTCCCAGGGAAATGTTAGCACCTCCAGTGAATTAAGAAACTGTAGGAAGTAGACTAGGCCCCAAGAAATGTGACTTCAATTTTCACATCATTCAGGATCTCAAGAAATTTCACCTCAGGAACCTGTAGTCGTAATGAGTCCAGGGCTTTTTGATGTTCTTATCTTAAGTGCCTTTAATGATTACGGCCTTTGTTTGGATGGGACTGATAAAGTGGGATCCCATCTTGGAATGTTTCTCAGCACTAAGACTACTAGGAGTCATTGACTAGAAACACTGTGTATGGTGGTTCTAGGGGTTAACTAATTTTCCCACTCCCTAAAAGGAGTTTTTTACTATTCTTTGTTTGAATGCCTTCAGGTAATCAAGTTCCCCAGGGCCCTGAGATAGGTATATAAGATCCGAAGTTGGTGTTTGACTCTTAGGGGTACACTCACTGAAACAATGTGGGTGACGAGACTCTGGACAAGCCATTGAATCCACCTCTACAGCTTTGTAACCCAGACAGATAGATATCGGTGCTTCTCTGGTAACTGAATTGTGATTTGCATCAGACAATGTCTGTCCTTGATGTTTGAAATTTTTGTTTGTATTCGTCTTGAAGTTCAGGGGGATGATTTTTTTCCCCTTGAACTAAGTGAATGATATATGTACGTTTGATGAAACTGAGATTGTTAACCTCATGAAGTTGCCTCACTAACTGCTTTTATCTAGTCTGTAGGAAGGTAGGTTCTTAGCTCCTGCCTCAAGGCTACACATATGATACAATTTCAGGGTATCTACCTCTTCAGCACAGTCCAGAGCTGGGCTAATCCACTCAAGCTCTGGCTCTGGCCATCCCAATCTCCCCTATTCTCCTTTTCCTCTCACAGCTGCTGCTCTGGGCACCCAGGAAACCACTCCTGTCACTGTTATTTGTCTGTCCTCTTTCAGTCTTCTGTAGATCCTGGGGCTCCACAGAACCGTAACCACCACAAGAATAAGGAGCAACCTGATAACTGGGACACATCCAACCACTATCTCAGTACTCCAAAACCATATAGTTTACTTTTAATCTGCAGATCCTGCTGACTATGCCACTCTCTAATGAAATCATTAAAGACTAATTATAAGGCACTGATTAAGGTCAAGCTCTTTACTGAGGATGGGTGAAAATGTTACTAATATTAATAATTATTAGTTATTATTAGTACTAATAATATCCTTAAAATTATTATCATTATTAAAGTAGTTTGAAAGAAAGATTGGGGCTCAGTTGTGTATGAAGAGTGACCACAAAAAAAAAAAAAAACAAACGAAATTTGGAAGGGAAAGGTTCAAAAGAGAAATCTCATATAGCTCCTATCTGGAAATTCCCAGTTTTGGAAATCTCTCCATCAGCAAAAATAGCAACTCATGAATGACTTAATATACATACCTTAGAGCATTTGCCTCTTAACCTAAGATCTATGAAACAGATATGGGTGCATGTGTATACACATACACATAGATATAGATATATTTTTATATATTATACTTTTTTATATACTATGTTGTTTTTGTTTTCTTTTCTTTTGTTTTTTCTCTTAACAATTATTTTATTATTTAATATTTTTAGTTTTCAACATTGATTTCCAGAAGATTTTGAGTTACAAATTTTCTCTCCATTTCTACCCCTCCGCATTCCAAAATGGCTATATTCTAATTACTCTTTTCCCCCTTGAGCCCTCCTGACTCCCCACACCCCTAGCCCTTTTCCCCTTGCTTTCTTGTACAGCAGGATAAATTTCTATGCCCCATTCCCTATGTATCTTATTTCTCAGTTGCATGCAAAAAAACACTTTTCTTGTGCATCTGCTCTTAAAATTTTGAGCTCCAAATGCTCTCCCCTCTTCCCTTCCCACCCACCCTTCCTAATAAGGCAAACAATTAAACATAGGCCACACATGTACCATTATGTAAAATGCTTCCACAGTATTCAGGCTGTTAAAGACTAAAGACATTTCCCTCCATCTTTCCTTTCCCCCTTAATTCTATTTTCTCCCTTGACCTTGTCCCTTACAAATGTGTTTGTTTTTGATTAACTCCTCCCCCTATCTGCCCTCCCTTCTAACATCCTCCTTTTTTATCCCTTTTCCCCTACTTTCCTGTGGGGTAAGATACCCAATTGGGTGTCTATGTTATTCCCTCTTCAAGTCAAATCTCATTCCCCCTCACCTGCCCCTTCTGCCCTTCCCATAGAACTGCTTTTCTTGCAACTTTTATGTGAGATGATTTACCCCACTCTATTTCTTCCTGTCTCCCTCTACTAGTATATTCCTGTGTCGTTAAGCAAAATTGTCTCATTAGCATGGCTTTTGTTTCTTTTTTGTTTCTTTTGAGTGGAAGTACTTTCAGCTGTTAAGGGCTAAGCCCCAGGCCCAGGGCCCTGTCAGGTGTGAAACCTGTGTGGGTGTGGATTGGTGACTTAGGAGGGGCCAGCTCGGGAACCAATGGTCTCTGGTCATTGAGGCGGGGCTTGAGAACGCCGGAAGCTCGGCTGTGAGGAGGGGTGAGCCGGGAGACAACTTCAGCGGCAGCAGCGGCAGAAGGTGTGGAAGCCAGGAAGCTGCAGAAGCAGGGCTCTCACCCGAGTGCGAGCAGGAACGTGAGGCCAGTGAAAATGATTTGGCTAAATACTATCTTGTTTTTCTGTGGCCTCCTGGTTGCTCTTGTGAGATGGGCTTTCTGGGCCTGGAGTCTTTTTGTCAAGATGTTGGAATGGGGAGGC
>CM053622.1:521282741-521302577 GCA_028646595.1 Phalanger gymnotis
TCAAACATATACATGATTATATTTGAGATCATAAATTCGGCCTTCCTACTACAATTCCTCTCTCATCCCTTGATTTGACTTTATTTTTTAGATCTTATCCATTCACCTCACCCTGTGCCCTCTGTCTATATATATATATATATATATGTACATATATATATATGTGTGTGTGTGTGTATGTATATATGTATGTATGTATGTATGTACATTCCTTCCAACTACCCTAATACTTAGAAATGTCTCATGAATTACGCGCATCATCTTTCCATGTAGGAATGTAAACAAAACAGTTCAACTTTAGTAAGACCCTTATGATTTCTGTTTCTGGTTTACCTTTCCATACTTCTCTTGATTCTTGTATTTGAAAGTCAAATTTTCTGTTCAGCTCTGATCTTTTCACTAAGAAAGCTTGAAAGTTCTCTATTTTATTGAAAATCCATATTTTGCCTGGGAGTACAATACTCAGTTTTGCTAGGTAGGTGATTCTTGGTTTTAATGCTAGCTCCATTGACCTCCATAATAGCATATTTTAAGCCCTTCCATTGCTTGATGTAGAAGGTGCTAGATCTTGTGTTATCCTGATTGTGTTTCTACAATACTCAAATGGTTTCTTTCTGGCTGCTTCCAGTATTTTCTCCTTGATCTGGGAGCTCTGGAATTTGGAGAAAATATTCCTGGGACTTTTCTTTTTGAGATCTTTTTCAGGAAGCAATCAGTGGACTCTTTCAATTTCTACTACCCCCTGGCTCTAGAATATTAGGACAATTTTACTTTATAATTTCTTCAAAGATGATTTCTAACCTCTTTTTGTAATCATGGCTTTCAGGTAGTCCAATCATTTTTAGATTGTCTCTCCTGGATCTAATCTCCAGGTCAGGGGTTTTTCCAATGAGATATTTCACATTGTCTTTCATTTTTTTTCTTTTCTTTGGTTTTGTTTCATAATGTCTTGATTTCTCATAAAGTTACTAACTTCCACTTGCTTGAATCTAATTTTTAAGGTAGTATTTTCTTCAGTGGTCTATTGGACCTCCTTTTCCAGTTGGCTAATTCTACCTTTCAAGGCATTCTTTTCCTCATCGGCTTTTTGGAACTCCTTTGATATTTGGGTTAGTCTATTTTTTAAGATGTTATTTCCTTCAGTATTTTGGGGGCTCCTTTAGCAAGTAATTGACTTATTTTTCTTGTTTTTCTTCCATCACTCTCATTCATCTTCCCAGTTTTTCCTCTACTTCTCTTACTTGCTTTTCCAAATCCTTTTTGAGCTCTTCCATGGCCTGAGACCAATTCCTATTTTTCTTGGAGGCTTTTAATGTAGGCTCTTTGACTTTGTTGACTTCTTCTGGCTGTATGTTTTGATCTTCTTTGTCACCAAAATAAAAAGATTCTAAAGTCTGAGTCTGAGTTTGAGTCTAAGTATGAATCCATTTTCTTTTTTACTGCCTGGCCATGTTCTCAGCCAACTACTTGACCTTTGACCTTTTTGCCAGGGTACGAGTGCTTGTAGAGTAGAGAGTGCTTTGTCCCAAGCTTTAGGGCTCTGCTGCTATTTTCAGAGCTACTTGTATTCCACTGTCACTGCAAGCTCTGCCACAGCAGCCCTCCTCCTCCCCCAAGAACCACAAAAAAGAATTGCAACCCAGATTCAAGCAGGGCAAAGCAAGCCCTGCACGCCTGCCCTGGTCCACTGCTTGATTCCTTCCACTGTCTGCTCCAGGGACTCCAGAGGAAACTGACACTGGAGCTTTGGAAGCAGCTTCAGGAGCTTCCAGCTATTCACCACCTCTGCTCCGCCCACTCCCCACCGCCCCCCCCCCCCACAGGCTAGGGCCAGACTGCTCTCTAACCCAATCTAGCAGTTTACCCACATGCCTGTTATGTGGTCTTTGGTGTTCGTGGGTTAAGAAGTCTGATTACTGACACAGATCAATGATTCATGGCCCTAAGGTCTGCTTAGGACTGACTCCCTATCTGGTCTGTTCTGGTCAGCCCATGCTGGCCTACATTCCAATGTAGTAGGAAGGCCAAATTTATAATCTCAAATATAATCATGTATATGTTTGAATAGTTCAAAATAGCAAGATATGAGAGATTCTCTAAGTAGAAAACAACAAAAAATTTATTTAGGTCCCACTGCAGCTTATCCGTGAACCGCCTCCCCATTCTGACATCTTGACAAAAAGACTCCAGTCCCAGAAAGCCCGCCTCACAAGAGTAACCAGGAGACCACAGAAAAACAAGGTAGTATTTAGCCAAATCATTTTTACTGGCCTCAAGTCCTTGCTGGCACTCCTGGGTCTACACACAGGTCAGCTCTGCTTCTGCAGCTTCCTGCCTCTGCTGTAGTTGTCCCTTGGCCACCTTTCCTCACAGCCAAGCCTCTGGCATTCTCAAGCCCCGCCTCAAGGACCAGAGACCCTTGGTTCCCAAGTTGGCCCCTCTTAAGTCATTAATCTACACCCACACAGGTTTCACACCTGATAGGACTTTGGGCCTGGGGCTTAGCACTTAACAGCTGAAAGTACTTCAGAAACAAAAGCCATGCTAAGGAGACAATTTTGCTTAACAACACAACTCCACTCCCAGCATTGTGTAATAGAACCTTCACAGTGATCATCCAGGGTCTCCTGGGATAGATACCTGCTTCCTTCTGCTATTTTGTGGGTTGCATAGCTCTAGAATTTGTTCAGAGCCATTTTTTACAGGTGTTTGGAGGGATTTGGGGAAGGGCTTAAGCAAGTCCCTTCTTTCCAGCAGCCATCTTGGCTCTGCCCCTATATAATATGTTGTTAAGGGGTCTCCTGAACTTAACTTTTGTGAGTTGCCATGTTTTCTAGAAACACTGGACCTAAAATATACCGGAAGTCCCGAATGTGTCAAGGACAAAGCCCTACCTAGGCTGATATAATATGCAGTTTGCATCCCAAACTGTACTCCTTGTGTATCCTTTGGTTTCAAAATCAATGCCAGTTAGTCTGCACAAGACTGGCAAACTGTTTGTGCAGCTAGAAACCTCCTAGATCAGTAGACTATCATATCTTCATGTTGTAGCAGTTCCCAAGCAAAAAGAAGGCAGTTTTGCCATCCCCTTGCTTCTCCCATTTTGAAGGGCTTTTCTCCTTTTTCTACTTTGATTACACCTTTCCCCCTCCCATGACATGCCCCTTTGCGTATATATTTTTTTGTTTTTTTCTCCTCCCTTTGCCCTACAGTCATAAATATGCAAAACTCTGTATGGATTGGGAACTTTGAGTTCTTTATGTATGTCCTTTTCTCTTGTAATAAACTTCATTTTCACATAAGTTGCATGGAGCTGTAATTGCCTGTTGACAACATATATACATACATACATTCAGGTACATATATAAGAACATATATATGTACATATATATAGACTTTCAACTATATTAAAATGCTATCTATAATTATAATAGGATGTAGATATAGTTGTTAGGTGGCACAGTAGAAAGAGCCTAAACTGGGTCTAGATTCAGAAAGATTCACCTTCCTGAGTTCAAATCAAATCTCTGACACTTATTAGCTGGACCCTGGACAAGTCATTTCATCCTGTTTGCCTCAGTTCCTCATCTGTAAAATTGAACTGGAAAAGGAAATGGCAAACCACTCCAGCATTTTTGCCAAGAAAACACTAAATGAGGTCATGAAGAATGAGACATAATTAAAATGACTGATCAAAAGTATAGTTATTTACATCTATATTTTACATTTTACATTTGAGGCAACTGAGACTTAGAGACATTGTGACTTTCCCAACTTTAAGTGGTTAGTGCAAATTCACATCCCTTGATTGCCAATTCAGTGTTCCGTCTATTACACCCTGTGTTCCCTCTGAGTGAAATTTATTAAATCTATATTTATTATAAAAGAAACCCACTGGGACTTTCTCCACTATGTTTTGGTTTATCAAATGTAATATGTCATTTTGCTCTAATCTGTGTTCCATGTGTTTATGAAAACAGGAATCTTTTTTTCTTCTAAAATGTATCCGTTTGTGAAGGAATACAGAATTTCATAATACATTTCTCATATCTCTTTTGTCCTTTTCAACTAAAAATTTAAAGCTCAAAGTAGGAAATCTATTTAAAAATTGATCTCATGCCAGTGATATGTATTATGATTCTTGAAAGCAATATCCTCATGTCCTAAGGTCTCCACATTTAATGCCAAAATATTCAAAAAGCTAGGATTAAGCATAGAACAAAACACATAGGCAGATTTCCCTCTCACAGAACCCATTCATTCTGTAACATTCCACTTACCACATAGCATGAAATGAGGGGAAATGTTTCCTTTTGATCTTTTCCATTACTTATATACTTGATTCCCTGTGACTTGAAATAATTTACTGATTCTCAAAGGAGCCGTGTAATATATCAGTCCAATATTAAAGTCAAGGCTAAACTTCAATCAGTCACTAATGTCAGAAAGGAAAAAAATAACTATTAGCTATATTGACTTTCTCTTTATAACTTAATGAAATTTACTGAACAGATATTGGGTCCTGTTTAGTCTTCACTAGGGAAAGATATGAATACACAAGAATGAGGTGGAAAAAATGGGGATGTGGTAAATAAAGGGTAAAGCTAATGATAATACATCCACTTTTAAAACCATTTATCAATGAAGCAGTGCATGAATGACTATTATATGCCAGGCACTATTTTTCAACTAAAATTAACGTGCAAATTTGATTGATATAGGATTAAAAAAAACTTTTATCTGTTTATTTCTTTAATCAGCAAAACAATAATTTCAATCAGAAAATAAATAGCCAGAAAATAACACATAAGTGGTGCTACTTATGCGTCCATGGCCAAGCCATTTAATCTCTCTTTTTTAAAACTTTCTGCAAAATAGGAATGCTAAGCCTTGGCCTCATATACCTCACAGAATTACTATCAATAAAGTGCTCTGTAAAATTTAAAGCATGATATAATTGTTAACAAAAACAACAATAATAATAAATACTTTTCCACCTTTGCCCCAGTAGCCTGCTACCAATGGGACACTTCGCCCTCTATGGCCTCCTCAGATTGCTTAGATTCCTTTCTGGAATACATTAGAGGAAGTATTCATACCAGCCATACTCACTTCACACCTGTCCTGGTCCTTGACTCTGTGGACTACTTGTTTTCCTCCATTAGAATGTTAACTCCTCAATATGAGGAACTTTCTTTTATATTGTATTTGTATTCCCAGTGCTTTCTGATTGCCTGGAACATACAGTCTCCTCACTGAACCTCATGTTTGTGTAGGCAATGTTTTAGTTAGGAAAACAAAACTCACAAACTATGCATCAGCACAAAAGTTTGACAAAGGTATTAGATTCCAAAGCTGCTGATGCCTGTAGGAGCAACTGCCTTCTGTTCTCCATAAGGGACATCTGGGGAGCATATGACCTATGGAGGTGTCACTTTTTATGCAGATGTGGAGATGGAAAGAGATACCATCTCTGAAAAATATAATCTGATATATATTGAGATGTGTGCAAGGAAAATTAATGTTATGCTGCATGTTTTAATAACCAATAGTACTCTAACTCATTCTATTCCCCATTTTGTCAAACTGAATTAATCAGTTTAGCTCAAAAGGAGAGCTCTCCCAGTCTGACATAAAGGCATGGTTGAGGAATGCCCCATGGACATTTACTCACTAACAAGTTTAAAGTGAGACCCGTGCTTTTGTTTTCCACCTTAAATAGAGAATCAGCTTGGGCTAAGCCCCCACCCCGCCAGGGAACCACTCTCTGTTTTCTCTCTCCTTGTAAAGTTAGGGGTGATTTGGTCTCCAAGCCGAAAGCTAACTATGGATCTTGGTAGTTGTGATTTTGTATCCAAGGTTAATAAACGGACTTGAGTCTTATAAAGTAATTAGTATTACTTAATTTTCAGAGAGGGGTATGATTAACCATATCTGAAGGCCAGCCTACATTCCCCAGCTGCAGCTAATCAAATGTCTTTTCTGCTAGCCAGAACTGCCACCCTCATTTGAGGTCTCAACATGTACGATCTTTTCAATCCCCATAGGGTATCTGACACACTGAGCAGGAACAATCTGACCAATTTTAACAGTTATATATGTCACTGTTAACATATTATTTTCTTTCCCAGGAAACATGTCTTAGTTTACCTTTGTTGAATTTTTAATCCCCAGATATTTAAACCAGAGTAGGAAACTGTTACTAGTAATTCAATTTGCAATGGTTTGTTTAGGATATAATTTTACATAAATTACGACCTTACTATAGTAATATAATATTTTAAAATGTATTAATGAGATTTTTCTTTTTGTTTTGATATAGATCTGTAATTTCAATAGTGTATTGAATTCACTGGGGAAAAATTGCTCCCGTTCCCCATGGCAAAGGGGAGACTTTAAATTAGCCCTTCTTGATTTTGACATCAAACATCTCTCCATCGCTTCACACAGGCTTTCCATATGATTCCCCACACAATGACTAGGTAGAGCTAAAATTGTATTATTAATTGCAGACTTGTTTTCCATTCTTGTCTATGACATTAATTCACTGTGGTCCTCTGAATAATCATTCAGTCTCCATTCCTCATTTTCTTTTCTTTTAAATGAGAGATTGGACAGATGATCTTTAAGGTCCCTTATAACTCCTATATTCTGTAGTATATGATACATACATACATGCGTATGCATGCATATAGACACACACATATATATGTATATACACACACATACATATGTGTGTATATATATATAAATATACATGCATAAATCCATATAATATATTTGCATCTGTTCAATATATGATTTCTATATGTAGGTAATGATTGTATAATTTTAAATGTGTTATTTTTCTATTGTTAACTCAACATGCATGAATAAGTACAAACATGCTGAAATACAAAGAACAGAGGATAACTGTATGTGAAACTGGAAAATTCTGTTACTCTTAATTTTTTTTAATTTTTTTTTATTGTACATAGGAATAACAAAATTGCTCCAACTGTTATGTCCCATCTGAACTTTCTTCTCTGCTGAGCTCTTTAAAAGTTTTGCCAGCATTCTTTACTTCCTTTTGTATTTTTATTACTCCCCACTAAATTTTCCCTTGCAAATAGAAGCTCTCCTTTATAACAAGTAAATATATTTAAAAACACCACCAACAATAACTCAAAATCTTTTGAATTCATGATCAGTCATGGCTTTGATAAAACTGCTGATTTCTTTCAAAGTTGTCATCCTTTAAATTAATGTAGTTATTGTCTAAACTGTTCTGCTTCTCTTCACTTCATTCTATATCAGTTCATGCATGTCTTACAAGATTTCTCTGAATTCATCATATTTGTCATTTTTATATTGCAATAATATTCTATCATATGCAAATAACACAATATGATGAGGCATTCACTAGATGAAGGATATCTACTCATTTTCTACATATCCTCCTCCTCAAAAAAGTACTAAATAGATGTTATAAATATTTCTGTGTATATGCATCCTTCTCATTTGACTTTTACCTCTTTGGAGTATATGTTTAATAGGGATATTGTTGGGTCAAAGGATATGCATTATTTAATGACTTTGCAAGTACAGTTTAAAATGTTTTTTTTTTCATAATAGTTGGACCAATTCACAGTTCTAGTAACATTTTATTAATTGTGTCTTATTTCCTAAAGCCCTTACAAAAATGTCCAATATCTTCTTTGGTCAACTTTGCCAAATGTACAAGTATGAGATGGATCCACAGAGTTGTTTTAATTTGCATTTATTTTATTATGAATTATTTAGTGTATTTCTTCATATACTTGATATTAGTTTGAAATTCCTCAATTAAAAAAGTTTTTATATCTTATAGATTATTTGTTTTATCTTCATCATTTCTCATTTTTCTTTTTCTTTTTTGGAATTCCATACTTTATTATTTAATTTCTTTTTTTTTTTTTAGTTTTCAGCATTGATTTCCACAAGATTTTGAGTTACAAATTTTCTCCCCATTTCTATCCTCCCCCAACTCCAAGATGGCATATATTCTGATTGTCCCTTCGCCCAGTCAGCCGATCCTTCTGTCACCCTACTCCCTCTCATCCCCCATCCCTTTCCCCCTTATTTTCTTGTAGGGCAAGACAGATTTATATTTCCCATTGCCTGTATATTTTATTTCCCAGTTGCATGCAAAAACAACTTTTTCTTGAGCATCTGCTTTTAAAATTTTGAGTTCCAAATTCTCTCCCCTCTTTCCTCCCCACCCACCCTCCCTAACGAGGCAAGCAACTCAACATAGACCACACATGTATTATTATGCAAAACACTCCCATAAATAATCATGTTGTGAAAGACTAACTATATTTCCCTCTATTCTATGCTGTCTGCCTTTATTCAATTTTCTCCCTTGACCCTGTCCCTTTTCAAAAGTGTTTGCTTTTGATTAACTCTTCCCCCATCTGCTCTCCCTTCTATCATCCCCCCTTCCTTATCCCCTTCCCCCTACTTTCATGTGGGATAAGATGCCCAATTGAGTGTGTATGGTATTCCCTCCTCTAGTCAAATCCAATGAGGGCAAGATTCCCTCATTCCCCATACCTGACCCTCTTCCCTTCCATTGAACTGCTTTTTCTTGACACTTTTATGTGAGATACTTTATGCCATTCTATCTCTCCCTTTCTTTCTCTGTGAATATATTCCTCTTTCATTCCTTAGTTTTATTTATATGCATTAATATACATACTTATATATACATACATACATATATATACGTGTGTATATGTGTATATATATATATGCAAACATAAATACATACATGCATACATATGAATATTCCCTTCAACTACCCTAATACTGAGAAAAGTCTCATGAATTACACATATCATCTTTCCATGTAAGAATGTAAGCAAAACAGTTCCACCTGAGTAAGTCCCTTATGATTTCTCTTTCTTGTCTACCTATTCATGATTCTCTTTATTCTTGTGTTTGAAAATCAAATTTTCTATTCAGCTCTGGTCTTTTCACTGAGAAAGATTAAATGTCCTCTATTTTATTGAAAATCCATATTTTGCCTTGGAGAATTATGCTCAGTTTTGCTGGGTAAGCCATCCTTGGTTTTGATCCCAGTTTCACTGACTTCCAGTTTATCATATTCCAAGCCCTTTGATAGCTTAAGGTAGAAGATGCTAGATCTTGTGTTAACCTGATTGATTTTCCACAATATTCAAATTTTTTCTTTCTGGCCCCTTGCATTATTTTCTCCTTGTCCTGGGAATTCTGGAATTTGGTGACAATATTCCCAGGAGTTTTCTTTTTGGGATGTATTTCAAGAGGTGATCATTTGATTCTTTTAATTTCTATTTCACCCTATGGCTCTTGAATATCAGTGCAGTTTTCCTTGAGAATTTCTTGAAAGATGATGTCTAGGCTCTTTTTTTTGGTGATGGCTTTTAAGTAGTCCAATAATTCTTAAATTATCTCTCCTGGATCTATTTTCCAGGTCAGTGGTTTTTTCAATGTGATGTTTCACATTATCTTCCATTTTTTTTATTTCTTTGGTTCTGTTTAATTATATCTTGATTTCTCTCAAAGTCACTAGCTTCTACTTGCTCCAATCTAATTTTTGAGGTAGTATTTTCTTCAGTGGTCTTTTGGACCTCCTTTTCCATTTGGCTAATTCTGCCTTTCAAGGCATTCTTTTCCTCATTGGCTTTTTGGATGTCTTTTGCTGTTTTAGTTATTCTATTTTTAATGTGTTATTTTCTTCAGTATATTTTGGATCTCCTTTAGCAAGTCATTGACTTGTTTTTCATGATTTTCTTGAATCATTTTCATTTCTCTTCCCAATTTTTCCTCTCCTCTTACTTTCTTTTCCAAATCCCTCTTGAGCTCTTCCATGGCCCGAGACCAATTCCTCTTTTTCTTGAAGGCTTTTGATGTAGGCTCTTAGACTTTGTTGACTTCTTCTGGCTGCATGTTTTGGCCTTCTTTGTCACCAAAAACACTCTAAATCTGAGTCTGAATCTGAGTAAATTTTTGCTGCATGTTCATGTTCTCAGCCAACTACTTGAGCCTTGAGCTTTTTGTCAGGGTATGATTGCTTGTAGGGTAGAGTACTTTGTCCCAAGCTTTAAGGGATGTGCTGCTGTTTTCAGAGCTAGGTCTACACAGCAAACTCTGTCACACCAGTGCTCTTCCTCCCCCAAGAACTGCCAACCAGGATTGGGTACCAGATTCAAGGAGGCTCTTGATCTTTTTCAATAAATCTTTTGTCTAGATATACCTCCCTTAGTCAGAATTTATGGAGTTGATTTTTTTTTATCCAAGTGCAGAACTTTGCATCCATTTCTATTAAATACCATCATATCAAATATATCAAATTCCACATATTTTTCTACTTTTTTTTACTAGCTTTTGGGATTCTGAATCTGTGATCAAAAGAGTAGCTATCTTTTTATGTTTTTATTTCATCTGAAAATTTCAGAAACATAGCATCTATATTTTCATTCAAGTCGGTGATAAAAATTTGAAACTTCAACGAGGACAAGTGCAGATACCTAGAACAGTTCATTAGAGATCTCCTTTCAATTTCACATCTAGCAACTTCTATTTTTGGAAACCTGTCATTCATTGTATTTTAAATCTACCTAAAAGTGCTTTTATATCTTTAGATGTTGCCTCTCTCTCCCTCTTGTTAATAAAATTATCATGACACTCTTTTCTTCTTTTCTTTCCTTTTATCTTTCTTTTTTTCTGGACCGTAGGTCTCCCTATTTTGACAAGACTAGAAGTTTAACAATCACTCAGAGATCCAATCCCACTCTGAATTGGTATAACTTTGTCATTTCACCCCTTTTTAAACAGTTTGGTGGCCCCCTGCTCCCATGGTCCCACAATACTGGTCAGACTCATTGTGGACATTGGACATACTTTCCCCCCAAGTATAATCAGTCACTCAAAAATCACCTATTAAACACGTATGATGTGTCAGTAAAGGGAATACAAGGAAATATTAGAGACACTACCTGCTTTCAAGAAGCTCATACTCCAGTGCAAGAAACAACCTGCTGACAACTATATACAAATAAGCTATGTGAAGGATAAACTGTAAATATTCAGTAGCGGCAATCTACTAAAATTAAAACCATCTGAACTTAAGCTATTTACCCCCCTCACCTTCCCCAGGAGCAGGAATTGCATGCATATACCACTGTACCAGTGACATACTTCAATAAACCATGTCTATTGTTTTTTCTTTACATGACTTTCTAGTTATTCCATCAAACAAGCAAATGAGGTTACCCTGATATGATAGTTTTAATGAAGCTGTGCTACTTAGTTGTAATCACTGCTTTGTTTTCCAAAGGCTCGCAAGTAATCCCTTTGATAATATGTTCCTTAATTTCTCCAGGAGAACAAGACAAATTCATTGACCCAGTTTTCCCTCCATTCTCTTAAAATTTCAGCAATTTATCCATAGGATAATTTGTAAGAAATAAGGGGAAAAGTCCATCTCTAGGCTTGTGTGATTCTGCAATTACCCCTTTTGTTTCAGTGAATGGCAAAAGGAGTCCAATAATCACATCTGCCAATTCTTTTAATATCCTAGTGTGTATATTGGCCAAGCCTGGAAATTTGAACACAAGAGATATAGATGCTATCTTTCCATCTGCTTGCTTATTTTTTATTCCAAATCCATGTTATATTTCTTTTCTCACATTTATTATTGAAAACTCAACAGCCTTGGAACAGAGAAAATAAGCAATCAGAATCAAATAATTTTGTCTTCTCACTATACCAGTTTTCAGTGCCTGCCACATAGTAGGCACTTAATAAACACTTGTTGATTGGTGTATCAAAATCATCTCTTCCACCCCAAGGAACAGTTTAAACACTACTCAATCCTTTCTTGTTATCAGAAAGCACAGTTCAAAAGGAGACCTGGAATGAGGTGCTGAAATAATGAATTGCTAGTTAAGAGTCTACGCATCTTGCAACCTGCTAATTGTTTGATCATTTTGATGAACTATTTTTTTTTCCTTATGGTTGGCTGAATGCTCAAGGTATTCACTTATTTTTATGGACAGAATGGAATCATACTAAGGTATCATATTTTCTTAGGATTTTTTTTCACAATACAAAAGATACAAATATACAAATAAAAGAATAATAATGAAGTGTTTCACATGATTGCACCAATGTTGCTTATATTGGATTATTTACCATCTCAGAGAGGGGAGAGGGGAGGATGGAAGGGCTGGAGAAATAAAATTTGAAACTCAAAACTTAAAAGAAATGTTGAAAACCATTAACATGTAACTGGGGAAAATAAAATATTATTTTAAAAGAGGTAGATAACTATTACTGACCTTGGGAAACTGAAACATGCTAATAAATTTAACTTTTGTGTAAATTACCCTGAACTCTTCAGCTGTCATGTAAGTGAGTCAACATCCACCTCTTCAATCAGAAAGAACTCTATTCAAATCTTTCCTCTGAAATAAATTGGCCCTATGACCGCAAGTAATTCATTTAACATTCAGTTCCCCAGGCAAATTTACAGACTGCATTACAGAATAATTGCTAATTTTTATTGAGTGTGAATTTTTTTGTTTTTTCTCTTGAGCCCCCATCAATGGGTTTTCTTTTATTAAGTCAAACAGGGTTCAAAGAAAAAGATATTTACTCAAATAATATAGCAAAATGTGACAAGATTTCTCCCATACACAGAGGGGTAAATTTTCCCACAGGTCATCACTCTACCAGTGTGTATGATAGATACGGAACATAGTTGGCTGGAAAGATATGTGAAAGGCACATGCAGAAGAAACATTTGTCCATGTGTGTTGTAGAGAACATTATGACTAGGGCAAATCATGTTCCTGATGCTGCTGATATACTTTGACATGTCATTGTGATTTGGGAATTTGCTGGTCATCAACTGTGGTGTGGCTTTTTTTTTCCTTCTAAATTGCTTTCTATTGCCATCTAACTGGTCTTCTTTGGAGGTGTAGCTTCTTTCCATTAAGGTAAGATTCTTCAAATCTTTCTGAATTGTGAACCCCTTTGGCAGCCTGATGAAGCCTATAGGCTTCTTCAGAGAATAATGATTTAAATGCAGAAAATAAAATACATGAAATTGAAAAGGAAATCAATTCTATTGGCATGCAGTTATCAAAATATTAAAAATATAATGAACCCCAGGAGGCAACAAGCATTTATTAAGCACTGGCTATGTGCCTGGCACTGTGCTAACGGCTGAGGATACAAGAACAAGCGAAAAGAGAATCTGCCCTCACAGAGCTCATATTCCATTGAGAGAAGACCATTAAAAAAGGGGTGGGTGGAAAGATGTTGTTGGTTGGGGGCATGGAGTTGAAGTCAGAAGAGTCAGAGTGGAAAGAAGGATGGCTGGCTTGGTCCCATCCCCAAAATGGAGACTCCAGAAGGAACTCACCAATGTGAGAAAGAGGCCATCATGGTGAAAATATGTTCTGGAGGGGGAGTGAGGAGGCCAGAGAGAACACTGGAAAATTTGATAGCCTACATCCCCAGATTGCTGGCCACTCCTCCCCCTCCTCTCTGTCCATTTCAGTCCCTGAGTAATTGACTCTGTCTCTCTGTTTTCTGTCTTTTCTGTCTCTGTATCTGTCTGTCTGCTTCCCCCTCCTTCTTTCTGTCTCTCTGTATCTTTCTCTCCAGCCAGCTAGCTATCTATAAAAGTCTTTAAAGTATGTTTTGACTGTGTCTTTTGAAATGTTCTTTCCTCTGCAGTCACTCAGAATTCAACTATGAGTTATGAAGTGAAGCCTAACTCCTATCAGCCCCCTATACTACGTACAAGGATCCACCATAAATCACCACAGAATTTCCACTTAACAAAAGTGTGGGAGAGCTGACCGAGCCAGGAGAGGATCAAGGATGGCTGGCCTGGGCACCACCTCAAAATGGAAGCTCCAGGAGATAGTCACCTACTTGGGGGACTGAAGGGATTTCCCAAAAATGTAAGAATTGGTCAAGGAAACTAAGAAATAGAGGTCGTAGGGGGAGGAGCCAAGAGAATACTGTCAGAAATCTCATAGAGAAGAGAGTAAGAGGATTGTTAACAGTTTAAAAAAAGAAGACAGGTCAAGAAGTTGGCAGACTGAGATGAGACTGGATTAGAACTCAGGTCATTCTGATTTCAAGTGCATCTAGCTCCCTATCCACTAGTAAAGCATGAAGTGAGGCCCTCAGCAGAGAAGATGCTGAGAGGTCTGGAAAGTGAAGAGAAGGTTTGGAACAGCCTCTCCACAAAATGAGATAGGGAATCAATTAGAGAGAAAGTAAAAGAATTATCTGGCAAGAGGGAGGGCCTGGCTGAGATTAAATTAGATAAATTCGTATTGGACCCAGTGAGTTGGATTGCACAATCTCCCACACTGTTCAAAGACAGCACATGGGTAAGAGCAGAGAAGGGAGGTGGAAATAACCTGGGGTTTTATAAGAGGAGGTGGGGGTGGAGGAGGGAGAGATGAGAGAGCTGAGAACTGTGTAGGGTTGAATTTAACTCTAGGTTAGATATACTGGAGGGACAAATGTGAGGCTAGCAAAGGGGTTTGGCTGGTAGAAGAGGGAGGGATAGAGGCAACAGAAGTTCCCTTGGGAGTCTTGTCTCTTCAGTTAGTTAGTACTGACCACAGACCTAGTCAATAGAAGCAGCTCTGATGATATTTGGGATTGCATTACAAGATTCAGAGTTGTCCTATGCTCCCTGGTCTATGTCCTAAGGCACATAGATCATGAATGTCTGGGAGCCCACTTTCTAGAGAGGTTTCTGAACTTTTGCAAAAACATGTGGAGCTTTTTCAGGCAGATGTTGGGAGGGGTGGGGTAAAGGGCATGAACTGGAGATTCCACTTCAGTCACCTAACACTCACCCACAGGAAGCCTTGGCCATGGCCCAGGGAGAACCAGTGCTTAATTAAGGTCATAGAATGAGGACAATTTAAAGGGCTTCTCCCCCAGGCAACAGATTTACACCATACTCCATTTACTAATATAATTCCTCCTTTGTCCAACCTTCTTTTTCAAAGATATTTTAGCTTCTGTAGCTCAGAGGGATGTTTCAAGAAAAGGGCTTTGTAAACTGTAAAGCATCCTGGAAACGCAAGTGACAATTACAAAAACTTCAGGATCTAACCATTAGAAACCACTGAGGAGCCCAATTTTTCTCTGGACCCATGAACACGGTTAATGATTTAGTTTAATTCTGGATCGATTGATCAGGGTGGTCATTGAAAAAGGTTTGGGTGGCTGTGGCAATTTCTTAATATAATAACAAAGTTTGCTCCGTTGATTGACTCTTCCTTCCATAATGATTTCTCTGTAGCCTGTGATGCTATTTGATAGTCTTTTACTCACAGTAGAACTTTCAAAATTGGAGTCAGTCTTCTCAAGCTGTGCTGCTGCTTTATCAATTAAGTTTATGTAATAGTCTTCGATATTGTTGTGTCTCAATGAATAGCGATGCCTGAAGAGAGGGATGGAAGACAGGGGAACTGCTGGTTAGTGGAGCAATCAGAACACAAAGAACATTTATTGATTGTTTTCCATCTCATATAGGAGGTCCTTGTGAGGCCCCAAACAATTACTATGGTACCCTCAAAGAACATTGATCGTATATCACCATAATAGATCTAATAATAATGAAAAAGTTGAAATAGTGCAAATATCACCAAAATGCAACACAGAGACATGGTGTGAGCACATGATGTTGCAAAGAATGACACTGACTCAGGGTTGCCACAAACTTTCAATTTATAAAAAGTATAATATCTGTGAAGTACAATAAAGGAAAGAACCAAAAACAAGATATGCCTTCATACTTATTGTTTGTTTTTGTAGGGGCTTTCTTTGACCAAAAGAAAATATAATGCCCTTCTGGACCGCATCCTCTACTCTGTCCCCCTCACTCTTCATGCTTCTATTCACAGATTGGATACCCTACAGGATGACAGCTCCAAGTTCAAAATACTCTGTGGGTATGTGCTCCTAAAATACAGCTTGTGAGTTCTTGCATTTGCCTTGACTCATATAAGTCAGGAGATAAAATTAAGTCAATGGAAAAAAATAAATATTAACAGTAGCAACAAAATATCCTTTCTATAAACCTGGGATGCATTTTCTCATAGATACACACAGTGTCGGTGGGAAAATGAACAATAACATAGAATTCAGAAGTGGGGAGGATTACATGTAGAGATCATATTCATTCAAGGCACATAGGTGGTTGGGTAATACTTGTCTCTGATGTAATAGGGTTTAGTCTCAAGGTCTCTGCTGGATTCTAATCACCTCAAACTTTACGTTCAAATGACTTGTTGGCCTAGGCTAGTATTGTGCTTTCAGAAAGAACAGTTTGTTGTTGTTTAGCTATTTTTCAGTAATGTCCAATCCTTTGTGATCCCGTTTGGGGTTTTTTATCGCAAAGATCCTGAAATGGTTTGTCATTTTCTTCTTCAGCTCATTTTACAGATGAGGAAATTGAGACAAATGGTGGTAAGCAGCTTCCCTAGGTCACACAGCTAGTAAGTGCCTGAGGCCAGATTTAAACTCTGTAAGATGAATTTTCCTGATTCCAAGCCCACCATTCTATGCATTTTATCAACTATGCCAGCTAGCTCAGTAAATTTGGCCTACCAGCTTCTGAGCAAAATCCTACCTCCATTCTCTGAATTTTCATCAGTTCAATTCTACACTTTAACTAATTTGTAGGCAGAGACAGCTATTTAGCTTTGAAACTATCATTCTCTCCTTTTTATGTCAGTGAGGAACTAATCATCACTGAAAGTTGCTTGGGTGTCTGGAGTTAGAGGACCTTTGTTCATATCCTTCCATTGACATTTCTTTTTTCCATGACTTTGGACAAGTCTCCTCCTCACTTCCCTAAGCATTGGTCTTCATTTGTAAAATGAAGGGTTTCAGCTAGATGGCTTCAGGTCTCTCCCAGCTCTCAATGTATAATCCTATGAGCCTATAAATGAACTCACATTTTCATGCCCTTTAAAAGTTGAGAATGAGACACTCGAGGACTTTAAAAAGATCAAAATCTTAAAAGACATCTGTCCCCACACCTTTCCATAAGAACTTCCTTGATTTTTCACTTTTCAGTGTTGACAATAGTTTATAAAGTGTGGCTTATTACAAAAAGAAAAAAAAGTTTACTAGCTCCAGAAAAGTTATTACTGTGGCACTATTCATGCCATTGTGGTTAAGGCCATGTCAGCATTTCCGCTATAAACCCTCTTCAGAACTTTATAGCTTTGCAATTGAACAAAAGGATATTGAGTAAGTAAACAGCTTCCCAAACCTTAGAGAAGATATGATGATTTCAGTTCCTGGCTTCCTCCCTTCAGACAACTAAAGCAAGAGAGCAAAGAAAGCAGTAAATTCCAATATGCTCTTTAGGAGCCAATGAAAGAAACAAAAAATCTGACTGTTTACAAAACTTAACAAATACAAAAGTGGTTTCAGACTTACAGTTATAAATCATCTGTAATAATGTCACCTGCTAACTTTTGGATGGGGGCTCAAAGGAGTCCCATAGCCAGAGCAAAGGCTCATAAAGAAGTTCTTGGGTATATATCTCATAAACATTTTACCACTGAAGAAGAGATTAGACCCCCCCACAAATTCCATGCAATATCATTTTTTTTCTTTCCTATGAAATAGAATAACAGTAACCTATGGTCTTTATTCTGGGTGATGTTATAGAAGGAAAAAAAATAAAATGATAGCAGTAATGGGGATATGGAAGAGGGGGTTGACTTCCTTCAACTTACTGCCATCTATACCCCAACGATGAATTCTTTACATAATTCTGAAATTCCCCAAAATATATACCTGCAGGAAGTTTATCATGAAAAGAAAAAGAAGCAAATATCTGCCTCACTACTCTACTGCTGATGATTAACCTCAGTCCTGAAGCATTAGGACTGATTAAAACCCATTTTAGCAAGTGAAGCTGTAGGCAATATTTATGGGGGTAAGTTTACCCTACTAACACATATATGCCTTTATATCCAGGGCAAGGGGTGAGGTTAAAACAAATTGAAATCAAGAATAGGTCAATGTAGAGAGGGGAAAATATGAAATAGAAATTCAAATCATTTCTTTTATTCTCTCTTTAAAGATGAAGTAAGCAGTTTGCTTGGTTCACATGTGATAGCATCAGACTTTGATGATGCATGATGATTGCTAGAATGCATATTTGCATTTGCAAAACGCTCTATCAAATGCACTCCAATAAATGACCTTATGGTGAGTATTCCACAAAAAGAGTTAAAAACTATTTGAGCCTCCAGATTCTAGGAATCATAGGGCCTTCTTATGACCTTTTCATCTTTGTTGACAGTTCTCCACGAGCAGCTCCCTAATACCGTGTTGATTGACATATTTGTTATATTGATTTAGGGGCTCACCAGGAATTCTAAGAGGTTAAATGATTACGTAGAGTGTCACTGTAAGTATGTGGTAGAGAGGACATCTAACTTGTACAGAGGAATGTGCCTGGAATCAGGAAGACCTGAATTGATATTCAACTTCAGATTGTTTCTTGCTGTTTTCTTCATTTTCCTCATCTGTAACATGGGGATAATAATAGTACCAACCTCCATGTGTGGTCATAAGGATAAAAGGAGACAATATCTGCAAACTGCTTAACACTATGCCTAGAAAAAATAAAATCATATGTAAATGTTCACATCATCATTGTCTTCATCATCATCATCATTATCATGATCATCTTTAATTATTATCATTATTCACATTTCCTGACTTTGAGATCACCTATCTATTCTCTAGACTGTGCTGGATTAGTAGCATTTCCCCCCACTGAAATGGACTTTAACAAATTAGGAATCTTCAGGCATGCAAAAGATAACAAAAGAGTGATCCAATAAGCACTACCTTGACTCCTTTTACTTTTCATTTTTTGTTACTGATTTCAAAACAACAGGAATATCTTTGAAGAATTATAGACTTTTGACTGTGGGTGATAAGAAGATGCTTCTTAGGATTTACCTTATACTGTATGGGGGTGCAATGATGCATACCATTAAACAATATATTTTTTTTTTTTATGAAGGTTAGTGACTAATTTCATTGGTATAGGTGTTTGGTGAGGACTCTTTCCCAATGCAAATTGGTTCCTTCTCTAAAGCTTATTTTATTACAGAGTGACTTGGAGTATTGAGAGACTAAGTGGCTTGTCCAGGGTCACATAGCCAGTATGTTTTAGAAGTAGGACATGGTCCATAAATAGGTCATCCTAGTTTCAATTCCAGTTCTCTATCCACTACATCATTTTACCTTTTGAAATTTCTAAATCCACACATTGTGAGCGCCAGAAAAGACCCCTGTCTGTGCCATGTAGGTATTTAGGTTGGCAATGGTGAAGTTGCAGGTGATGCACTGAAGACTTCAAAAATATATTTAGAAAAAACTGACTTAGGGCAAGGTGAACTGTGGCCTGTCTCAGAATAGTGACGGTTAAAAGGCGCGGGAATTTATAATAATGATATTAAAATATTGTTCAGTTTTTTTTTGCTTATTTTTTTTAATTTATTTTTAATATGTTTAGTTTTCAGCATTGATTTTCACATGCTTTGAATTAGATTTTCTCCCCATTTCCACCCCCCCACTCCAAGATGGTGTACACTCTGGTTGCCCTGTTCCCCAGTCTGCCCTCCCCTCCGTTCCCCCATTCCCCTCCCATCCCCCTTTCCCTTACTTTATTGTAGGGCAAGATAAATCTCTATGCCCCATTTGCCTGTGCATCTTATTTTCTAGTTGCATGAAAAAAAATTTACTTTTGAACAT
>CM053622.1:521303077-521322963 GCA_028646595.1 Phalanger gymnotis
TGTATGTTTTGGTCTTCTTTGTCATCAAAGAAGGATTCCAGAGTCTGAGACTGAATCTGGGTGTGTTTTCGATGCCTGGCCATGTTCCCAACCCACTTAATTAACCTTTGAGTTTTTCAACGGGGTATGGCTGCTTATAGACTAAAGATTTCTCTGTTCCATGCTTGGGCGGATGCGCTGCCTCACCAGCACTCCTCCTTCCCCAAGAACCCCCTACCTGGACTAGGCTTAAATCTTCAGCAGGCTCTTCACTCCTGCTCTGATCCTCCACTTAATTCCTCCCACCAGGTGGGCCTAGGGCCAGAAGCAACTGCAGCTGTAGTTCTAAAACTGCTTTTTCTTGCCACTTTTATTTGAGATAATTTACTCCATTATATTTCTCCCTTTCTCCTTCTCTCAATATATTCTTCTCTTACCCCTTGATTTGATTTGATTTTTAGATATCATGCTTTCGTATTCGACTCAGCCTGTGCCCTCTGTCTACATATCTACACACACACACACACACACACACACACACACACACACACACACACATGTATGTATATTCCCTTCAGCTACCTATACTGATGTCTCATGAATTATACACATCATCTTTCCATGTAGGAATGTAAGCGAAATGATTCAAATTTACTAAGTCCCTTATGATTTCTCTTTCTTGGTTTTTCTTCCAATTTTTTTCCTCTACTCCTCTAACTTCCTTTTCCAAATCCTTTTTGAACTCTTCCATGGCCTGAGGCCAGTTCATGTTTTTCTTGGAGTCTTTTTATATAGGCTCTTTGACTTTGTTGACTTCTTCTGGCTGTATGTTTTGGTCTTCTTTGTCACCAGAGAAAGATTCCAAAATCTGAGTCTGAATCTGAGCCTGTTTTTGCTGCCTGGCCATGTTCCCAGCCAACTACTTGACCCTTGAGTTTTTCATTGTGGTGTGACTGCTTGCAAAGTAGAAAGTACTTTGTCCTAATTTTGAGCGTTTGCACTGTTGTTTTCAGAGGTATTTGTACACAGCAAGCTCTGCCACACCAGTGCTTCTCCTCCACCAAGAACTGCCGACACAGACCTGATCCATATCTTAAGCAGACTCTGCACTCCCTCTCAGATCCGCCACTTAATTCCTCCCACCAGGTGGGCCTGGGGCTGAAAGCACCTGCAGCTATATTTCTGTCCTCAGAGCTGCACCACTTCCACTGGCCCTGGGTTGGTGGCCAAACCAGAAACCCTTTTCATTCTGTCCCTGAATCTTTTCCCACTAACTTTCTCTGTTTTTTTTTTCTTTTTGTTTTGGTGTTTGTGGGTTGAGAAGTCTGGTAAATGATACAGCTCACTGATTCAGGGTGCTAGGCCCTTCAGTCTGGTTCCTCATCTTGTTGGTCTGGCTGGGCTCTGCTCCCCTCCACTCCCATCTCCATATGATAGAGCTTAACCAGCGACCATCCAGGCTGTCCTGGGCTGGACCCTTGCTTCCCTCTGCTATTCTGTGGGTTCTGCAGCTCTAGCATTTGTTCAGAGCCATTTTTATAGGTTTTTAGAAGGACCTGGAAATGAGCTCACACAAGTCCCTGCTTCCCTGCTTTCCAGCCACCATCTTGGCTCCCTTCTTCCTTCTTTCCTCACTCACCCTATGCCCTCTGTCTCTTTATATATGTATATTCCCTTCAGCTACCCTAATACTGAAGTCTCATGAGTTACACACATCATCTTTCCATGTAGGAAAGTAAAAAAAAAAATGGTTCAACTTTAGTAAACCTCTTGTGATTTATCTTTCTTGTTTACTTTTCATGCTTCTCTTGATTCTTGTGTTTGAAAGTCAAATTTTCACCAAAAGAAGATTCTAAAGTCTCAGTTGGAGTCCGAGTCTGATTATGCATCGTTTTTAGCTGCCTGGCCATGCTACCAGGCAAATACTTGATATTTGACCTTTTGTCAGTGTGTGACTGCTTGTAGAGTAGACAATGTTTTGTCACAAGCTTTAGGGGCTGTACTGCTGTTTTCAGAACAACTTCTACTTCACTGTCACTGCAAACTCTGCCAACACAGCACTCCTACTCCTCTAAGAACTGACACCAAGGATTGCTACCCAGATCCAAACAGGGCAAAGCAAGCCCCTTACTCTTGCTCTGGTCTGCCACTTGATTCCTCCCACCATGTTAGCCCAGGACTCTGAAAGCAGCTGATGCTGAAGCTCTGGAAGCTCCACCACACCACCTCTGGAACGCCCAGGGCTGGGGTCAGACTGCTCTCTAAGGCGATCTAGCAGTTTTCCCACTAACCTGCTCTGTGGTCTTTGGTATTTGTGGGTTGAGAAATCTGGTAACTGCCACAGCACAATGACTCATGGCCTTAAGGCCTGTTCCAGGCTGACTCCCAGTCTGGCACAGCCCACAATGGGCTGCAATCTGCTCCCAGCACCATGTGATAGACCCTTCCCAGAAACCATCCAGGCTTTCCTGGTCCGAAGACCTGCTTCGCTCTGCTATTCCATGAGTTCCATAGATCTAGAATTTGTTCAGAGCCATTTTTGTAGCTCTTTGGAGGGACTTGGGGGAAAGCTTAAGCTTGTTCTTGATTTCCAGCTGCCATCTTGCCCCCCCCAACATATTTATTTTTAAAATATCAGACAAGAGGCTGGAATGAAGAATTCTGTGAGCCAGATAGAAAACTAGAGTAGTAGATGATGTCAATAAGGTTTTGGATAGGGTGATATAGCTCTTTGGATTGAACTTTAAAAGCATGGGAAGAATTTGAAAGAAGCTATGAGGAAAAAAGTTTATACCTATTCCTCCTCTTTTCCCAGGATATCAGGAGAGGAAAAGAATACCTACTACGGGAATCTAGTTCTCTTTGGTTGCAAATGGATTCAAATCATGTGAGATAAAAAGATGAAAGAAAGTTAATTCACAATCAAATGGTGTTTCAGAGGATTTCAAGGAATGGAAAGACAGAAAAGGATGGAGAGTTGGTAGCAGTAGTTGAAAGATGGAAGGAGATGATGGATTAGTAGAAAAGGAAGAATTTTCATATAACTAGGCCAGATTCTATTACTGTGAAGGGGGATTAAGAAGATGTTAGACCACACACAAAGAATTCCAACATATTCTTGCTTACAATGGGCTTTTTATAAGTGTTTAATTGAAATATAAATGTTAGTAAAGGCCTCAGAACTGCATGACTTTAGCATTATCTTTGCTTTTTTTCAATAAACTATTGTCATTATTCTAAACTATTTTTAAAAATAATTTATTTCATCATTTTAAAATTCCTTATTTCATTAGAATACTGAACTGCAATATGATAAGAGGAAATGGAAAGTGAAGTGTTTTCAAATCACTATAAAAGAAGTTGCTTGACAGTGTACCTAATATCTAATTGGTAAAAAAAAAAAATCTAAATCACACAGTGGTAAATACTGTAAAAAGAAAAAAAGAAAGAGTTGTCTGTTGTTTTTAATAATTCATTAAATCCTGAAATAACTAATAGATATAACTAAGCTTCTCATCCAGACAGATCAGATGAAATTTTAAATATGGATTATGAAAATATGTAAAATGTGAAAAGTATTCTAGTGTATTAATATGGTGTTATTTTCATCATCATGTTATTTTTATTATCAATATGTGCCAACAAGTATGTCCTTTTCTTTCTAGATGTAACTTTTACCTCTTCATGAAAATGAACTCCTTCTTTAAAAAAAAAAAACACCAATGAGTTTTAAAATTCACTTTGGAATTGCATCAAATTCATTTAAGAAAATGAGTTTCCTAGCTCTGTGGGTCTCTATAAGATCAATGCTGGGCAATGTGTTGACATAAAATTGGGAATAAAAGTCCACAGAATTCAATATTGATAAGGATTTAACCACCGAAAAATGAGGAAATGACAAAGCAATGAAAATGGTTTATCTATCCAATTTTCACTCTTTTGCAGAGGGAGAGAAGGTTGTTGCAAAGAACTTTGAGATAGAGGTAAACAGCACATTACTAGGTGAATTGCCTCCATGTTGGCATCCTACACAGTCATGTATGATTCTCACATCGATTAACAAATCAGACGATAGGCTTTTCTAAGTACTGTTCCCCTCTGGATCCCAAGGATCTGGGAAATATTAATAATGCATCATTTATTCTGTTGAGAATAGTTACTTAGAATCGTTCTCATCAATTAAATCTTAGTGGTGGATACTAACAGTACTAACAGTGCCAATGGCTTCTTTGAGCCATGCCTTCTTGCTGTTTAACAGCCTAACTTGAAATAAAATGAGCCTAATTCTCTGGCCCCCAAGGCAGACCAGAGGATTGAATTGCCCATAAAGGAATGTTTTTCCAAAGGTTTATGCCAGAGTCATAAATGTCTTCCAAACAACGGCTGCATTGCAGAAAGACTCATGTAAGAGGGGGCTTCCTTTTAAAAAAAATCACTCAACTTAAATAAGTGGTGAATGCCTACTATGTACATAAAACTACATTGATGTTACAGGATAGATGTTAAAGGGTAAAGAAAGAAGAATAAGATGTAATACTCTCCCCAAATAATTTATAATCTTATTAGGAAGACAATTGTAGCACATATGACAAGTTAACAAAAGATAGCAAGTCAGTATCAATAGAGTACAGCAAGGGCAGAGATTAGAGAATGGACTAATATGAATGAAGGATTCATACATAAAAACAACCAGAAAATAAACTTGGAAAGTTGGACGGGGACCAGTGTCCATAAGATCACCATATGATTCAAAAAGGGAAAAAAATAAGTATTCTTAGGATATGTTTCTTCTGAGACCAGATTTTACTTCATAATGATAGTATGTAAAATTAATGATGATGATGATGATGATGATGATGACAGCTAGGTCACATTTGCATAGTTCCATCACTGTACCAAGCACTTTATAAATATTATCTCATTTGCTCCTCACAACAACCCTGAGGGGTAAAGACTCTTTTTAACCCCATTTTAAAAATGAGAAACCTGAGGCAAACAGAGGTTACATGATTTACCTGAGGTCATGCCACCAGTGTTCAAGCCTGAATTTAGATTTATGTTTTCCTGACTCCAGGCACTGTGCTCTATGCACTGTGCACCCTATCTGCTTACACATTTTCACGTTCAAGTGGGAATGATGTCATGCATGATTATGCTGTTCTTTGAATCCTTGGGTTATGCACATATCTTATTTTGAAGGGAAGATTGGCACCTTAATATTAAATATGTATGCCATTTTGGAGCTTGGCAGTGGTGTGATGTCAGGTTGATGATGTTACTGCTTTTGAATTCCTTAGTGTTTTGGAACATTTGAGTTATGGTGGCTGTAATCAACAGGGTAATTTCAAGATATTGTTCTTGTTCAGTAATTAAGTTCAATTGAGTGATAGGCCATCTCATTCTTGCTCAATTCTAGTGATAATAATAGGAAACTCAAAGCTTTTCAGAATCATAAATTCATAGAATTGCAAGGAACTTCAAAGACCATTCAGTATGACCCATGATTGTACTGTATCCTGAAAACTGGTCAATCTGCTTTTCCTCAGTCCCATATGTATGGAAATAAATATGGACTTCTCACCTAAATCTGACCAGATAAGTGGATAAGTGTTTAAGAGGGCATTTTAAGTTTGAAGAATTTATTTTTCATTGTCAACCATTCTTATGAAGGATATTATTCTATCTTGAAGCAAAAAGATAAAGTGTTATGAAAGAATATAAGCATTCTGTGCTCCTGACAGTGTATAGAGCTCAGACAGTGACCAAAATAAAAAGCCTCACTATCCATGCCTAAGATGAAGACATTTGCTAAACTTAGGAGATTATTGAAACCATACTGCTTACAAGCACCTTAAATCATAGTTCAGTGATATAACTTTTACACTTAGGAACATCATGCTGGAGAAGGCACGGGAGGGCATATTGTACAACTGTACCATCTCTCTTGGTGGTATAATTCTGAGCATTTCTAATATTATATGTTAAGAAATCACAATAAATCATCACAATGGCACCTCTTGAGTCAAACTTCATTTTATGTCACCTCAAGACAAGGCCCTAACCTTTCATCATGACGTGATACAGAAATGAAAGGAAAGACTTCTAATAGCAATGATGACTCTAGTAAGAGAGCTCTTTTTACTGAGTCACCAATGTAGATGAAGTGTATATTCTGTAATATAAACGGATCACTTCACATTATCAAGCCCTAATCAGACTGCTAAGAGTTACCTTGATCTTGCTTCCAGATTAAAGGAAGAGACATACAGCTGTAAGAAGTGCTACCTAGAGAGAAGAAAATGCAAAATCCACTGAAATGAATCTTGGTAACTTAAATATAATTTAACATCATCCAGCAGCAAGCTTTGAAAATCAATAGAAATCAGCAGTCTGATCTGCTCATGATGATCAAATAGATGATGAAAAAATCCATATTTTTTTGAATTTGGATGGGAAAAGCCACTTTATTATACTTTTATCTTCAAAGGAGCATATTTTTCAATAATGGAGGGAACAACAGGAAGTAACATTGGTTGAACAGATGACTGCTTGTGATGATACTTGACCGTGAACCATCAGCTTCAGTGAAGAGAAGTACTTAGCAGATATACTATGAGATATGACACAGGGACTATGAAATATCAAGAAATGCTTTAGTTAAATCAAGTTCATTCCTATCCTGTCTGCTAAAATGCATTTGTCCTCATCCAGGGCAATTTCAGCATTATCTTATGTTTTCAGGGTAAAAAAGGCCAAGCTATATTAAGCAAAATTCAAGACTGCTCCTGTGACTTGTCTTGTTTCACTGTGTGTTGATCCTTTTTGCAATTCTCTCTGAAGTAGTCATGGTTTTGGCAAGTTAAGTAGTTATGAAACATGAAATGAACACTAGCAGTAAGTTCCAGAACTGACTCTGAGTATGTACTACCCCTCAAGTGGTCCCACATAAGAGCCGCACTGAAAAAAAATCATGGTACAGAAATTTAAGGAACATTGGGTGCAATGAGAAATAATTAATGTAGAGAATTGGGAAGGTGAAGGGGAGCCAAGATGGTGCTGTGAAAACAGGGACTTGCTTAAGGTCTCCTCCAAATCTTTCCAAAAACCTCTAAAAAATTTCTCCAAACAAATTCTAGAGCTACAGAACCCACAAAATGACAGAGTGAAACAAGTCTCCAGGCCAAGACCATCTGGAGGGTGGCTGGGAAGGTTCTGTTACACCATGCTGAGAGCAGAGCACAGCCCAATGTGGGCCATGCTAGGACAGACCAAGCTAGAGCAGACCAGGCAGAGCAGGCCTCAGGGCCCTGAATCACTGCACTGTGGTGGTTTCCAGACTTCAAAACTAACGAACCCCAAAGATAACTTAGGAGGTCAGTGGGAAATCTTTATTGGACCTGGGTGATATAAGGCCATGGTCCAGGCACAGCCTTGGAGTAGAGAAGGTGGCTGCAGTGGCGCCTGCAACAGCAACAGCAGTGGTGGCTGCTTACAGGCCCACAGAAAGTGGGGGGAATAAGGCAGCTGATAGGTAAAGGAATGCACTTGCTGGCACTGAGGAAGTATTCTCTTGCTTTGTCCTGCTTAGATCTGGGTTGCAGTCCTGGTTGATAGTCCTTCAGGCAAGAGGAGCACTGGGATGGCAGAGCCTTTGATGGCTGTGGAGAGGGTGTCCTCCTGGTAGTTACACAGGAGAAAAGAGTGCTTGCAGTGCTCACAGACCAGATTACAGGCCAGGAGAGGAGTATCATACCACTTCAGAATAGAAGTAGCTCTGAAAACAACAGCTTGTCCCTGAAGCTTGGGACAGAGCACTCTGCACTCTGAAAGCAGTCATACCCTGAATAGAGCTCAAAACTCAGGTAATTGGCTAAGAAAATGAGCAGGAAGCATAAAAGGACTCAGACTATAGAATCTTACTTTGGTGACATAGAAGATCAAAATGCACAACCAGAAGAAGTCAACAAAGTCAAAGTCCCCATATGAAAAGCTTCCAAGAAAAATATGAATTGTTCTCAGGCCATGGTAGAGCTGCAAAAGGATTTGGAAAAGCAATTAAGAGAAGTAGAGGAAAATTGAAAAGAGAAATATGAGTGATGTCAGAAAATTATGAAAAATGAGTCAACAGCTTGCTAATGGAGAACCCAAAAAATACCGAAGAAAATAACACCTTAAAAATAGACTAACTCAAATGACAAAAGAGCTCCAAAAAGCCAATGAGAAGAAGAATGCCTTAAAAGGCAGAATTAGCCAAATGGAAAAGGAGGTCCAAAAGACCACTGAAGAAAATACTGTCTTAAAAATGAGATTGGAGCAAGTGGAAGGTAGCAACTTTATGAGTAATCAAAAAAATTATAAAACAGAACCAAAAGAATTTAAAAAATGGAAGGCACAGTGAAATATCTCCTTGGAAAAACCACTGACCTGGAGAATAGATCCAGGAGAGATAATATAAATATTATTAGACTACCTGAAAGCCAAGATCAAAAAAAAGAATCTAGACATCATACTTCAAGAAATTATCAAGGAAAATTGTCTTGATATTCTATAACCAGATGGTAAAATACACTTTGAAAGAATCTACCAATCATCTCTTGAAAAAGACCACAAGAACAAAATTCCTAGGAATATTGTAGCCAAATCCAGATTTCCCGCTTCAAGGAAGCATGAATTAAAGAGAACTAGCAAAACGAGATATAAAATTAGAGCAACAATTGAAATGGCAAAAAAGAAATAAACAAAAAAACCTTACTGCTTCCTAATTATAATGACTAAACAATCCTAAAGATAAATAGAGAAAATTAATTTTCTTTACAGATGATGGAGATTTAATGGAAGACTGCATATACTGACAGACTCCAGTGATATACTGGGTAGTTTTATTGGGCTCCTTTTTTTTTTCTCCACTGCAGTGTTTTTTTTTTTTTTTTATTCTGCGTTCAAAGGGCTGGCTAGCTACAGAGAAAAGAATAGGGAGGAGATGCATTTTGAAATAAAGTTGAAGTAAGAATAAATATTACCAATGTTTTATTGCTTTAAAAGAACAGATAAGACAGAAAATATATACTCAAATAGACACCCTAACTCTGTAAAAGTAGAGAGTAATTTAGAAAGGGAACAATATTCAAAGTTAAAAGCCTCAATTTGAACTCTGACCCTTCTACTTTCTAGCTAAGTAACAGTACCCAATTCACTTTAGTCTCTGGGAGCTTTAATCTTTTCCCCTGGAAAATAAGCTGACTGACCACTGAACAGTCTCTACAGGTAGGTTAAAGAGAGTTCAGAAGCTCCACATATACAGTGATGTGTGTGTGTGTGTGTGTGTGTGTGTGTGTGTGTGTGTGCGCGCACGTGCGCGTGCATTTTCAAAGAACTGGAAGGGAAACAGGTTACTTTGGATTAGAAAATACATGAACAAACTGTTATATATGAATGTAATGGAATATTTTCAGAATCTAAGGTATAGTCCATATGAAGAATTCAGAAAAAATGAAATAATTTCATGAGCTGTTGAACAAGTGAGAACCTTGGGAGCAATTTCCAAATTTCAGGTAAATGAAAAAGAAAATCATATTGAAAGACATCAGAACTCTAATCAATGAGATTATTAATTGTATTTTCAGAGGATTCATGAGGAAATACACCACTCTCCAACAGGTAAAGACTCAGGGAACAATAGGTACAGAATGAGGCATAAATTGCCTAATGTGGTCAGTGTTTAGATTTTTTTTATTCACATACTTCTTTGTCAATACAGGGTGTTGAGAGTGGGGATATTTGTGACAATGATCTTTTTAAATGATCTATTTAAAATGATAACAGGGTTGTACTAAATGATCTTTAAAATTCCTTCTTTCTCTAAGTCTTATGAACTTAGAAGTCACATTTTCCCAAGTCAAAGTTACATGCACTATATTACTTTACAACACCAATGTTCAAAATACAGTTTATAAATCTTGAAGAACCATGTAAAAGATATTTAAAAAATTGTTGTCATTATCTACAGTCTTCCAGTATGTTCCTTTTATTATTGTTTCAATTGAAAAGCCATTTTTTTTCTTTCATTCACCCACCCTGTTACCCCCACTGGAAAAATAAAATAGTAAAAACAAAATTATTTTAATAAATATGCATAGAATCCTATATTGTCCATGTCCAAAATATATTTCATTGCTATTTCTTGAGTCCAAAATCTCTGTCAGGAATTGGGTAGCAAGCATCACCATTGGCCTCTTGGAAGCTTGGTTGGTCATTTTTTTGATCATAATCCTTAAGTCACTCAAATTTGGTTTTTTTCATGCTTTTAATTTTGTCTACTCATGTTATGTCTTCATTCAGTTGATTCCAAATATTTAAAAAGTGATATCCCAATAGATGAATTATTTTATTTTTGCAGTTGTTTTTAATCCAAAGTGACAATGAATGGCTTTCCTTTACTGTGCCTCGAAGCTAACATTTTCGCTCAAGGGTGCATCTATATATTATTTCAGCTAAACATAAAAACGTCAAGTTGCATTCGACATATCTTTTTAATAATATATTTATTTAATTTACTTAATATATTAAGTTTTCAGCATTGATTTTCACAAGAGTATGAATTATGAATTTTCTCCCCATTTCTACCCTCCTGCCCACTCCAAGATGGTTTGTATTCTAGTTATCCCGTTCCCCAGTTAGCCCTCCCTTCTGTCACCCCACTCACCTCCAATCCCCTTTTCCTTTCCTTTCTTGTAGGGCAAGATAAATTTGTATGCCCCATTGCTTGTGTATATTATTTCTTAGTAGCATGCAATTATTATTTTTTTTTTGTTTTTGAACATCTGTTTTGAAAACTTTGAGTTGCAAGTTCTCTCCCCTCTTCCCTTCCCACCCACCCTCCCTAATAAGGCAAGCAATTCGACATAGGCCACATATGTATCATTATGTAAAACCCTTCCACAATACTCATGTTGTGAAAGAGTAACTATATTTTGCTCCTTCCTAACATATCCCCCTTTACTGAATTTTCTCCCTTGACCTTGTCCCTTTTCAAAAGTGTTTGTTTTCAATTACCTCCTCACCCTATCTGCTCTCCCTTCTATCATCCCCCCCTTTTCTGTCTTCTTCCTCCTTATTTCCTGTGGGGTAAGATACCCAATTGAGTGTGTATGGTATTCCCACCTCAGGTCAAATCCAAGAAGAGCAAGAGACACTCATTCCCCCTCACCTGCCCCCTCTTCCCTTGCTATAAAACTGCTTTTTCTTGCCACTTTTCTGTGAGATAATTTACCCCATTCTATCTCTCTATTTCTCCCTCTCTCAATATATTCCTTTCTCATCCCTTAATTTGATTTATTTTTTTAGATATCATCCCAACTTATTCAACTCACCCTGTGCCCTCTGTCTATATATATATATATATATACATATATATACATATATATGTATGTATATATATATAATGTATGTATATATTTATATATATGTATGTATATATACACATACATACACATATATACACATACATGTACATATGTATATATATATATATATGTATACATGTACATATACATATGCATATTCTCTTCAGCTACCCTAATACTGAAGTCTCATGAATCATACACACCATCTTTCCATGTAGGAATGAAAACAAAACAGTTCAATTTTAGTAAGTCCCTTGTTTCCGAGATGATTCTTTCTATAATGCTTAGACTTCTATCTGAAAGCAAAAGTATTCCCAGTTGAATACCTTTTAAATACTTTCAACCACCTTTATTCTGCTAGATCCCTCCATTAAAAATATACCAGTCTTTTCCCAAAATGCATCTTGTCATGAAAAAGTCTCATAGCAAAAAAAAAAAAGTATTAAACAACATGTACTAGCAAAATTATTACATCTGGCAGAATCTGCAACCCACTAATCCTTAGATTGGATGTTTCTCTAAGTAGAGACTTGTTGATCTACCAAAAATTATTTTACAGAGCTAGATAAAATAATAACAAAATTCATCTGGAACAACAAGATATCTAGAATATCTAGGGAATTAATGGAAAGAAATACTAGGGAAGGTGGCCTAGCCACACCAGATATTAAACTATACTATAAAGAGACAGCCATCAAAACTACCTGGTACTGGATAAGAAACAGTCTTGGATCAGTGGAATAGGTTAGGGACACAAGACACAGAAGTCAACAACTACAGCAATCAACTCTTCGATAGACCCAAAGAATCCAGCTTCTGGGCTAAGAATTCACTATTTCACAAAAACTGCTGGGATAATCAGAAAATGTTAAGGTAGAAACTAGGCATAAACCAGAATCTTATGCCATATACCAAAATAAAGTTAAAATGGGTTCATGATTTAGGAATAAACACTGATAATATTTGGCAGAGAAAAGAATAGTTCACCTATCAGATTTGTGGAAAAGCAAAGAATTCATGACCCAACAAGAGATAGAGAACATTACAAAATGCACAATGGATAACTTTGATTATGTTAAATTGAAATGTTTTTGTACAAAAAAAGCCAATGCAAAAAAAAAAATAGGAGGGAAGCAGAAAGTTGGGAAAAAATCTTTACAACTAGAGTCTCTGATAAAATATAGGAATACAAGTCATTCCCCAATTGTGAAATGGTCAAAGGATATGAACAGGCATTTTTCATAGGAAGAAATTAAAGATATCTGTAGGCATATGAAAAAATGCTCGAAATCACTACTGATAAGAGTTATGCGAATCAAAACAACTCTTAGGTACCACATATCTCCTGTCAGATTGGCTAAAATGACAGAACAGGAAAATGATAAATACTGGAGAGGATGTGGGAAAATTGGAACATTGTTACATTGCTGGTGGAGCTGTGAACTGATCCAGCCATTCTGGAGAGCACAGCTAAGAGAACATTATACACAACCACAAATATATGGATTCTGCGAGTACTAACCCTGACAGACTTTGCTCGTCTCAGCAACACAAGGTACAACGACAACTCCGAAGGACTCATGATGGAAAATGCTATCTACATCTAGAGAAATAACTATGAAGTATGAATGCAGATTGAGGCACACTTCATGCTCACCTCTCTCCCCCCCCTTTTTTTCCTCTCTTTTGTTTTTGTTTTTTGGTTTTTTTTGTTGTTGTTGTTGTTTTTTGGTTCTGTTTCTTCTTTCCCATGATTCATTTCAATGGTCATAATTCTTCTCCATGACTTGAATAGTGTGTAAATCAATTCAATGCAAAGTAACATGTGGAAGTTATGAGATTCCATGCCGTCTTGGGGAGGGAGGGGGGGAGAGAGGGAAGAAAATCTGGAACTCAAAATTATGTAGAACCGAGTATTGTAAACTAAAAAAAAAAAAAAAAAAAAAAACTAAAAAATAAACTAAAAAAAGAAATAAATTATGTACTTAATGATAAAAAAAAATTCTCTCCCCTCTTTGCCCCCCACCTACCCTCCCTCAGAAGTCATGCAATTCAGTAGGCCACATGTATATGATTATGCAAAACCCTTCCACAATACTCACATTGTGAAAAGCTAACTATGTTTTGCTACTGCCTATTCTGTCCCGATTTATTGAATTTTCTCCCTCGACACTGTCCCTTTTCAAAAGTGTTTGATTTTGGTTACCTCCTCCCCCTATATTCCCTCCATTCTACTGTCCCCCCTTTTTTATCCCCTTCGCCCTTCTTTCCTGAGGGGTAAGAATTGAGTGTGTATGTTATTCCCTCCTGAAGTCAAATCTGATGAGAGCAAGATTCACTCATTGCCCTGCATATGCCACCTCTTCCCTTCCAATGAATGGCTTTTTCTTGCCATTGTTATGTGAGATAATTTATGCCATTCTATCTCTTCCTTTCTCTGACTCTCAATATATTCTTCTCTCATCCTTTAATTTGATTTTATTATTTTTAGATATTATTCCTTCATATTCACCTCACCTTATACCTTCTGTCTATATATCCCTGATTTCCAGCTGCCATCTTTCCTCTGCCCCCCTTCTTTCCCTTCAGGTACCTTAATACTGAGGTCTCATGAATTATACATTTCATCTTTCCATGTAGGAATGTAAATATAACAGTTCAACTTTAGTAAGTCTCCTATGATTTCTCTTTCTTGTTTAACTTTTCATGCTTCTCTTGATTCTTGTGTTTGAAAGTCACATTTTCTATTCAGCTCTGGTCTTTTCACTGAGAAAGCTTGAAAGGCCTCTATTTTGTTGAAAATCCATTTTTTGCCTTGGACCATGATACTCAGTATTGCTGGGTAGGTGATTCTTGGTTTTAATCCCAGCTCTGCTGATTTCCAGGATATTATATTCCAAGTCCTTTGATACCTTAATGTAGAAGCTGCTACATCTTGTGTTATCCTGATTGTGTTTCCACAATACTCAAATTGTTTCTTTCTGGCTGTTTGAAGTATTTTCTCTTTGATCAGGGACCTCTGAAATTTGGCAACAATATTCATAGGAGTTTCCTTTTTGAGATGTTTTTCAGGAGGCAATCAGTGGATTCTTTCAATTTCTGTTTTACCCTCTGGCTTTAGAATATCAGGACAGTATTCCTTGATAATTTCTTTAAAAATGGTATGTAGGGTCTTTTGTTGGTAATAGCTTTCAGGTAGTACAGTAATTTTTAAAGTGTCTCTACTGGATCTATTCTCCAGGTAAGTTGTTTTACCAATGAGATAGTTCATATTGTCACCCACTTTTTCATTCCTTTGGTTCAGTTTTATAATATTTAGATTTCTCATAAAGTCACCAACTTCCACTTGCTTCAATCTAATTTTTAAGGTGGTATTTTCTTCAGTGGTCTTTTGGACCTCCTTTTCCATTTGGCTAATTCTGCCTTTCAAGGCATTCTTCTCTTCATTGGCTTTTTGGAGCTCTTTTACCATTTGATTTAGTCCATTTTTATGGTGTTATTTTCTTCAGTATTCTTTTGGGTCTTCTTTAGCAAGTCATTGGTGTGTTTTTCATCGTTTTCTTTAATCACTCTCATTTCTTTTCCCAATTTTCCCTCTACATCTCTTACTTAATTTTCCAAATCCTTTTTGAGCTCTTCCATGGCCGGAGACCAATTCATATTTTTCTTGGAAGCTTTTGATGTAGGCTTTTTGACTTTGTTAGCTTCTTCTGGCTGTATGTTTTGGTCTTCTTTGTCACCAAACAAAGATTCCAAAGTGTGAGTCTGAATCTGAGTCCATTTTTGCTGCCTGTTCATGTTCCCAGCCAACTACTTCAACCTTGAGTTTTGTTTTTCTTTTTGTTTTTGTTTTTTTGTTTTTGCAGGCTATGATTGCTTGTAGAGTAGAGAGTATTTTGTCCCAAGCTTTAGGGGCCTTGTGCAGCTGTTTTCAGAGTTATGTCTACACAGCAAGTCCTGCCACACCATTATTCCTTCTCCCCCAAGAACTGCCAACCAGGATTGTGGCCCAGATCCAGGCAGGGCAAAGCAGACTTTGCACCCCCCCACACTCTAATATGCTGCTTAGTTCCTCCCACTGGGTGGGCATGGGGCCAGAAAAATATGCAGCTGTAGCTCTGGAAGCAGCCTCAGAGCTGCAACACATACAATGCCACCATGGTGGTGACCCACTGTGAACTCCTTTCATTCTGTCCCAGTAATTCCCCCCACTAACCTGTTCTGTTATCTTTGGTGTCGTGGGTTGAGAAGTCTGGTAACTGGCATCGCTCAATGATTTTGTGCCTTACCGCCTGTTCTGCCCAGCTCTGGGTCTGGTTGATCCTGGTTTGGCCCACGCTGGGCTCCACTGTGCACCACTCCCTGCTCCATGCCATATACCCTTCCCAGGGAACATCCAGGCTGCCCTGTCCTGGATCCCTGCTTCCCTCTACTACTTTGTGAGTTATCTAACTCTAGAATTTGTTCAGAGCCATTTTTATAGCTGTTTGGAGGGACCTGGGGGAGAGCCTAATAAGTCCCTGCTTTCCAGCTGCCATCTTGCCTCTGCCCTCTCTAGTTTATCCTCAAATCTCAAAGCTATAGTCTATAACTTCATAACAATGATGATAGCATCATGCTGCCCCATAGCCAGTAACTCTTGCTTTCCCTTACTGTGGTGCTGGAGGGAGTGAGGGAGGAAGGAAGGAAGGTCAAGAGAAAGAAGGAAGGATGGAAGGAAGGAAGGAAGTGAGGGAGGGATGGAGGGAGGGAAGAAGGAATAATGGAAAGAAGAATGGACGGAAGAATGACAGAAGGGAAAGGAAAGAAAATAAAAAAGAAAGAAAGGAAAAAAAAGAGAAAGAAAAGAGATATAACCCTGAACTTATATAATACAAAAAGGTCTTTGAAGCAGGGTTGATGGTTAAGGCAAAATAAAATTATGAATCAAACCAGGTTTGCCTTCAATATTCCCCACCTTCTCTTTTATTTCCCTATGCTCCCAGATAAGAAGCTTTCTAATGCTTCCCTTTTAGAAAGAAATGAGAAGACATTTTTAATTTCAAAGCAAGACGTGATGGCTTCATCAGTGTTTACTCTCCAAGAGGACTGTCGTTTAATTTTTAAATATATATCTCTGACTGTGGAATTTTGGAAACTTTGGGACTGAAATTAAGTAGTATATTGCATTGTTTATAACTATGTAATATTTTATCGATGTCAACTCTTATCCTTGGTTACATTGGCTTTAAAGAACCAATTGTGAAAAGAACTAATGATGGCAGAGTCTTATCAATAATGCTTTTTTTAATGGTATTGCTCAAATTAGTCTCAATATTAATGACATTCCAAAGACAAACTCAGAAAAGAAGTATATCATTTAAGATGATAAGGTAGCTACTCTATCAAAATTTTAACTTGGGAAAATGCATATTCTCTCTCAATGTGCATTCAGGACCACTTGCTGCTCTTTTAAAGAGAAAAAGAAATGTATAACCTGGAACTGTGGGCAGGCTCTGCTTTGAAATGCTGCAGCAGAATGTCTTCCAGATTCCATCCTTTCACAGAAATAGCTCCTGATCTCTGATGAGCTAATGCAGACCTTAAGGTGTTCTGACAGCTCTTCAGAAACACTGTCAGGGCTCTGTCACCTTTAAAATGACTTTGTTCAGCCCAGCTGGCTAACATCTCGAGGACTACTCAATGAATCCATTGTGTTCACAGTACCTTGATTTTTCATCTTTTAAATGGCAAATGTTATTCTTTGTCCAGGGTAGCATTTGACTAAATTCACTATTGAGATTTAATCTGAAAGTTTGCAATTAACCCCCATGTCGCTAACCCTAATCTGTACTACACAAATCAATGTACATATGTGTTCTAGCATAATCACAAATAAATAGGGAAAAATAGTGTTATTTATTACTGCTATTTCATTTATATTGTGATATTAGGTTTTGTGTGTGTGTGTTTTACCTATCCAACATTTTGGAGGTTGATTTGCTACCTATTTAAAATAACAAGTAGTGGTGAAAAGTTGAATAAAGTCAAAAGAGTAATATGTAGTGAGTGGATTATCAAATGGATTTATTTAACCCATCAATGAAGTGTTTAACTGTTTGCTATTTGCCTAGCATTGCATTATACCTGCAACTAGGGAAGGGGCAATGAGGCTTTGCTCCTGGGCCCAAATATATAAAATGTTTACAGTATTTTCAGGCTTTGTTAGAAGCCACAAAATTCAACTCTATAAATAACTAGTTCATCATAGGGATATAGTAAATTCGAACTGCCCAAGTGAGTGACTTCATTCTTGTCCTAGGTATAAAAAAAATACTAATTACATCTCTGCTGTTAAGTAAGCACTGTGATTGAATGCAAAAGAAGGAGACAGAATCACAAGATATCTGATTTGGAAGGAATTTTAAAAGTTATCTACTTCAAAATCTTTCTCAAACCTCCTTCTCTGAATTAGTTCCCATCCTCAATATCCCTAGCCACCATTTGAAGACATCGAGTGACTGAGAAATTGCTAATTGAAAATATTATCCACTACTTTATGAATAAGAAATATTTTTTTGCAAAATTTGTGCTTATATTGAGCTGGAATCTACTTCATTTGACATTTCCATTCATTGTTCTTAGTTTTGTCCAGCACTTAAAATAGCGCCTCTAATCTAGTAGGTATTTAATAAATCCTTTTTAACTATCCTCTGGGGTCAAGCCAAAACAAACTGTAGTCCTTATTCTACATGAATCTTTCAAATAGTGGAGGGGTGTATCACCTCTGTGGCTTCACTTGTCTTCCATAAGCATCCTTCTTCCTTCAATTGATCTCCTATTGGGATGGTTTCAATTCACCTTACCACCCTGATCTCCTTCTTTTGGAAACAGTCCAGGTTGCCAATGTCCTTAAAATTTGGTATATAGTCCTATGCCTAAATGACAATATAGTTTTTTTTTTGCTTCCATACAACATTGGTTGTTCATATTGAGTTTCCAATCCACCACAAATCATTTTCCTATGAACTGTTTTTAAGCTGCACACATTTCTCATCTGACTTTGACTATTAATTAGCCAGTTTCTATATAGCTCTAACCTTAGCAGATACTGTTCCTAATTCTTGTTTCCATGAAGATCTCAAGCAGAAATCCAATTTCCAATTACTTTGAAACTCTTCCTATGTCTTCTAGACTCTTTTGACTGAGAAACCTCAAACACCACAGTTAATGCTCTTTCTTTTCTTAAGAAATAGGAGGCAGAATGGAGAAATAAGAGTATTGAATTAGGAATAAGATGATGAGAGTTCTATTTACCTCTCTGTCATTGATAATCTCATCTTGGAAAAATTAGCCAGAATTCTGAAGATTCATGGGATTCTAGATATAGAACTGGAGATGATGGGGTATAGACTCTGGTAACCTCCTTTTGCTCTCCCTGAATCTTCCTACTAGATCTTTCTTTTCATACCCAAATCTGTTGTCTGTTACCTCCATTGTCTGGTTACCTCCAGATTACCTCAAACCTCTTCCCACCCTCGATACCCTTAAACTAGCCTAGCCCTCCATTTTCTTTCATCTCCAGGTAGCCTTCAGCACTTTCTCACCCTTATTTCCATTCCTGGAGTCGGACCCTACCCTAGTCTCCCCAGTCACCCCAGTCCCATCAAGACTCTCCCTAAACCCTTCCTCCCAGCACCCCAGACTAATTGATCACCTGCAGATTCCTGAGAACAATCTTAGCCAGGTTGAGTCTGAGCTAGATTGAATCTGATTGCCTTCATGGAGGTGAGATAGATCTTACATAAAGAAAGATTGTTCAGGCCTGCTTGTCAATACAAGCTGTATAAATGGTCAGGCTCCTTAAGAGTCTACCCAATTCGGACGAGCTTTAATAAACTTTGTTTTTGTCTTTGGCTGAAAGGAACCTTGGTTCAAATTAATTTGGGCAGGTCCTTGTGTGTCAATATTTTGGGGTCTTGAGCAACCCTAAGCCCGTAAAACCTCAACAGAGAGAACCTAAGAAGTCATCTACTTTATTCCTTTAATTTAACAGAATTCTTACATTTTAAACTGAAGACATTGGTTGCAAAGGTCCTTTCCAAATGACAAGTTCAATAGTTGTAAAGATGCTTTGAAGCCATCCAAGGATGCAAGCATATAGGCATCAACAAATATGTTTACTCACTTGCTTGAATGACTTTCAATCAATTAGTCCAGAAAAATACTCTATCATCAGAGATGAAAGGAACTTTAGAAGGTATCTGTTTCAATTCCCTATTTTAAATTTATGGAATCTACTTGTTGATCATCCTTTGATGAGGACCAATGATATCACAAGGTGATTTCTTGACTTGTGCACAAAATTTGTGGAAATCAAATCCCTGTAAGGTAAAGAAATTTAGTTAAAGCTATCTAGCTAGAGAATAGCAAAATCAATAGAAGAAGCCAACATTTCTGGCTATCCTCACCTAAAAAAATGCTATAAATTAACGATCAAATGATGAAAATTGGAAATTGCTATGC
>CM053622.1:521323463-521347722 GCA_028646595.1 Phalanger gymnotis
TTCCATTTGACTAATTCTGACTTTCAAGGCTTTCTTCTCCTCATTGGCTTTTTGGAGCTCTTTTGCCATTTGATTTCGTCTATTTTTTAAGATGCTGTTTTCTTCATTATGTTTTTCAGTATTTTGGGGGTCTCCTTTAGCAAGTCATTGACTTGCTTTTCATGGTTTTCTCGCATCATTCTCATTTCTCTTCTGGATTTTTCCTCTACTTCTCTAACTTGCTTTTCCAAATTTTTTTTGAGCTCTTCCATGGTCTGAGGCCACAGCTTTTAAAGTAGGTTCTTTGACTTTGTTGACTTCTTCTGACAGTATGTTTTGGTCTTCTTTGTCACCAAAGAAGGATTCCAAAGTCTGAGAATGAATCTAGTTGCGTTTTTCCTGCTTGGCCATGTTCCCAGCCAACTTACTGGACCCTTGAGTTTTTCGGTGAGGTGTGAGTGCTTGTAGTGTATAGAGTAGTATGTTCCAAGTTTGGGGGGATGCACTAGCTCTGCCACAGCAGCACTCCTCCTTCCCCAAGAACCCACAAACAGAACTGGACTGAGATCTTCAGCAGGCACTTCACTCCTGCTCTGATCTGCCACTTAATTTCTCCCACAAGGTGGGCCTGCAGCCAGAACCAACTGTAGCTGTAGTTCTGTAGCTGCCCCACCTGCACTGCCTCCGGGGTGGTGGCTGAACCAGAACTCTATCATTCTGTCCCCAGCAGCTTTTCCAACTAACCTTCTCTGTTGCCTTTGTTGTTTGTGGGTTGAGAAGTCTCAGCTCCCAGCTCTGTGCAAGATGGACCTTACCCAGAGACCACCCAAGCTGTCCTGGGCTAGAGCCCTGCTTCCTTCTGCTATTTTGTGGGTTCTGCAGTTCTTCTCTGTTGTCTTTGGTGTTTGTGGGTTGAGAAGCCTGGCAAGTGCCACAGCTCACTGATTCAGGTTGCGCTAGGTCCAGCTCTGCCTGGCTCCATGGTCCTTGCTTCTCATGTTGGGCTCTTGTCCTCTCTGCTCTGCTCCCAGCTCCATGTGTGAAAGACCTCACCCAGCAACCATCCAGGCTGTCCTGGGCTGGAGCCTTGCTTCCCTCTGCTATTTTGTGGGTTCTGCAGTTCTAGAATTGTTTCAGAGCCATTTGTATAGGCTTTTGGAGGGACTTGGCGGGGAGCTCATACTAGTCCCTGCTTTCCAGCCACCATCTTGCCTCCACCCCCCCATTGTCCTTCATTCTTGAAGAGGACAAAAATAACAATGTGTCTGACTGTGGCTGATCAGACCATTATGAGCACAGAATGCTTTACCACAGGTCAGGCACAAATAGTCCATGTGAAAATCTGGGATGGATACTCTAAATTTGTTCAACCTTTGAACTATTTCAATTCTGCTTTGCTCTCAGAGCATGGCACCTTCTCTGAGGTGAGCACAAGATGCTTAGCTGTCCTATGGCACTGTTTCCCATATAAAACTATCAATTCCAAAGTTCTTGAGAGAGACTTTGAGAGTGTCCTTGTATCACTTCTTCTGAGCACCATATGTATGCTTCCACTATGTGAGTTCTCCATAAAATAGCCTTTTTAGCAAGTGTATGTTTTGCATTTGAACAACATGGCCAGCCCATTGTAGTTGCACTCTCTGAAGCAGAGTTTGAATGCTTGTCAGTTTAGCTACGTTATCCTGCCAGGTGATCTTCAGAATCTTCCTAAGACAATTCGCATGAAAGCAATTTGGTTTCCTGGCATGGTGCTGGTAGACTGTCCAGGTTTCTCAGGCATACACAAATGAAGTCAGCACAATAGTTCTGTGGACCTTCAGTTTGGTAATCAGTCTACTACCTCTTTTCTCCCATACTTTTATTTGGAGCCTACATATACATATACACACATACATATATGCATACACATATGTATATATGTGTGTGTGTGTATTTGTGTGTTTCTATACTCTCCTCCAGCATTTTACCTTTACTCAGTGTGTATCTCTCTGCTTCAAATGTGGTTCATGTACATGACATATTGTAGGATTCCTGTTTTTAATCTACTCATTTATCCACTTCAGTTTTATGGGAGAATTTATCTCATTCACATTAACACTTATGATTACTAACAGTGTCTTTCACTCTATCCTATTTTCCCTTCTATTTGTACATTTCTCTCTCCCCTTTTGCCCACTCACCTTTGTTTTGCTTCTAACTTTTTACCTCCCCCAAGCATCTTTTCCTTCTTTCAACCTCCTCTTCCTTTCTCTTATTCTCATTCCTTCCTGATATTCTGTATGGTAAGATAAATTTCTTCACCCAAGTGACTGCATATGTTATTCCCTCTTCAAGGCAAACTCAAGGAGAGTAAAGTTGAAACAATGCTGACCACCCTCCGCCTTCCTTCTCTCTACTGTCAAAGGTCTTCATGCAATGTAATTTACTATATTCTTCCTCGCCTTTTCCTCTTCTTCCAGTACAATCCAATCCATTTTCTCCTCATTTTTATATCATCACACCAAAGTTAACTTATACTCACAGCCTCTGTCTATGTATACCCCTTCTAATTGCCCTAATAAAGATATATTTCTCAAGATTTACAAATATCATTTTCCCATGAAGGATGTAACAGTTTACCCTTATTGAATAACATGTTTTTTTTTTTCATTCTTGCTTGCCTTTTTATGCTTCTCTAGAGTCTTCTATTTGAAAATGGATTTTTCTGTTCAGCTCTGTTTTTGTTGCTGTTTTTTTTTTTTCTATCAGGAATGTTTGAAAGTCTCCTATTTCATTGAATGTCCATTTTTTCACTGAAATATTATGCTCATCTTTGCTGGGGAGTTGATTCTTGGTTATAATTCTAGCTCTTTTGTTTCTGGAATATCGTATTGCAAGTGCTTCCTGCTTTTTTGTTACTGTTTGGTATTCATTGTCAATAATTTATACTTGGTCCTAGGTTTTGTACAGGCCCTTTCATTTTCAGCATATTACTGAATTTCCTCTTCATCCACATAGGGCTTGCTCAATATCACCTTCTCTTTTTTACTCTCTGTATCAAAAACTACTTCATCACTAGAATTCTTGAACAATCTTTCCTTTTAGAGTCTTGTAGTATGAAATAATTTAGCTTAATTGAATTAACTCCTTAACTTTTCTAACTCTGAACCCTCTTAAATTTGATTTTCAAAGGTTGGGCAAGCATAATTCCAAAAGATTAAAAAAAAAGGATGGCTACTGTCTCCCCTATTTCTCGGCATTTCTCTTAACTAATATCCTTATCTATGTTGATCAAAATGAGACCCAAAACAAAAGTATACATTATTTCTATCTCTATCTTACAATTGGCCCATTGTAAAGACTGGTAAATAATTTTCAAGTACACTTTTAATAGTGGGAGGAAAAGAGACAATGTGACAGAGAGATAGAAATACATAGAGAGACAGACAAACAGAGATTTGGGCTGTATCACCAAAACCACTAATCCCATCTCTGCCTTGACTCCGTGAAGCACAAAGGACATTTAATTAAAATGTGATGTCATGTGAATAATAAGGAATTTAATGAAGCAGAATTTACTTAATTACTTTTTTTCAAATACTAGGAGCTTCCCAGCCTATAGCCCCAGGAAGCTAGAGGTATATTCCTGCTTACCATGATGCATTTCAGCAAAATCTTGTAATCTAGAAAAAAAAAAGGAATGGAAATCCAAATTTGGGACTTCTTCACTTGAAGGGTACAAGTAAAAGAAAGCCTTTAGCCTTCAACATTTTAATCCACCACCTTCTCCATCTCTCAGTCTTTGCTTCTTCCTTTCTTTCTTCTGTGTTTACTCTATCTTCCACTCTTGAAAAAAGTATTTTTTTAATTGCCCAATACATATATACATATATATATATATCTCTTTATAAAGAGATACATACAAACACACACATAAACAAATACAAACGTACATACACATATGAACATGCAAATATATGTAAATAATAATGGTTTGAGTGTCTTGCTTTTATTTCCCAGGATTTATTGGGAAAATTTCAAGTACAGTCAATTATCAACTTTTGCAGTTGTAATGTACCTAGAAAATGATGTGAAAGTAAAAAAAAAAAGTATGAATGCAAATACTTTGAAACTATGGAATGTAGGGGTTTAGGTTTATGAAGACAATGAAAAAATATTTTTTTTCTCCAGAGATTGCTGAAAATACACTTTTCTGCATACAGTTTTTTTTAATAACAAAACATTAATTCTTATAATATACACTTTTCCTATCACCACAACCATGAAGTAACCCATAAAATCCCAGGGAAAGGAAAGAGAAAGCCAGACAGGACTGGGAAGAAGAGTAATGTCAAAATAACCATGAGGTAAAAAGGAAAAGGGTCAACCTCCACTTCAACTCAGTGTTGAAATGTGCATATGCCTTAGAATAAGTTTCAGCCCTTTCTTATTTAGAATCTCCATCCCTGGCTGGCCAAATGCTTGGGGTTGGAGCGGAGGTGCTGAGCTGCACACTGGAGCTTAGAAGCCAGGGAAGTAGGAGACTGGTTGAGGGCAGGGTTGACCACCACCTCATTTACTCACAAATTTAGCTGCTTTTCTTTTTTCTTTCCAATTCTCTCATCAAACTCTTGAGAGATTAAATTTTCTGGAGTGGGTCCAACAAAACTTTTTTTATAAATTCTTTCTGCTTTTTTGTAGATATAATGATTTCTTGATTGTTTTATGGAAAAGTCATGGTGGACACTGGCTAAAGACATTCAAAGTTAATCTAAAGTCTTTATTTTCTTGCTAAGTTAAAACACTGACTTTGCATACCTGGACTTAGATCCCAAAAGTCCCCTACTCCCCTTTGTCTGCATAATTAGAACACAAAATTTGAGTTTTAAGGGCAAACGTGAAAAGGAATTCATGAGAAGCTCTTTACTCTACAATGGTAGGGTGAACAAAGTCAGTGAAGCACCAAGTAGGTTACCAATTACTCCACAAACCTGTGAGCATTAAGCCTCTATTTTTTTTTTCTCTATTGCTCATACCTGCCAATGTGAAAGTGAAAATGATGTTACTAATAGAATCACGGCAATGAGTGAAAGTGGTAAAGTTAAACCTGTGAGTATGGAGGATTGACTGTATATCAAATTGAATATAGTACTTGCTTTTGATTTTATATACATAATTTTTATGGTATTAAAAAGTCAGATTATACCAATATTTGTATGTTTTTTCTGTGTTTTTGTTTGTTTTAGTTATACCATTAATGGGCATTGTACTTTAGCAAACTCCTTTTCTTCATCCATTGAGAAAATTATGTGACTTCAGATATTTGTTTTTATAACAATTTATTACATTGATTTTTAAAATTAATTTTGTACCTGTAATTGCTTCCTTAAGTTAAATCCAAATTCATCATAATTAATGATTCCTTGAATGAATTGCGGTTTGACAGGATTTTATCAAATTATTTTATTTTATATTAATGATATTTGTCTACAGATAGTGTTCTTTCCTTTATCCTTCTTGGGTTTAGCTAGGTATCTGATAGAAAAGTTGCTGTATTAATTGTTGGACATAATTTTTACATTAATGGTGATAATCTTACTATCAAGTCTGATAAAAATTTCCTATGACTCCAATGGGAGGACGGATTTTTTTAGCCTCACCACCCCCCAAAAAAACTGTTGGTAGCTAATTTACAATGTGATCTATTTATTTTTCTATGACTAAATAATTTAAAATTACTATTTGACCTTTTAGGTTAAATATTTTATAATTCTGAAGGTGCTCCTCTTTATCATTTTTATTGTCAGTTTTATTAGTGAATAACTATGCAGGGATTATTCTGATAATTATTTGATTTCTTCTGGTTTTGTTATAATTTCACCTTGTTCATTTGTATGTTTTTTTTTTATTTTACTGTTTTCCCTTTTCTTTTTAATTTTGTCAGCTAAAGGCATACTAGTTGTTTTAGTCTTTTCAAAGAATAAGCATATTTCATTTATCATTTCCATTTTTTTCAATTTTCAGTGTATCTATTTCTTATTTAGTTTTAAATATGCACTATTTTGTGCTGATTTTGCTTTTGTCCATTTGTTAGTTTTCTAGTTTTTGGTTGTATATTTAGTTTATTAAACCCCTCCTTTCATAGTTGCTTAATGTATGTATTTTGAGATTTATTTTTCCCCTTGTGAACTAATGTAAATGCATGCCCCAAATTTTGCTATGGAGTTTCGTCATTTAATTTTTCTTTCACATAATTGTTGTTTATAGGATTTGATATTTGATCTACTCATTATTTAGGATTACATTGTGAAATTTCTATTGGATTTGTGTCTTTTGGTTGTGTTCCCTGGACTGGTATACACTAAAATAGATATAGCAGCACTTTTTGTGATATCAAAGAACTGGAAACAAAGCAGATAGCCACTGTTCAGGGAAAAGCTAAATAAACTGTGGTACATATACCATAATACCATTGCATTGTAATAAATAACAAATGTGACAATATAGGGAAACATTATAAGACTTACTAGAACTGATGCAAAATGAAATGAACAATGCCAAGTGAGATATATGCACAATTAATGTAGTGTTATGAATGGAAAGAACAATTAATTTTTAAATGAATATTGCAAAATTATAAAGAAAAATCTTAGCCCCACAGAGCTATAAGAAGATACTCCTATGTATAATATATGAAATTTTTTGTAGTCTTTGGGTTCTAGTAGGTCTAGTAGGAAGGCCAAATTTATGATTTCAAAGAGAATCATATATATATATGTCTGAACAGTTCAGAACTGTGGGATATAAGGAATTCTCTAAGTAGAAGGCAGAAGGATTAAAGCATTTATTTAGGCTCCAAAGTAACAGACCCACGAACCAGCCTCCCCATTTTGATATTTTGATCAAAAGCTTCCAGGCCCAATAAGGCCACCTCACAAGAGTAACCAGGAGGCCACAGAAAAACATGATGGTATTAAACCAAATCATATTCATGCTTCCTCTCTCCAGTAAGAAGATTACCCACTGCCTTCAAGTCCTTGTTTGAAACTCCTCGGTCCACACACTGGTTGGCTCTACTTCCGAGTCAGCTCTGCTTCCAGGTCGGCTCTGGAGTCAACACTTCCCTCCAGCCAGCCCCACCTTGGGCTCAAACTCAGTAATCAATCCACACCACATAGGTTATACAAATAATAGGGCTTTGGGCCTGGGGCTTAGCACTTAGCAAGATTCAATGAAATAGCTGAATCACTCAAAGCAAACAAAAGCCAAACTCCTCAAGGGCACCTCTTGAACTAAGTGCTAAGGAGCCCATTTTGCTTACCAACACAGAAGGAAGGAGAGAAATGGGAGGGAAGGAGTGAGAGAATTTGGGAATCAAAATTTTTTAAAAATCTTAAAATAGTTATTGTAAGTAATTGAAAAAAATAAATATCATTCAATAAAATAAAATAACTATGAAATAATAAAAAAGACACTCCTTTCAACTACTTTGCAGAAGTTAGAAGAACATTGCCTATGATAACAGATTTTTCATTTATGTTATTAAATTTTCAGATTTTTTTTCTTCTTTATTTTTTCTTGTTTCTTTTTAAAAAATTCTTTGTTATAAGAAACAGTTCTCTGGCAAGGTATATGACAAGGTATTCAGGGGAAGTCAGGGCTGTATAAAAACATATGGTATCAATAAAATGCTATTTTACATTAAAATATCACTAATATAATTACTAATTATTATCTTTTTTTTATTTTCTCCCCCAAATAGTATGGCCATAGAAATTACTTCTTGGCTTTGAATATGTATAAACATTTAGGTATTAAGTATATGTGGGAATGAATATAGAAAAAAATTATTTATCATTTATTAATTTGCTTTTATGTTAGTTTCTGCCCTCTGATCTGTTTCGGAAATAATCATAATATATTCCATATCATATTTAATTTTCTTTTTAAATGTGTTAGATAGTGACATAGGGCAAAAAAGAATGAAGGATGAAGCCAAGAAACTGATTTCTTCTGCAACAGAACAGTCATCTCTCAGCTCTCCTGTTAAAATCTGCCCCATATGTAGAAATCAACAAAGGAAGTGTTTTGGAATTCCTTGTTATAAGCTATACTCTGAAAATGACAAAAATAGGGCCAGGACACAGTGCCATTATTATTAGAGTAGAATATAAAGATAATAAGCTGCCTGAATGTATGTGTATGGGTGTGTGCGCACACACATAAACATACATATATGTACACACATATATGTGTGTGTATATATATATATATATATATATATATATACATATAATCATCCTAAGAATTAATCCTCTTGAGCAGAACAGAAACCAGAAGAATTGAGAGAAGGAGAATTGATCAGTCGACATCAAGAAGATATTGAGCCAGTCAGCATCAAGAGAGACTGTATAGGAGACAGTTGTGGAGATCAATGAGCTGAGAATGCACAGCTTTGAGAGATTGGAGAACTGAGAATCACGAGAATCTAGAAGACCACAAGGACACTGAGAGCTGCAAGGGCTTTCAAAACTGCTGGTCAAGATTCATGTGGGAACTGCACTCTGCCACACCAGAGTTGGAGCAGCAGCAGAACACAGCCACTGGACTAGGCTGGGAAAGCACTGAGCATGCAAAACTAAACCACACTGGAGCAGGAACAGAAACAGGCCCGGGACTGAATTGCTAATTGTGGTGTTGATCCCCAGGCCTCTCAGCCCAGGACAAGAATCTTTTAGAGCTAGGTGAGATAGAAGCACAGAGTTTGCACCCAGGCAGTAGCTATTCCTCAGGCTTTCAACACACAGCATAAAAGTTTGAAACTGGCCTTTTTGAACTTATGAGAGCCATGATGACCAAGTAAAATGAAGGTGCTCTCATCCCTCCTTTCCTCATCTTGAATGACCCAGAAAATACTGCCCCTGGAAGAATCATTGAATAAAGGAGCCAGAAGTGGGAGTTCAGTAATCTATGGCTCCTATTATGGTGGCTGAAGGGGAACAGTGTAGGAAGGGAGGCATCCCAGCAGACCCCACCTCAGCAGACCAGTGGAAGTTCCTGAGTCCCAGGATGATGGAGCCTGCAAGCACCAACACCAGGACCCCAGGCATGCCTGCACACAGCCAGCGGAAATGGAAGACACCAGCACAGACAACAGCTGAGATCACTGATGCTATAGCCCAGCAATAGATCAACAGGAGACTTCTGGCAGCCAGACCACCCTTGCCCCATGTCTCATGCAGGGAGCATCAGTGCAAACAGGTAAACTCAGAAAGACTGTACTTGGCCTTGACCTTGGCACACAACAACCAGCTCCAGCTCAGCACCAGATGAGATGCAACTGCATATAGCTCCTATCAGACAAAAAAAGAGGCCACAGCACAAAAAGTCAGTAACCAGGCCCCCAGTTCCCAGCACAAGAAGCTTTGGACAAAGTGCCCTGTGTCTCAGAAGCAGAGATCCATTTTAAAAGCCAGGAAAAAGTCAATCACCATAAAAAGCAATCCAGTAAAAAAACAAAGATGATTTATTCTTACTATGGAGACAGGGAAGAACAAAATACCAGTTCAGAAGAGGACAGCATTGATGCTCTACCCATATCCCAAAAAAGCATTCCTGGAAGAGCTCAAGGAGGATTTTAAAAGCCAAATTAGAGACATAAAAGAAAAAATGGAAAACAATCACTAATAAGAACAAGTCTTTAAAAAGTAACATTGATGAAATGGGTAAGGAGGTATGGAAACTAATTGGAAAAAATGACTCCTCGAAAAGTGAAATTGGTCAAATGGAAAAAGAGGTACAGAAGATAGATGAAGAAAATAATTTGAAAAATAGAATTGGGCAAGTAGAAGTTAATGATTCTATGAGGCATTGAGTATAAGTCAAACAAAATCTTAAGAATGAAAAAAATGAAGAAAATATAAAATATCTCATTGGAAAAACAATTGAACTGGTAAATAGAGATAGGATAGATAATCTCAGTGATGCAGTGCACTGAGACCTACTCCACCCAGTCTGCTCTGGCCTGGTCTATCCTGGCACAGCCCATGGTGGCCTGTACTCCTCTCCCAGTGTGGTTCATTAGACTTTTCCCAGCAACCATCCAAGCTGTCTTGGCTTGGAGACTTATTTCTCTCTGTTATTTCATGGGTTCTGTAGGTCTAGAATTTGTTTAGTCATTATTTACAGGTGTTCGGAGAAATTTGTAGGAGAGCTCTAGCAAATTCCTATTTTCACTCTGCTGTCTTGACACCACCCCCCTGGGGTTTTCTTGGTGGAGACACTGGAATATTACAGATGAGGAAACTAAGGCAAACAGGGGTAAGTGACTTGCCTAGAGTCACACAAATACTAAGTGTCTGAAGCCAGATTTGAATTCAGGAAGATGAATCTTCAGGATTCCCAAATTAACACTCTATCCACTGTGTCACCTAGTTGCCCCTTGCGTATATGGGGCAATCTCTATCTCGATCAATCAATTTTTATACATATATATGAACATATGTTCATTTTGTGCAGTATGTAACAATTTTGAAATATATTAACTATTTAATCCAAATACTCAAAATTACAGAATTTGAGAGTTTGAAAGCACCTAAGCTGGTCATCTTTTCTAACCCAAACATGAAAGACATTCCCACTTTGATATAACTGATAAGTAGCCATCTAGTGTCTGCTTTAAGACCTGTAAGGACATGAAATGCACTACTTCATGATACAATTCGTCCCCATTTATGCAATTCTAATTGTTAAAAAGGTTTTTGTTTGTTTTGTTTTGAAGTATCTCTCCTCTCCTCAATTATTGTTTAAATGAGCTGCCATTATACACATACAGCTAAAACCAGAGGTCACTACACACAAAACCACTAACCGGGCTCCCAGTTCCCAGCCCAAGAAGCTTAGGACAGAGTCCCCTGGGCCACAGAAGCAGAGATACACTTAAATAGCTGGAATAAAATGCAACCACGATGAAGAAGGAATCTATAAAAGTAAAAAAAAAAGACCATTGAGTCATATTATAGGTACAGAGAAGATCCAAATACATATTCAGAAGAGGACAGCATTGACACTATATCCACATATGAAACCTCAAAAGGAAATATGAAGTTGTTTCAAGCCCAAAAAGCATTCCTGGATGAAGTCAAAAAGGAATTTAAAAACTGAACTAGGGAGTTAAAAAATGGAAAAAAGTCACTGATGAGAAAAAAATCTTTAAAAAGTAAAATTGGCAAAGTGGTTAAGGAGGTTCAGAATCTGATTGTAGAAAATGTCTTCTTAAAAATTAAAATTAACTGGAGAGGATTCTGGAAATATTGCAGAGTATGTTAGAAAATTCCAAAGTCTCAAGATTTTCCCCCACAACAGAGTTAAAATAACACCTTAGGGCAAACTAAGTGTGGGTGGAGAGAAAGAAAAATAGGGGCATAACTGGGGTTTTCCTCAGTTGGTTTGAGAAGATCTGAAGAAAAACCCTAGGATTGGTCCCGGCCAGGAGTAAACACCCCCAGGCTAACTTCTTTTTTAATACTAAACTGGGAAGCTTCTTAAACAAGTAGTGGCAAGCCCTGGGGTTAGTTAGTCTGAGAGGCTGACTCTTCCCCAGGCACCAGAAATTTTCACCCCAGCATAGTGAAGGAAGTTGTGCTTTTGAGACCAGGAAGACTTCAGGAACCTCTGCTGATGAAGAACAGTAGACTCAAGTGTGTTGCATGGAGTGGTAGGTGGGAGAAGGAACCAGCACAGGCCTGGTGAGTGTAGAAGCAGTGGAGTAGAAATTCTCTGGCTGTGGGTACTTACAGAAGGTTGGAGTTTTGGCTTTGGTTCCAGGCTAGAGGAGAGAACTAAAGATCTGAGGCAAGAGGCACCAGTTCTCATATCTCAGGGCTATTTATATTACTATAAAAAATGCACTGGAAAAGGAGAAATAATCCAGCCATACAAACCTATTACAACAATAAGGATGACCACAATTCAAATTCAGAGGAAGATATTGAAGTAAAGAAACTCCAAAAGGGCAACGTCAAATGTTCACTTGCCCACAGAGAATTTATCGAAGATCTTAAAAAAAGACTTTAAAAATCAAATGACAGATGGAGGAAAAAAAATAAAAAAATAAAAATAATCCAAGAAAAAACAAGACGGTTATGAAAGGAAAATCAACCAATTAGAAAAAGAGATCCAGAATCTCAAGGAGGAAAATGACCCTTGAAAATTAGAATTGGGCAAAGTGAAGCCAGGGAAATTATGAGAGATCAAGAAATAATTAAACAAAACATAAACGATGAAAAAATAGAAGAGAAAGTGAAACATTTTATAAGAAAAACAATAGATTTGGAAAATAAATCAAGAAGAGAAAATATAAAAATATTTGGAGTAACTGAAAATCATGATCAAAAAAGAATCTTGATACAATAATACAAGAAATAGTTAAAGAAAATTGTTCTGAAGCATTAGAACATTGTGGGGAAATAGAAATATAAAAAAAATCCATGGAACACCACTTAAAAGAGATCCTATGAGGAAAACTCATAGGAATATCATAGTCAAATTCCAGAACCCCCAGCTCAAGGATAAAATATTAAAAGCATCAAGATTAAAGCAATTTAAATATGATGGTGCCACAATTAGAATTACACAAGACCTAGCAGCAGAAACCTTAAAGGACCATAGGTCTTGGAACACAATGTGTAGAAGAGCAAAAGACCTGGGCTCCAGATGAAAATATTGTACCCTTCAGATTTCAGTATTATCTTTAATGAAAAAAATAGACATTTGACAATCCTCCAACTGCCAAGACTTTGTTAAAAAAAATCAGCTTAATTGAACATTCAACTCATAAGAAACAAGAGAATCATAAGGTACAAACCAAAAACTGATTATAAGTGATTCATAAGAACAGACTGGTTACCTCTTATATAACATAAAATATAAAATGTATGTCTAACATTGTTATTAAAAATTTTTGAGCTCTTAAGAAAGAGGGGGATAAACCTGACTATGTTATGAATTTAAAAGGTAAAACCATTTAGAAAGAACTAAAAGCAGTAACTATTTATACAAAAGAGGTGAAAGAAGAAGAAAGGATACAGAGAATTTAGATGGGGGAGGAGGGCTGGTAATTCTGATAACCTACTTTCACCGGGAATGGGTTTAAGATGGAATAATACACATTCGTTTAGAAGAATATAAGTCTTCTAAATTTAGAAGAAATGAAATATTAGAGGTTTAGTGAGGGGATGAGCAGACACAGTAAGTATTAGGACAAGGGAGGGATTTTTAGTGGGAAGAATGAGGGAATACATAAAGGGTGTTTAAATTAATGTGAATGAGAGGCTAGGAGACGGATATTTGGATGGGGGGAAGGAAAGTAATAGGAGGGCAGAGTGGTTGGTGGAGGAGGGGGGTAGGCAAGTAATACAAAGGGGACATAGTGGGTAGAAGTAAAGTAGAGGAGGCAGGAAGGATAGGAAACAAAAGATATGTACAAACATAAAACAAAGATCAGGGAGTAGATTATGCTTGGGAAAGTATATGTCTATATATGCATGTGTACATGCATAAGTGTATGCATATGTCTGTATGTGTATGTATATATCAAGACATATGTAAATTATGTTGTAGGCTTCTTGGGGAGTGGGGGTGGGGAAAAAGAACAAAGTTAAAAAGTGCACAGCAGATAAAAAAAGAAAACACAAGGAAGCAAAGATGGGCAATTCTCAACACAAGGTGTATTATGTATCTTACAGGCTTTCTGGAAATGAAAATTATTGTTATATATTTTGAATCCTCTCCTATGTTCTATTATGCACTTGACATGTGTTTTTATTCTTTCTTACTTTATATTTAAGTTTCATTATTTATGTTTATGATATGTTTTTGTTTCTTTTCTCTATTTTGTATTTGTGTTATGATAAACTAGAATAAAAAAAAACTATTTAAAAAAATAGAATTAACCAAATGGAAAAGGAGGCACTGACGCTAAATGAAGAAAACAATTTGTTTTCAATTATAATTCGGCATGTAGAAGCTAATGACTCTATGAGGTATCAAGAATCAGTCAAACAAAATCTAAATAATGAAAAAAAAATAGAATAAAACAAGAAATATCTCACCAGAGAAACAACTGACCTGGAAAATAGATCCAAGAGAGACAACTGAAGAATTTTTGGTCTACCAGAAAGCCATGATGAAAATAAAAAAGGCTTGGACAGTATCTTAAATGAAATCGAGGAAAATTGGGCCGATGTACTAGAACCTGATGGTAAAGTAGTCATAGAAAGAACCCACCAATCACTCTATGAAAGAGATCCCAAATTAAAAATTCCGAACAATATTGTAGCCAAATTCCAAAGTGATCAGGTCAAGGAGAAAATACTACAAGAAATCAGAAAGAAACAATTTAAATATTGCAGAACTACAGTTAGGAACAAACGGGATTCTGAAGCTTCTACACAAAAAGACTACAAGGATTGGAATATGATATTAAACAAGGCAAAGGAGCTTACACTACAACCAAGGGTCAACCATCTACAAAAACTGAGCATGTATTTTCAAGCAGGGAGATGAACATTCATTTAAATAAGGGGATTCCAGAATTTCCTGATGAAAGGCCAGAGCTCAATGGAAAATTTGATCTTCAAATAGAAAACACAAGAGATACTTAAAAAGGTAAACATGGAGGGAAAATAAAAAACTTGCTATTTAATAAAGGCAAGTTTTTTTCATCCTTATATAGGATTACATTGTTTTATGTGTGTATGTGTGTTAATCTTGAGAATAGAATAGTTAGCATGACAATAAAGAAGGATATACATAGGGATGTGAGTATAAATTAACTGATGGGATGATAAAACATAATTAAGGGGTGCAAATGGATTGGTCTGGGAGAAGAGATAAGGAGGACATAGAAAAGGATAAATTACATCACATGAAGGGACACAGAAATATATTATAGTAGAGGGAAATAACGGAGGGAGAAGAACAGTATTTGAGCTTACAGCTAAATAGATTTAGTTCAAGATGGGAATAACATACTCTGATAAGTATAGAAACAAAACTTGTCCCACAAGCAGTAGGAGGTGAAGGGGGAAAGAAAAGGGTGGGTGGTTAGATGGGAGGGAAGAAGTAGTAAGGGGGAAAGGGTGATATAGGGAGGAGGACTGAAAGGGAGGAAATATAGAGGAAGAAGGTGGTTCAAAGCAAAACTGTTTTGAGGAGGGGAAGGGAAAAAGGAGAAATAAAAGCATAAATGGGGAGAAGGGGATAGGATGGAGCAAAAGACACAGACTGTAATCATAACTGTAAATATGATTGGGATGAACTCTCCCATAAAATGACAAATGGATAGGAAAATGGATTAAAAACCATAACCTACAACAAATCTGAAACAGAGGGATACATAGAGGCTAAAGGATGAAGGCTGGAGCAGAATATATTACACTTCAGCTAAAGTAAAAAAAAGTAAAAATACAAAGTGGGAGTAGCAATCCCAATCACAGACAAAGCAAAAGCAAAGATAGATGGAACTAAAAGAGATAAGGAAAGGCGTGGAGCCAAGATGTCACTGTGAAGGGAGGGATCTACTGGATCTCTCTCATAAATTCTGTCGATATGTTTTAAAAAGTGCATCTGAGCAGATTTGAGAGAATTAGAAGTCACTTGGAGACTGAGTGGGGCAGAAGAGCCAGGTGTGTGGAATGGGCATCAGACCAAAAGAACCTGGAACAACAGTGGAACCCAGCCAGTGCACCAGTCTAGGAGAGGTCTGGGAGAGGTGTAGGACAGGGCTGGGTACATGAAATTCAGGAGCAGTAGCAGGCCCAGGGTGGAAGTTTTGTCTATGGCGAGATTGATCCTCAGGCCTCTCACCCAAGGACAGGAATCTATCAGAGCTAAGTGTGACACCAGTGCAGAGACTGTGGCATTGGGAGCAGCTACCCTTGAGGCCTCCCATAGTCTAAATGTTTGAAACTTGATTTCTTGAACTTCTGAGACGCATTATGACCAGGTAAAACAACTCTCATCCCTCCCTTTCTCACCCAGATAATACTTGCTTGGGAGAAACTCTGAAATACGGGAGCCAGAAGTGGGGTTTTGGTAACCTTTTACCTGGAGAAGTGGGAGGGAGGACCCTTCTTATGGTGGCAGAAGGAGACAAGTGAAGGAAGAGATGTTTCCCAGCAGGCCCCACCTCAGCAGAACAGCAGGAATTTCTGAGGCCCAGGGGGGTGGAGCTGGCAAATGTTAACACCAGGACCCCAGATGTGCCTTTGCACAGACAGGGGAAGTGGCAGACACCAGCACAGAGAACTGCTGAGACCACCTAAGCTGAAGTGCAACCCTTTGGGAAGAGGAGACATCCAGCACTCAGGCAACACATCCCCCACACCCTAAGAAACCAGAAGCTACAGCACACAAAGCCAGTGAGCCCCAGAAGCAGAGATCCAATTTAGAAGCCTAGGGAAAAAAACAAATACACCATGAAAAACATACCAGAAAGACAAGGCCTATTGATTCCTATTATGAAGACAGAGAAAATCAAAATGCCAATGCAGAAGAGGACAGCATTGACACTATATGCACATTTGAAACCTCAAAAGAGAATTTGAACTGGTCTCCAGCCCAAAACAAGCATTCCTGGAGGAACTCAAGGAGGAGTTTGGAAAAAAATATATATATATTAGAGAGAGTAAAGGAAAAAAATGGAATAAAAATTCACTGGTGGGAACAAATCTTTAAAAATTAAAATTGGCTAATTGGTTAAGGAGGTTCAGAATATAAGTGGAGAAAATGTCTCATTGAAAAATAAAATTAACCAAATGGAAAAGGAAGTAGAGAAGCAAAGTGAAGAAAACAATACATTAAAAATTAGAATTGAGCTAATGACTCTGTAAGACAATAAGACTCATTCAAACTAAATCTAAAGAATGAAAAAAATAGAAGAAAAGAGGAAATAACTGATTGAAAAACAACTGACCTGGAAACTAGATCCAAGAGAGCTAATCTAAGAATTATTGGTCTACCTGAAAGCCATCATGAAAAAAAGAGCTTGGACAGTATTTCCAAGAAATCATCAAGGAAAGCTACCTCATGGTCCTAGAACAAGAGGGTAAAATAGTCATCCAAAGAATCCACCAATCACCCCCTGAAAAAAGATCCCAAATTGAAAACTTCAAGGAATACTGTAGCCAAATTCCAGAATTATCAAGTGAGGGAAAAAAATACTGTAAAAAGCCAGAAAAAAACCATTGAAATATCACGGAACTACTGACAGGATCACACAAGATCTTGCAATTTCTATAATGAAAGAAAGGAGGAATTGGAATATGATATTCCAAAAGGCAAATGACCTTGGACTACAACCAAGGATCACCTACCCAGACAAACTGAGCATACATTTTCATACAAGGAGACAAACATGCAATTAAATAAGGGAATTCCAGGCCTTCCCAATGAAAAGGCCAGAGCTTCATGGAAAAATCGATCTTCAAATACAAAACTCAAGAAAGACATTAAAAAGATAAACAGGGAAAGAAAAAAAAATAACTGTGTTATTCAATGAGGGAATATTGTTTACAACCTTCTCTGGATTACATTGATTTATATATTATATGTATATATGTCACTCTAGAGAATGGTACAGTTATTATGACAATTGAAAGGGATATATACAGACTACATAGACTGAGGGTGCCAGGAGAATGTAAGTGATGTGATAAAAAAAACATAATTAAGTGTTTCAAAGACATTGTTCTGGGAGAAAAGGTAAGGAGGCAGTTGAAAAGGGCAAATTATGCCACATGAAGGCGAAGAAAAACATAGAGGGATAAAAGGGAAGGAGAAAAGTAGTGTTTGAGCTTTACTCTCATTGGATTTGGTTCAAGGGGGGAATACCATACTCTGATAATTATAGAAATCAAATTTGTCCTATAGGCAGTAGGAGGGGAAAGGGGAAAAGAAAAAAGGGGTGTTGATAAAAGTGAGGAAAGAAGTAGCAAAGGGAAAGGGGTAACATAAGGGAGGGGGTGTCATTATGGAAGGAAAATTGAGGAAGACCGGACAAAAGCAAAACTCATTTTGAGGAGTGGAAGGGAGAAGGGAAAAATAAAGGCATAAAAGGTGGGAAATGAGATGGAGAAAAAGATACAGATAATAATCATAATTTTGAACATAAATGGGATGAATTCTCCCATAAAACAGAGTTGTATAGATGAATGGATTAAAAAAATAAATAATCCTAAAATTTGTTATTTAAAAGAAACACATTTGGAACAGGGGGATACACATAGGGTAAAGGTAAAAAACTAAAATAGAATTTATTGTGTTTCAGCTAAAGTTAAAAAGGCAGGGGTTACAATCCTAATCTCAGACAAAGCAAAAGCAAAGACAGATTTAAGTGAAAGAGATAAGGTATATCCCACTAAAAAGAGCACCATAGACAATGAAGCAAAATCATTACTTAACATAGATGCACCCAGTGGTATAGCATGCAAATTCTTAGAGGAGAAGTAAAGGGAATTACAGGAAGAAATAGACAACAAAACAATACTATTGGGGGACCTCAACTTCCACATATCTGAACTTGATAAATCTAACCTTAAAATAAATAATAAAGAATTTAAGGAGGTGAATAGTATTTTAGAAATGACAGATTTGATAGACCTCTGGAGAAAAGTAAATGGTGATAACAAGGAATATACATTTTCTTCAGTGGTACTTGGCATATACTCAAAAATTGACCATGTACTAGGGCATAAAACCTCAAAATCCAGTGCAAAAAGGCAGAAATAATCAATTCATCCTTTACAGATCATAATGTAATAAAAATTATTTGTAATGAAGGACCATGGAAAGATAAAATAAAAATTAATTATAAACCAAATATTCTAGTCCTAAAGAATTAGTGGGCCAAAGAACAAATCATAGAAACAAAAACTTCATTCAAGAGAATGACAATAATGAGGCAACAAAATGAAACTTATGGGATGCAGCAAAAGCAGTTCTTAGGGGAAGTTTTATATCTATAAATGCTTACATGAGTAAAATAGAGGAAAAAAAAGAGATTAATGAAATGGGCATGCAACTGAAAAAAAAAACTCGAAAAAGAACAAATTGTAAATTCCTAATTAAATACCAAATTAGAAATATCGAAAACCTAAAGAGACATTAAGAAAACTGAAATCAAGAAAAATATTGAACTCATAAATAAAACTAAGAGCTGGTTTTATGAAAAAAGCAATACAATTGATAAAACATTGGTGATTTAGATGAAAAAAGAAGAAATCCAGATCACCAATATCAAAAATGAAAAGGGCGAATTCACTTCCAATGAAGAGGAAATTAAAACAATTATTAGGAATTATTTTGCCCAATTGTATGCCCATAAATTTGTCAACCTTAGGGAAATGGGTGAATATTAACAAAAATATAAATTCCCCAGCTTAACAGAAGAAGAAGTAAAATACCTAAATAACCCCATCTCCAAAAAGAAATTGAGCAAGCCATCAATGAACTCCCTAGGAAAAAATTTCCGGGACCAGATTGTTTTATATGTGAATTCTATCAAACATTTAAAAAACAATTATTCTCGTATTTTATAGACTATTTGGAAAATAGATGAAGAAGGAGTCTTACCAAATTCTCTTTATGACACAAATATGGTACTAATACCCCAACCAGGAAGAGTCAAAACAGAGATAAAAAAAAACTATAGACCAATTGCTCTATTGAATATTGATGCAAAAATTTTAAGTAAAATATTAGCAAATAGTTTGCAGCAACTTGTCACGAGAATAATTTGCTGTGACTAAGTAGGATTTATTCCAGGAATGCAAGGCTGTTTCAGTATTAGGAAAACTATAAGTATAATTGATCATATCAACAACAAAACTACCAGAAACCATATAATTATCTCAATAGATGCAGAAAAAGCTTTTAAAAAATACAACATCCATTCCCATTAAAAACACTAGAAAGCATAGGAATAAATGGAGTCTTCCTTAAAATTATAAGCAGCATGTACCTAAAACCATCAGCAAGCATTATATGTAATGTGGATAAGCTAGAGCCATTCACAGTAAGATTCAGGGGGCGGGGAGGGAAATAAGAATTTCTATTATCATCCCTATTACTCAATTTGGTACTAGAAATGTTAGCTCTAGCAATAAGAAAAGAAAAGAAATTGAAGGATTAGGATAGGATACTTGTAAGTAAATACTCTTTGCACATGATATGATAATTTACTTAGAGAATCCTAGAGAATCAAGTAAAAAAAAAAACTACTTGAAATAATAAAAATCTTTAGCAAAGTAGCCTGATATAAAATAAACCCACATAAATCCTTGGCATTCCTATATATTGCTAACAAAGCCAAACGGCAAGAGATAGAAAGATAAACTCCTTTTAGAGTTACTGGATACACTGTAAAGTATTTGGGAGTCAACTGCCAAGACAAACCCAGGGCCTATATGAACACAATTATGAAACATTTTTCGCACAAATAAAGTCAAATCTAAATCAATGAAAAAGAAATATCATTTGCTTGTGGTTAGTCTGAGCTAATGTATTCAAAATGACAATTTTACCAAAATTAATTTACTTGTTCAGTGCCATACCAATCGAACTACCAAAAAAATATTTTACAGATACGGAAAAATAATAACAAAATTTATCTGGCAGAAGAAAAGCTCCAGAATATCAAGGGATCTGATGAAGAAAAAAACGCTAGAGAAGGTGGACTAGCCATACCAGATATTAAACTACACTATAAATCTGCAGCCATCAAAACTCCTTGTTACTGGCTATAAAATAGAGTGGTATATCAATGGAATAACTTAGCTACACAAAAACAGTTCTTAATCACTATATCCATCTACTCTTTGATAAACCCAAAGATTTCCACTTCTGGGTTAAGAATTCCCTATTTCATAAAAAACTTCTGGGAAAATTGGAAAATAGTATGGCAGAAATTGAACATAAACTTATATCTTACAACATATAACAAAAAATATCAAAATGACTTCATGATTTAGGTATCAAGGCTGATAATATCAGCAATTTGGGAGAGCATGGAATAGTTTACTTGTCAGATTTATGGAGAATGGAAGAGTTCATGACCAAACAAGATATAGACAGAAAACATTACAAAATGCAAAATAGGTAAATTCGATTACGTTAAATTGAAAAGTGTTTGTAAAAAACAAAGCCAAAGCAACCAAGATTAGGAGGGAAGCAAAAAAAAATGGAAAGGATTTCTACAACCAGTGTCTCTGACAAGGCCTAATCTCTGAAATACCCTGGGAACTGAGTCAAATTTATAACAGTTTAAGTCATCTCCCAATTGATACATGGTCAAAGAATATGAACATGCAGTTTTAAGAGGGAGAAATTAAAGATAACTGTAGTCATATTAAAAAATGCTCTAAATCAATATTGATTAGATAAATGCAAATCAAAACAACTCTCAGGTACTACATCTCTCCTGTCAGATTTGCTAACATGTCAAAAGAGGAAAACAATAAATTCCAGAGAAGATGTGGGCAAATTGGAACACTATAGCATTGTTGTTGGAGTTGTAAACTGATCTAACCATTCTGGAGAGCAATTTGGAACTATCCCCAAAGGGCTAAAAAGCATACATACCCTTTGACCCAGCAATACCACTTCTAGAGCTATATCCAAAGAGATCATGGAAGGGAGAACAGGAACTATGTGTGCAGAAATACTTTAGCAGTTTTTTGTGGTGGTAAATAATTGGAAATCAAAGGAATGTCCATCAATTGGAGAATGGCTAAACAAATTGCTCTATATGAATGTAGTGGAATACTACTTTGGCATAAGATGTGAGGAACAGTCAGATTTCATAAGAAACTACAAAGTCTTATATGATCTGATGATGAATGAAGGGAGCAGAACCAGGAAAACATTATCCACAACCACAAACACATGCTTCTGTGATGGCTAACTTTGATAGACTTGGTTCTTCTCAATAATGCCAGGTTTTAAGACAGCCCCAAAAGACTCATGATGGAAAAAGCTATCCATATCCAGAGAAAGAATTATGTAATCTGAGTGAAGACTGGTGCAAACTATTTACTCTCCATTTTTTTTTCTTTTTTAGTTTTATATTATTTTTGGTCTTGTTACATCTTTCTCATGGTTCATTTCATTGGTTTTAACTCCTCTCTACAAATTCATTATTGGGAAAATAAGTTTAATGTGAAGGCATATGTAGAACCTACAGAAGATTACATGCTGTCTTGGGGGAGATAAGGAGGAGGAGAAGGAGGGGGAGAAAGTTTGGAACTCAAAAACTTTTGGACCTAAGTACTGTAAACTTAAAAAAATAATGAATAAAAAGGAAAAAAAAAAAGAATTGATCATCTTCCATGCATTCACCAAAATAAATTGAATTAAAATCCTCCTCTATTACTTTCATTCAATTAAGATCCCTAACACCATAAAATACTACCCCTCCACCCTCTGTCCCACACCTATTGCAGACCCTTCATCTTTTTGTATTTAATGCCTCTTCTATTTTGATGAGTAACTCTCTCTTCTTCTCTTCCTTAAAGATATTCAGTTCCACTGGATCCTTCTTTATTTTTAAATCCTCTTCAATGCAGTCTCTCACCCTCAATAGCAAGTATTCTTTTTTTTGCCAAGGAAAAAGACAAAGTTTATTGAGGATTCACCATAATGGATTGTCTTAAGAAATCCCACCCTTTGTGCACCTGTTTTCACAAGCGGACCAGATTCAATCTGAGCTAGATTGAATCTGTGCACCTTCATGGAGGTAAGATGGAAATTACATACACAAAGATGGTGGGAGGGATTGAGGGGTGGTCTGGGGTGATTAGTGGAGGGGTTTAGGGAGAGTCTTGAGAAGGAGTCTAAGGAGGAGGTCGATGGGACAGAGATGAGGTCAGACTCCAGGGACTGGGATGAGGTCACACTCCAGGAACCAAGGGAATGGGATTAATGGTGGGAAGTAGCTGGATAATAAAGGGCTAGGTTAGGTAGAGATTTGGGCCTAATGATAATGTAAGGCTTATGGCCTTAACAGAAGGCCAGATTAGTTGGAAGATTCAAGGAGAGTTCAAGAGGGTTCCCAGAGACTGTACTCCAGGTTCTAGGGCGTTCCCAGTGACAGTACCCTTATCACCTCCATCTGTCCTCTCAAATTATTGCATCTCTCAACTTGTGTGTAGCCATTGCTCCTTGGAAAGAATTCAAATTCCTTGAGATCATGGTCTATTTCATTTTTGTCTTTGTATCCCCCATAGCCTGGCACAGTGTTAGACGCATCATGCTGGCTATGCCCCATAGCCTGATATAATGCTGGACACTCTCAATAAGTGCTTGCTGACTGATTGATCACGCAAAAATTTATTTTATGAAATCAAGTATCTCTTGTCCTTGACAACTACTTTTGTTTAGTTAGTAGAAACAATTTTTTTGCTTCCACATTTTAATGCCATTTTCTATTGTCTTTCATTTTAAAATAGCTCTTTCTTTAAGTGTCTTCTTCTATATTTTTCAGTATAGTTATTTTTTTCATGCATCTTTTTGCTAATGACATTTTTAGAATGACTATCCAGATCTGACTTAGTTCAATGCTTCCTATTTCATCCCATGCCTTAAAAAAAATTTGTCTCAAAAAACATTTGCACCTGGGGATTTTCTTGTTCTTAAACAAAATACCTTATCTAGCAGTTCTTTTCCAAGTAAGCATGTCATGCCTTCACCCCCTTCCTTACTTCTCCTTTTAAATTGTGAGAGACATGGTTTTGGGGATCACTGGACTTCCTAGGCAGGGCCAAAGTTCTGAGGAAGAACCCTGTGATAATCCCTAAGGAAGGCTGTGCAGACCACAGGACTCCCAGAGGAAGACCAAGTGGTGCCCCCCTTAATCTGTGGGGATCACAGGGCCTCCTAGGGGTCAGACCCTAAGGAGGATCCAAGTAATGCCCCCTTAGAACAGTTGTGGGGAATCACAGGACCTCCTAGGTTTGGACCCTGGGAAAAAGCCATGTGATGACGTCTAAGGAAGGTTGTGAAGACCACAGGACTTTCCAAGGAAGACCAAGTGGTAGCCTCCCTTAATCTGTGGGGATCCCAGGGCCTCCTAGGGGTCAGACCCTAAGGAGGACCCAAGTGATGGCCCCTTAGAACGACAGTAAGATCACAAGGCTCCGAGACAGGGCCAGAAGTCCCAAGTGATGTCCCTTTAAGAAGTCTGTGCAGACCACAGGGTTCCCCAGGGAAATCTTGAGTGGTCACTCTCTTAACACCACAGTGAGGA
>CM053622.1:521356822-521380551 GCA_028646595.1 Phalanger gymnotis
GGTGCTGCTCTGGTTAGTTTGCACCGCTCACACTGGGCTCTGCTCTGCTCTGCTCCACTCTCAGCTCTGTGTGGGATAGACCTTACCCAGAGACCATCTATGCTGTCCTGGGCTAGTGTCCTGCTTCCCTCTGCTGTTTTGTGGGGTCTGTAGTTCTGGAATTGGCTCAGAACCATTTTTATAGGTTTTTGGAGGGACTTGGCAGGGAGCTCGTGCTAGACCCTGCTTTCCAGCCACCATCTTGGCAACTACTCTATTTCTTAACCAGTACCAAGTAGTTTTGGTGATTGCTGCTTTATTGTATAGTTTTAGATCTGGTATGTCTAGGCCACCTCCCCTTGCATCTCTTTTCATTATTTCCCTTGATATTCTAGACCTTTTGTTCTTCCAGATAAATTTTATGATTTTTTTTCTAACTATAAAATGAGAAAGCAAATAATTTATACTGATTTGAGTAAACTTGGAATCAATAAATAACTCATCTTTTCATTCAGAACCACTGAGTGAGGCTCATTAAGAGAATTCTATGGAGCATTTCAAACCTTAGAGGTTCTTATCCAGAATTCCCAGTTATCCTGTATTATGATCTATGGGGAATATCATTTGACGTTATTTTGCATATGAACCTAGCTTGCCCAGCTAGATTAGAAGCACTTTGAGCTCATCTCACAAATGAAGTATACCTCACTCCTTGCCACTTTTCCATCTCAGTAGGATAAACAAAGCATTGAGATTTTGACTATAATATGTTTAGAATAGACTGATTAAACTAAGAAAAAAATGGAAATGCTTTCAATAATTCAATAATTTTGAGATAATTTTCTGCATTTAATTTTATATATTTTAATAAAAACTATGTTATATCAGCATTTAGGTCCTTGAATGGAGAATAGCATGAACCTATGTCATGTTTATTAAGGTATTGCTGCCCAATAACAATTATTATTCAAATTCATTCAATTTAATTCAGTTCAACCAACTTTCATTTCTGTAAAACTCCCAGAAACTACCAAAAAATAAATAATGGGTGAACATATATAAATCAAAGCAGTGATGACAAAGCCAGCATGGCTTCATCAAAAACAGGTTGTGACAAAATAACCTGATTTCATTTTTGAATCGATTACCAACTTTAATGAGTGGAGTGTTGTTGACCTGGTTTATACAGATTCTAGCAAAACTTTTGATAATATATCTCATTGTTATGAAGGTGAAGACACATGAATGAGATGATATATAATAAGATGGATTCAAACCTGCTTGGCTGGGTGGTGTCAAAGTGTCATTATTAATGGTTCAATATCAACATGGTAGGACTTATCCAATAAAGTAGACCAAGAACTTCTGCTTGGCATTCTGCTTTTTAATTATTTTTAATGAAAAACTTCAGGGACCCTAGGTGGTACAGTGAATAGAGTGTCAGGGCCGAAGCCAGTAATACTCATCTTCCTAAATTCAAATATGGCTTCAGATACTTATTAGTTGTGTGACCCTGGGCACATCACTTAACCCTGTTTTCCTCAATACCTCATTCATAAATGATCTGGATAAGGAAATGGCAAACCACTCCAGTATCTTTGCCAAAAACACTTTAAATGGGATGATGAAGTCAGATATGGCAGAAACAATTGATCAACAACAACAAGCAGGAACTTGGATAAATCAGAGATGCCAAATTCATCAAATCTAAATTTGACCCAAACCTGGAGAGCTAGGTAACATGCTGGATAAAAGAATTGATCTATTTTTAAGTACATTGGCAGGCTGGGGCTTTGGGTGAATCAAATACAGAAAATCACTAGGAAAAAAATAATCTTTGATTTGACTTTTACTGATCAGTTGAAGGAATTTACCATATTTAGTCCTGAGAAGAGAAGGCTCAGTAGGGACATAACAATTATAATAACTGTCTTCAAGTGTTTGAAGGGCTGTTATACAAGAGAGAGATTAGACTTAGTGTTTTTGGCCCAAGAGGAGAGAGCCAGGAGCAATGAGTTGAAATTCCAAAGAGTTATATCTAGTTTTGATAAAAGGTAAAACAAGGTAACAGATCTGTCGTAAAAAGGAATGGACTTCCCCATAAAGTCATTGGTTCCCTCTTCTTGAAGGTCTTCAATAAGAGGCTCACTTATTACCTATTGGGTTTATTAGAAGGGACATTCCTATTGTGTATTGATTTGGCTGGATGTCCACTCAGGTCCTCTCCAGTTATGAAAGGTTATCATTCTATGAAATATATGGTTTCACCATTAATGCAAGGGATGCCACTAGATGCTGTAGCTACAAAGATACAGCACAACTCCCATTCTCAAAGTTTATAATCATACTAAAAAAGAATCTAAGTCAATTAATTCATTGGATAGATGAAGAAGCTGAGGCCCACAAACTATAAATGGCTTGCCTAAAATCAGATAAGGTCCTATTGTCATCATGCAATGCCACGTTTTCCTTTAAATGTAGCACTAGTTCAAGATAAGTTAAATGAAAAAATGATAAAATAGTTTTCCAGTTGAATATTTTTAATGAATGTGGCATCTCCAATGATTAAAATTCTAAAGTAGAGAAAGGAGAAGTAGTTCTAATGATAATTACTGAATTTCATTATTCAAAGAAACCTGAATGCTCTTAAGTATCAAATTGTTCCACCACATTCTTATGGACCAGGATTCTATAAATAACGACATTTTGTTGATTGCCACAACATTTTATCAGTGATTAGTCTACTTTAGAAAAAGAGGTGATTAGCAATCCTATGTTAACACTGGAAAGTTGGATTGTCTGACAGTTTTCAGTGATGAGGAACTACAATTGTGATGTAGAACCCCCAAGTGCTTTCAAATTTGGCACTGCTCCTTCTATAAAACTCTTTTAAACATTCTATGCTCACAAAAATTAAAATACTGAACAAAAAGCTATGTCCTTTCAAAATATTAATCAATTACATTTTGGTATCGTAATGTTCAGATCACTCTGCCATCTTCTGAACATGTAAGACTTTAAGGAATTTGGGCTCAGTTTTTACTCTTTTGTAATTTTGATGTATTAATATTCATCATGAATATATGAAAAAACAAAATACATCAAATGTTCAGACTGTTAACTAGGATAGCCTCAATCTTGTCATCAGTTTTCTGTAAGATGACTCTTGTAGCTATTTGCTACATAATGAGCTATAACTTCTCTAAATTGGCTATTATAATGTCCCTGGACAATAAAGCAGCACGCAGTAGATATTATTGTCTCATTTTTTCCAAAATGGGGCTCTTCCTCAGGTTTCTAGTGTACTTTTTAAGGCGTTGGAGGTGTCTTCCTCTAATTCTAGTATCTTGAAGCTACATCTTAGCACGTGCATGTACGTGTGTGTGTGTGTGTCTCTGTGTGTGCGTGTGTGTGTATTTTCCTGCTGTTAATGGCTAATGATTAAGTTACAGTTCCCTTTAAGTAGTTGAGGTAGCCAGATGGTACAGTGGCTAGAGTGTGACACTTGGAGTTAGAAAGCTATATTTTTAAAAACAAAACAGGCACCACTATCACTATCAAAAACAACAACCAAAAACAACAGGACAGTGCTTGGTACATAGTGGATACTATACATTTTCCATCTCTTCCTTTTCTCTTTTCTCTCTGCGACATTGGGCAGCATAATTAACAACTCAGAGTTATCTAATTCTTCTTTCTGGTCAAATGATAAAGTTGGACTAGAAAACCTTTAGTTCACTTTCTAACTCAGAATTCATGACCTTACTATCTCTTGCTATATAAAACAACATCTCTAGATTATCTAGATATTAGAGGTTTGCTTTAAAAGGCTCTTAAAATATTCCAAGGAAGGAGACAGGTAATGTAGTAGATAAAGTGTTAGACCAGGAATCAGAAAAACCCAAGTTCAAATCCTTCCTCAGACATTGACTAATTGTATGACCCTTGGCAAGTCACACAAACTCCTTAAGTTTCAGTTTCATTATCTGTAAAATGGACATAATATACCTTCCAAGGTGTTTGTGAGATTGAAATAAGTTATAAGTGCCTCATAATGGCCTATTATTAAAGTTCATGTGACAGAGAGATAAATTAAGGACTATTATTAGGGACTAGCATTGATCCAAAGCTCATGTGAAGTCTAGACTTTGTCTGAAGAGTCAAAGTTTTGAATTTAAGATATGGATTCTATTTCTTGCTGCATAGTTTGAACAAGATTTGAGGAACAGAAGACTCTTGGTCATTATATCCATTCCTGGACAGCTATATCTATTTAAATAAGAATTAACTGAGTAAAAACTAAATAACAAGTTGTTTTCTTCAGTGAACCTTTGGACATCCTTTTCCGTGTGGCCAATTCTGCTCTTATTTTTCCCTTGGGCTTAATTTTAATTTATTTAATTATTTTTTTTCCTTTTTTATTAAGATTTTTTTTTTAATTTTTGGTTTAAAACACTAAGTTCTACATGATTTTGGTTTCCACTTTTTCTTTCCCTCCCCTCCCTGCATTCCTCCCCAAGACAGCATGGAATCTGATATATCTTCAACATACATATTTAAACAATAGTGAGGTTGTAAAGAAGAATTATAACCAATGGAATGAATCATGAGAAAGAAGAAACAAAGACAAAAACAGAAAAAGAAATTGAGCAAGCCATCAATGAATTCTCTAGGAAAAAATCTCCAGAGTCATGTGATTTTGTATGTGAATTTTATCAAACATTTAAAGAACCATTAATTCCTATACTTTATAGACTATTTGGGAAAATAGGTGAAGAAGTAGTCCTACCAAATTCCTTTTATGACACATATGTTGTACTAATACCTAAATCAGGAAGATTCAAAACAGAGACAGAAAATGGTAGACCAAATTCCTAATGAATATTGATGCACAAATTTTAAATATAATATTAGCAAAAAGCTTGCAGTAACTTATTATGAGAATAATACACTATGACCAGGTAGGATTTATTCCAGGAATGAAAGGCTAGTTAAATATTGGGAAAAATATCGGCATGAATGATCATATCAACAACAAAGCTATCAGAAACTATTCTCAGCAATACAATGTTCAAATACAACTCCAAAGGACTCATGATGGAGAGAGCTATCTACATCCAGAGAAAGAGCTATGGAGTCTGAATGCAGATTGAGGCACACTGTTTGCTCTCTACTTTGTTCCCCTTGTTTTTTTTTTTTTATGCCCTTGTACATGGTCAATTTCTTAGTATTTACCATGTCCTGCTGAGAAATATATATATATATATTCCTATTTAACCCAATTCAGTTTTCTTCAGAGGTCCATCATAACTGCCTTTCTAAAATTCTGTTCACCTCCTTAACTTCTTTCTTGTTTATTTTGAGGTTAGATTCATCAAGTTCAGAGAGGGGGAGATTGAGGTCTCCCATTATTATAGTTTTGCTCTCTATTTCTTCCTGTAACTCTCCTAACTTCTCTTCTAAAAATTTCTGTGCTATAACACTTGGTGCATGTATGTTAAATAATGATATTGCTTCTTTGTTTATGGTGGCTTTTAGAAGGATATAGTGACTTTCCTTATCTCTTTTAATTAGATCTCTCTTGCCTTTTGCTTTGACTGAGATTAGGATTGCTACCTCTGCTTTTTTTTTTTGCTTCAGCTGAAGGACAATATATTCTGCTCCAGCCTTTTACATTTACCCTGTGTGTATCCCCGTTTTTCAGATGTGTTTCTTGCAAACAGCATATTGTAGGACTATGGTTCTTAATTTATTCTGCTATATACTTCCATTTTATGGGAGAGTTCATTCCATTCACATTCACAGTTATGATTATGATCTGCATCTTTTTCTTCATCCTATTTCCCTTCTGTTTATGCTTTTATTCCTCCCTTTCCATTTCCACTCCTCAAAAGAATTTAGATTTTGAGGGCCCCATTCATTAGTTTACATCCCCTCCTTATTCTCCTCCTTATCTTACCATTGTCCCCTTGCTACTTCTTCCCTCACTTCTGACCACCCCCTCCCTTTTTTCCCCTTTTTCTTCCTACTGCCTGTAGGACAAGTTAGACTTCTTTACTTGTGAGGGTGTGTTATTCCCTTCTAGATTTATGAGAGTAAAGCTCAAATACTGCTCTACTGCTTCCAATCTTTCCCTCTGCTACAGTATGTTTTTTTTGCTTCTTCATGTGATATAATTTACCCTTTTCTACTACCTCCTTACCCTTCTCCCAGAACCATTCCTTTATCTCTTAATTATATTTTTATCATTATATCAGTTATTTTATACTGATATCCACAGTCTTTGAATATCCCTTTCAATTGTCATAATACCTATACTATTCTCAAGACTGACATATATGTGTATACATATATACATATATATATATGTATATATATGTGTGTGTGTATATGCATATATATGCATATATACATATACGCATATATACATATATACATATATATACACATATATATGTCAGTCTTGAGAATAGTATAGGTATTATGACAATCTTACCCTCTGGTTCTAGGACTTCTGGGCAATTTTCGTTAAGGATTTCATGGAAGATACTGCTCAGGCTCTTTTTTTTTTCATCATAGCTTTCAGGTAGACCAATAAATCTTAGATTGTTCCTCCTGGTTCTATTTTCTAGATCAGTTCTTTTTCCAATCAGATATTTAACATTTTCTTCTATATTTTCATCGTTTAAATTTTGTTTGACTGATTATTGGCTTCTCATGGAATCATTAGCTTCTACTTGTCCAATTCTAATTTTTAATGTTCTTTTTTCTTCCTTTATCTTCTCTATCTCCTTTTCCATTTGGTTGATTTTACTTTTCAATGAGACATTTTCTCCACTTATATTCTGATTTTCCTTTACCAATTCCCCAATTTTACTTTTTGAAGATTTGTTTTCCTCATTTAATATTTTTTTTCCATTTTTTTCTTTTACCTGCCTAATTTGTTTTTTAAAGTCCTTCGTGAGTTCTTCCAGGAATGCTTTTTGGTCTGGAGACCAATTCATGTTCCTTTTTTATGTTTCAGATGTGGGCTTAGTGTGTTGCTGTCCTCTTCTGAATTGGTATTTTGATCTTCCCTGTCTCCGTAATATGAATCAATTGTCTTTGAAAGCTTTTTAATATTCTTTTTCATGGTATTTTCTTTTCTCCTGGGGCTCATTTACTCTCCTTTTTCTGCTTGGGTGAGGGCTGGTGGGATACCTCTCTTCCTTTGCTAGTCTCCTTCTGCCATCACAGGAAGAGCCCTCTCCCCCCACTTCTCTCACTACTGAAGCACCCCTTCTGGCTCCTCTGTTTCTCTTCAGGTATTATTCTCTGGGTTTATTCAAAAGAGGGGTAAAAGCCACTTTAAATGTACCTCATGGCTCCCAGGAGTTCAATAAGGTGAGTTTCAATCCTTTAGGCTGTGGGTTGGAGGCCTCCAGGATAGCTGCTCTCACAGTAGCAGGCTCTGTGCTCTGACAGACTCCTGTCCTGGGCTGAGAGGCCTGGGGCTCAATCACAGCCATAGCCAGTACTTCCTAGCAATTCTGCTTTTTAAGGCATTTGGCTTTTTGAAATTATTTTGTCATTTGAGTTAGTCTGCTTTTAGAGGTGTTATTTTCTTCAACACTTTTGCAGTCTCCTTCTGCAAGAAGTTGACTTATTTTTCATGATTTTCTTGCATCACTCTCGTTTATCTTCCCAATTTTTCTGCTACTCCTCTCACTTATTTTCAAAATCCTTTATGAGCTTTTCCATTGCCTGCCACTCTTTCACATTATTCTAGGAACTTTTGTATGTAATAACTTTGACATTGCTGTCTTCTTCTGGTTGTATGTTTTGGTCTTTCTTGTCACTAAAGTAAAATGCTATAGTTTGATATTTTCCCCTGTGTTTGCTCATTTTCCTAGCCAATTACTTGACTTTTTACCTCTTTGTTGTGGTAAGATTCTGCTTCCATTGTGGAGGGTGTGCTGTCCCAAGTTTCAGGGGTTTTGTGCAGCTGTTTATAGAGATACTTCAAGGGATTTCTAAATTTTCAGTTCTTCCAAGGTGGTATGATCAAAGGAGATGTGTTTACTGCTTTCTTGGTCTGTGCTCTGGTCTGTGAGTGAGCACAAGCACTCTTTTCTGCCTTGGAACTGTGAGGAGGATTCTTTCTCCACTGCCACCACAAGCTGCATCATAACAGTACTCCTTCTCACCCTAGGATGGCCACCCAGTACTGTGACCCAGATCTAAGAATGGGCAAAACAAAAGAATCCTTCCTCAGTGGCATCAAAGAAGAGATCCTTGCATTCCCCCTCTTATCAGATGCTTGATCCCCCAACAGTTTGTGGGCTGAGTCATACAGAAGCAACCACTGTACCTCCTGCCACCATTGCCACTTCCACTGCTTTGCTGGAGCTGTGGCCAGACTATGCATCTTTCTCACTCAGGTCCAACAGACTTTTCCTACTGACCTTCTAAGTTGTCTTTGGCATTGGTGGGTTAAGAAATGTGCAAAATATCACAACTGCCAGTAATTCAGTCCCCTGAGGCTTACTCATGCCCACGCTGTGATAGCAAGTCCTGTGCTAGAATGCACTCTTCTCTCACACTGGAGCAACAGACCTTTCCTGTTGACCTTCTGTGTTGTCTTGGTAGGAAATTTGTTTCACTTTGTAATTTTGTGGGTTCTTTTTTTCTAGAACTTATTTGTAATCATTGTTTACAGTTATTTGGAGGAGTTTGGGGGAGAGTTCAAGCAAGTCCCTGCTCTTACTCCACCATCTTGGCTAAACACCCAATGCATTTTAAAGACATTTATTCACTCAATTTATTATTTTATTTTTGTATTCCTGTAACTAAGATTTCTAGATCTATATTAACTAAGAGCCATGGTAATGGATAATTGCCTCATCCTTATTCTAATTGAATAAGGCCTCTCTCCTTTCTCAAAATGTTAGCATTTTGTTTTACGTATATAATACCATATTATGGAAAGGTATAGTTAGATCTATGTCTCTAAATATTGTAAACAGAAGCTGATGTTATATTCTGTCATAAGTTTATCAGCATCTTTTGATATATTTGTGTGATTTTTTTTATTATTTTATGATAGGTCTTATATGATTATGGTTTTACTAACATTGAACCAACCCAGCATTAAAGATACAATCATCCTCAGCCATGTGTGTGTGTGTTCTGTGTTGCAGCCCATTTCCTACCACTTTCATTAATATGTTTCTGTCAAAATGTATGAGGAACATTAATCTATAACTTTTATTCTCTGCTTTGTGTATCTCTACTTTTCTACCAAGATTATATTTGTATCATTGAAAAATTTAGAGGAATCACTTCTTTTCCTATTTTTCAAAATAGTTTATATAATATTGTGTATAGTTAAATAATGCCTTATATGTTACATAACATAATGTTAAGTTATGCTTATGCATTTATTGCTTAGAATGCATTTACAATTAAAATAGAAAATGTTTGTACATTTATTGAATATTAGAATTAGTTTATAAATCAGTTTTGTGGAATTTTCTCTGATTTAATAGATAATTTCATTCTCAATTATTAATTCTTTTTTAAAAAATTATACAATTATGTTTTCTTCTCTTTTAAAAAATAGACTAGTCAATTGCTTATCCATTTCATTAGAATTTTTTTTTAATTGAGATCCTATTGTCATTGATCAATTCAATGTGGTTTTCCCCCAATAGTGTTAATGTGTGATTTAGTTTTCAGAATTTCTCTTTGGATACATGGCTGGGCTTTTCTGCTGTTATTTCTTTGATCAGTCACTTTTAATCACGTTTTCCTCTTCATTACCCGTATGCAGTTTTCTTGGCAAAGGCTTGCCACTTCTTTCTCCAGCTCATTATATAAATGAGAAAACTGAGACAAACAGGTTTAAACAACTTACCCAGTGTCATAGAGTTAATAAGTGTCTAAGTCTATATTTGAACTCAAGAAAGGAGGCTTCTGGATTCCAGGCCTGGTACTCTATCCACTATGTTATCTTGATGGTGCCAGGCTTTTCTAGATTTTGTTGTTGTTGTTTTGTTTTGTTTCAGTTGGATAACAAATCCATTGATGTTTTTTTCTTTCCTTTTTTGACTATGAATTCAATTCCAATAAAAAAAATCCTCTAAGGACTTGTTTAGCTGCATTCCCCAAAGTTTTGATTTCGTTCTCTTTTTTTTTTTTCATTTTATTATTTGCGCACATATGCACCAATTTTCTTTTGGATTAAGTTATTTATACTTCAGTCAATTTTTTTATGAAGATGTTTTAAAGAATATAATTTCAATACCTTATGGTTAATAAAGTGTACATTTTATATTTATGCTATTTGACTTTATGAAGTTTTTATGCTTCCAAACATGCCCCAAAGGCAACATGCTTACCTACAAATCAAGCATTTTTTTTTTTGCCCAGAGTCACAGGCTAGATTAGCTAACATGATAAAATAGGAAAAGAATAAATGTTGGAGAAGATGCGGGAAAATTTGAAAACTAATGCATTGTTGGTGAAGTTTTGATGTGATCCAACCATTCTGGAGAACAATTTGGACCTATGGCCAAAAGGCTATAGAGCTCTGCATATGCTTTTATCCTGAAATACCACTACTATATCTGTATCTCAAAGAGATCATAAAAAAGGGAAAGGACCCACAGGAACAAATGTATTTTTAGCAGATCTTTTTGTGGTGGCAAAGAACTGGAAACTGAGCCAATGCTCAGCAACTGGGGAATGTATGAAAAAGTTGTGGTACATAAAAGTAATGGAATGCTATTGTTCCATAAGAAATGGCAAGAAGACAGACTTAAAAGCCTGGAATGATTTGCATGAACCAATCGGAAGTGAAGTGAGAAGAAGAAAGAGAATACTGTTTCCTTTAAGAACTACATTGTGTGATGACTGACTTTGTTAGACTTAAACCTTCTGAGCAATGCAATGATCTAAGACAATTCCAAAAGTCTCATGATGGAAATGCTATAGACATACAGAGAAGGAACTATGGAGTCTGAATGCATATTGAAACATACTATTTTCTTTTTTTTGTTGTTGGTTTTCTTTGTGTGTCTGTGGGTAACTGTTTTCTTTCTCATGGTACTTCCCTTTGGTTCTTATTCTTCTTTACAACATGACTAATGTGGAAATATGCCTAATATTATCATACAGTTATAGTTTATATCAGTTTATATAGTTTATACTTTATATCAGGTTGCATGCAATCTTTTGAAAGGGCAAGTGGAGGGAGGGGGAAATTTAGAATTCAAAATCTCTTAACAGCAAATGTTGAAAACTGAAAAAAAAAACAATTATAAGAAAGAAGAAAAATGGGGGACTGAGCCAAGATGGCAGCTGGATAGCAAGAGCTTGCTTAAACTCTTCCTGAAATCTCTCCAAACACTTATAAAAATGGCTCTGAGGGAGGGGAAAGGTCAGAGCCATATCACTTTAGAAACCTATGGTGGGAGGTGGGCAGCTAGGAGGCCAAGTGGAGGCTTCCAACCCAAAGTCTAATGATTCCAACACAAGAAACCTGGGACAGAGCCCACTGAGCCTCAGAAACAAAGATCCACTTCAAAAGCAAGCAGGGAAAAAATAGTATTAAAAATGCTAAAAAGCCAAAGACGATTGATTTATACTATGGGGACAGGGAAGATCAAAATTGCAATTCATAAGAGGACAGAGCGGACACTACACTCACATCTGAAACCTCAAAAGAGGAAGTAAACTGGTCTCCACACCAAAAAGCATTTCTGGAAAAAACTCAAGAAGGACTTTCAAAACCAAATTAGGGAGGCAAAAAAAAATGGAAAAAATGAAAAAAAATCAATGAGGAAAACAAATCTTTAAAAAGTAAAATCGGTGAATTGGTTAAGGAGAATCAGAATTTAAATGGAGAAAATGTCTCATTGAAAGTAAAATCAACCAAATGGAAAAGGAAATAGAGAAGATAAAGGAAGAAAACAAAACACTAAAAATTAGAATTGGGGAAGTAGAACCTAATGACCCTATGAGACATCAAGAATCAGTCAAATGAAATCTAAACAATGAAAAAATGGAAGAAAACTTGAAACAACTATTTGGAAAAAAAACAATAGACCTAGTAAATAGAACCGGGAGAGACAATCTAAGAATCATTGGTCTACCTGAAAGCTATGTTGAAAAAAAAAAGATTCTGTACAGTATTTTCCATGAAATCCTTAAGGAAAATTGCCTGGAGTTCCTAGAAACAGAGGGTAAAATTATCATCGAAAGAATCCATGGACCACCCCCAAAAAAGATCCCGAACTGAAAACTCCAAGTAATGTTACAGCCAAATTACAGAACTACCAGGTCAAGGAGAAAATACTGCAAGTGGCTAGAAAGAAACATGTCAAATATCACAGAACTACAGTTAGCATCATGCAAGATCTTTCAGCTTCTACATTAAATGACAGGAGAAATTAGAATAAGATATTCCAAAAGTCAAGGGAGCTTGGACTACAACCAAATATCAACTACCCAGCAAAATCGAGCATAATTTTCCATGCAAAGAGATAGACATTCAATGAAATAAGGGAATTCCAGACCTTCATGATGAAAAGGCCAGAACTCAATGGAAAATTTGATCTCTAAATATAAAACTAAAGAGACACTTAAAAAGGTAAATGAGGGATGGTGGAAAATAACCCTAGCTAATCAATAAGGCTAATTTGTTACATCCTTATATAAGATTATGTTGTTTTATATATGTCAGATATATATATATATATATATATATATGTCAGATATATATATATATATATATGCCAGTCTTGAGAATAGTGATAAAAATATAATTAAGAGATATAAAGGGATGGTTCTGGGAGAAGAGGTAAGGAGGTAGTAGAAAAGGGTAAATTACATCACATGAAGAGGCACGAAAACATATTATAGTAGAGAGAAACAAGGGAGGGAGAAGAGTAGTATTCGGGCCTTACTAACATCAATGGGGATCAGAAGGGACAGAAGAAATAGCAAGGGGAAAATGGTAATAAAAGAGAGAGGAATCAAGAAGCAGGGTAAACTGCCATCAAAAGCAAAATTCAGATGAGGAGTTGAAGGGAAAAGGGAGAAATAAAACATAAACAGGGTGGAAATAGGATGGAGAAAAAGACACAGATAGTAATCATAACTGTGAATGTAAATGGGATATGGATAGCTTACTGGATTAAAAACCACAATCCTACAATATGTGGTTTACAATAAACACATTGGAAATAGGGTAATACACATAAGGTAAAGGTAAAAGGCTACATTAGAATATAATGTTTTTCAGCTAAAGTTAAAAATAAAAAAAAAACAAGGGTCAGCAATCCTAATCTCACAAAAAGAAAAAAAAAACAAAGATTGATCTAATAAAAACAGATAAGGACAATATACCCAGCAAAAAGACCCCATAAACAATGAAGCAATATCATTATTTAACATATATGCGTGTATTGATATAGCATGCAAATTTTAAAAGTGGGCATTAAGGAAACTACGGGAAGAACTAAACAGCAAAATCATAATAATAGGGGACCTCAAGCTCCCCCTCTCTGTACTCATCTCAAGAAGCGGGCATCCAATGCCTGGGCCAACGTCACCCTGTGTGGGAAGAACAGAAGGAAACTTTTGCAACAAATCAGGCATGCCCAGAAAGAGAAGGCTGCCATGGAGATGGAAGCTCCCCTGAAGCCAGACAGGACCACTGAGGCATAGCCTAGACAGAAGAAAAGGAAAACTGGAGTTATCCAGGATGTGGAGATGGAAGACTTAGAAACTGACAGCAGAGCCCAGACAACCTCACAAGAAGCCATCCCTTCAGTTAGGACAAAGAGACAGAGCCCCATAATGATAGGCCTTTAAAAAAGTTTTTATTTTTGGAGGCAATCAGGGTTGAGTGACTTACCCAGAGTCAAACAGCTAGTATGTGTCTGAAGCTGGACTGGCACTCGGGTCCTCTTGACTCCAGGGCTGATGCTCTATCCACTTGGCCTCCTAGCTTCCCACCTTGCACCATAAGTCTCTAAAGTGATATGGCTCTGACCTTTCCCCTCCTTCCCCTCCTATGCCTCATTCTTCAAGTCCCTTGACTAGGGGCAGGAGAGTGGCAGATAATGTTTCTTCTGCTTCCTGGGGAGGGAAGGGAGGCCAATGGTTCAGTAGTGGAAACAGTTTGTAATAAAGTCATTTGAGTTCTGAAAAAAATAAATAAAAAGGAAGTCAAGGAGGTGAATACAATTTTAGGAAATACATATGAGATAGACTTCTGCAGAAAACTGAATGGGCATAAAAAGCAATATACATTTTATGCAGCAGTACATGGCACATACTCAAAAATTGACCATGTAGAGATGGCAGCTGGAAAGCGGGGACTTCAATGAGCTCCCACCAAGGTCCTTCCAAACACCTATAAAAATAGATCTGAAAAAGTTCTAGAACTACAGAACCCACTAAATAGCAGAGGGAAAGCAAGTGCTCCAGCCCAAGACAGCCTGGATCGTCACAGGGAAATGTCTATCCCACGGACTTGGGAGCAGAAAAGAGTGGAACCCAGCATGGGCTGCATGAACCAAACAGACCAGGAACTGGTCAGAACAGGCACTAGAGCACTGAGTCAGTAATCTGGGGCAGTTACCAGACTTCCCAACCCATGAACACCAAAGACAAGAGAGAAATGTCCTGAGAAAAGCTACTGGGACATAGTGAAAAGAGTTTTCAGTTTGACCTCCTCCCCTGGGGCGGCAGAGGTGGTGCAGCTACAGAACTGCAGTTGCAGTTGATTCTGGCCCCAGGCCCAACTGGTGGGAGGAATTAAGTGGCAGATCTGAGTGGGAATGCAGAGTCAGCTTAGACCTGAATATGGTCCAGGTTTGGTGGTTATTGGGGGAGCAGTAGCACTGGTGTGGCACAGCTTGGATCAAAGTACTCTATACTCTACAAGCAGTCATATCCTGACAAAAAACTCAAGGGTCAAGTAAGTTGGCTGAGAACATGGCCAGGCAGCAAAAATGGACACAGATTTAGACTCAGACTTTGGAATCTTTCTTTGGTGACAAAGGAGACCAAAACATACAGCCAGAAGAAGTCAACAAAGTCAAAGGGGCTACATCAAAAGCTTCCAAGAAAAACATGAACTGGTCTCAGGCCATACAAGAGCTCAAAAAGGCTTTGGAAAAGCAAGTTAGAGAAGTAGAGGAAAAATTGGGAAGGGAAATGAGAGTTATGAGAGAAAACTATGAAAAACAAGTCCATGACTGGCTAAAAGAGACCCAAAAAATACTGAAGAAAACAATACCTTAAAAAATACACTAACCCAAATGGCAAAAGAGCTCCAAAAAGCCAATGAGAATAAGAATGCCTAGAAAGGCAGAATTAGCCAAACTGAAAAGGAGGTCCAAAAGAACTTTGAAGAAAATACTACCTCGAAAATGAGACTGGAGCAAGTGGCAGCTAATGACTTTATGAGAAATCAAGATAATATAAAACAGAGTGAAAAAGAGAAAAAAAAATGGAAGACAATATGAAATGTCTCATTGGAAAACCACTGACCTGGAAAATATATACAGTAGATATAATTTAAAAATTATTGGACTACCTGAAAACCATGATCAAAAAAGAGCCTAGATATCATCCTTCAAGAAATTATGAAGGAGAACTACCCTGATATTCTAGAGATAGAGAGCAAAATAGAAATTGAAAGAATTCACTGATTGCATCCTGAAAAAGACCCCAAAAAGAAAACTCCTAGGGATATTGTCACCAAATTCCAGAGCTCTCAGATGAAAGAAAAAATACTGCAAGCAGCCAGAAAGAAACAATTTGAGTATTGTGGAAACACAATCAGAATAACCCAAGATCTAGCAGCTTCTACACTAAGAGATCGAAGCGCTTGGAATATGATATTCCGGAGGTCAATGGAGCTAGGATTAAAACCAACAATCACCTACCCAGCAAAACTGAGTATCATGTTCCAAGGCAAAATATGGACTTTCAATAAAATAGAGGACTTTCAAGCTTTCTCAGTGAAAAGACCAGAGCTGAATAGGAAATTTGACTTGCAAATGCAAGAGTGGAGGGAAGCATGAAAAGGTCAACATGAAAGAGAAATCATAATGGACTTACTAAAGCTGAACTGCTTTGTTTACATTCCTACATGTAAAGATGTTGTGTATAATTCATGAGACCTCATTGTTAGGGTAGCTGAAGGGAATATACATATATATAGAGATAGAGGGCACAGAGTGAGCTGAATATGAAGGGATGATATCTAAAAAATAAAATTAAATTAAGGGATGAGAGAGGAATATATTGATAGAGGGAGAAAAGGAGAGATAGAATGGTGCAAATTATCTCACATAAAACAACAAGAAAAAGATGTTCATTGGAAGGGAAGAGGTAGCAGGTAAGGAGGAATGAGTGAGTCTTGCTGTCATGCCTGAGGAAGGAATAACTTCCACACTGAATTGGGTATCTTATCCCGCAGGAAAGAAGGAGGAAGTAAATAAAAAGGAGTGACAATTGAAGGGAGGGCAGATGGGGGAGGAGTTAATCAAAAATAAACACCTTCAAAAAGGGACAGGATCAAGGGAGACAACCAAATACAGAGGAATAGGATAGGAAGTAGCAAAATATAGTTACTCTTTCACAAAATGAGTATTGTGGAAAGGGGTTCCATGATGATACACATGTGACCTATGTGTAATTGCTTACCTTCTTAGAGAGGGTGGGTTGGGAGGGTAGAGCGGAGATAATTTGGAACTCAGAGTTTTAAAAACAGATGTTCAAAAACAAAAAAAATGCATGCAACTAGGAAATAAGATATACAGGCAATGTGGCATAGAAATCTATCATGCCCTACAAGAAAGTAAGGGAAAACAGGATGGCGGGGAGTGAGATGACAGAAGGGAGGGCTGACTGGGGAATGGGGCAACCATAATATATGCCATCTTGGAGTGTGGGTGGAGAGTAGAAATGGGGAGCAAATTTGTAGTTCAAACTCTTGTGAAAATCAATGCAGAAAACTAAAAATATTAAATAAATAATTTTTTTAAAAAAAATTGACCATTCCCTGTGGCATAAAAACCTTACAATCCAGTGGAGAAAGGCAGAAGTAGTCAAAGCAATCTTTTCAGATCATGATTGCTTGTAATAAAGAACCATGGAAAAATAAAGTCAAAATGGGTTCATGATTTAGGAATAAAGGTTGATACTATAATCAATTTAGCCGAACAAGGAATAGTTTACCTATCAGATATATGGGAAAGCAAAGAATGCATGACACAACAAGAGACAGAGAGCATTACAAAATGCAAAATGGATTATTTTGATTATGTTAAATTGAAAAATTTTTGAAATAAAAAAGCCAATTCAACAAAGATTAGGAGAGAAGTAGAAAACTGGGAGAAAATCTTTACAACTAGTGTCTCTGATAAAGGCTTCATGTCTAATATATACAGGGAACTGAGCACAATTTTATAGGAATACAAGTCATACCCCAATTTAGAAATGGATCAAGGATATAAACAGGCAGTTTTCAGAGGAAGAAACTAAAGATATCTATAGGCATATAAAAAATGCTCTAAATTGCTACTGATTAGGGAAATGCAAATCAAAACAACTCTTAGGTACCACATCTCTCCTGTCAGATTGGCTAAAATGACAAAACAGGAAAATGATAAATGCTGGAAAGGATGTTGGAAACTTCGAACACTGTTACATTGCTGGTGGATTTGTAAACTGATCCAGCCATTTTGGAGAGCATTTGGAACTACCCCAAAGGGCTATAATAATGTTCATACTCTTTGACCCAGAAATACCACTTCTAAGGCTGTATACCAAAGAAATCACACAAGTAGGAAAAGGACCCATATGTACAAAAATATTTATAGTGGCTTTTTTTGTAGTAGCAAAGAATTGGAAATCAAGGGGATGCCCTCCAATTGGGGAATCGCTGAACAAGTTGTGGTATATGAATGTAATGGACTGCTATTGTGCTATAAGAAATGGACAAGATACAGACTTCATAGTAACCTGGAAAACCCTACATGATATAATGGTGAATGAGAGGAGCAGATCCAGGAGAACTTTATACACAACCACAGACATATGGATTCTCTGATGACTAACCTTGATAGACTTTGCTCTTCACAGCAATACAATGTTCAAAGACAATTTCAAAGGACTTATGATGAAGAGAGCTATCTACACCCAGTGAAAGAACTATAGAGTCTGAATGCAGATTGAGGCAAACTATTACCTCTCCTTTTATCTTTTTTCTTTTATTTTTTCACTTTTTTTTAGTTTTGTTTCTTCTTTCTCATGATTCATGTCATTAGTCATAATTCTTCTTTACAACTTGACTATTGTGTAAATAGGTTTAATGCAAAGTTATATGTAAAAGTTTTATTTTGGACTGCATGCTATCTTGGGGATTGGGAGAGAGGGGGGAATGAAATCTGGAAGTCAAAATCATCTGGAACTGAGTGTTGTAAACTAAAAATAAAAAAAATCTTAATATGAAAAGAATAAAGAGAAGCACGAAAAAGTAAACAAGAAAGGGAAATCATAAGAGACTTACTAAATTTGAAGTGTTTTGTTTACATTCTTTCATGGAATGATTATATGTGTAACTCATGAGACCTTTCTGAGTATTAGGGTAGTTGAAGGGAATATACATATATAGAGAGACAGAGGGTGCAGAGTGAGCTGAATATAAAGGAGTGATATCTAAAAAAATAAAATAAAATGAAAGGATGAGAAAGGAATTTATTGAGAGAGGGAGAAAGGGACAGATAGAATGGGATAAATTATCTCACATAACAGTGGCAAGAAAAACAGTTCTGTGGGAAGGGAAGAGGGGGCAGATGTGAGGAATGAGTGAATCTTGCTCTCATAGGATTTGACTTGAGGAGGGAATAACATACACACTCTATTGGTTATCTTACTCCACAGGAAAGTAGGGGATGGGGATTAAAAGGGGGTCTAAGAGAAGGGAGGGCAGATAGGGGGATGAGGTAATTAAAAGCAACCACTTTGGAAAAGGGCTAGTGTCAGGGGAGAAAACTGAATAAAGGGGGACTGGATAGGATGGAGAGAAATATAGTTAGTTTTTCACAACGTGAGTATTGTGGAAGTGTTTCACATAATGACACATGTGTGGCCTATGTTGGATCGCTTGCCTTGTTAGGGAGGGTGGGGAAGGAAAGAGGGAAGAAAATTGGGAATTGAAATTTTTAAAATCAGATGCTCCAAAGAAAAAGTTGTTTATACATGCAATTGAGAAATAAGACATATAGAGGATGGGGTGTAGAAATCTATCCTGCTCTACCAGAAAGTAAGGGGAAAGCAGATGGGGGTGGGGAATGCAGTGACAGAAGGGCAGGGTGACTGGGGAAAGGGACAATCAGAATATATACCCTGTCGGAGTGCTGGGGAAGGCAGAAATGGGGAGAAAATTTGTAACTCAAAATCTTGTGGAAATCAATGTTGAAAACTAAAATATAGAATTTATATATATATATATATATGTATGTATATATATGTGTGCATGTGTGTATATATATATATATATATATATATATACATAAAGAAGTGTAGCTGTAGGAAATTTGAAAGGATCTTGACTAAAGAATAAGGAAAAGAATTGAGAAGTAGGTTTCAGAACCTAGATGAGGTTAAACGATTTGGATAAGTCACAGCAATTCCCATTGCTCAGTTTTCTTTTTCCTTCTCTCTAAAATGAGAGCATTGAACCCACATCCATGCTTCAAAGATGTCCACTTTTGGTTTCTGACTCTGCCAACGCCTTGGTGTACTGGAGACAGCTCCTACATGGCTAGCACTGACTGTTAAATTTTCAGTATGATCATTTACCTCTCAGAAATCAGGATTCTGTGATCATTTACACATATATAAATCAGAGCTTGATTTATTATTGTTGATCATCTAGATTTAAGAAGACATCGAGAGAATATCCATAATTCAGATTAAATTTATGAATGTGTTCTGCATATATTTTCCCCAAACTGTTTATTAAACATCTACCAGAATGTTTTTGCCCTGGAACCTTCTCCTAGGAGCCTTCTGCTCTTGCTGCTCCCACGTGATTGGACTTGCCAATGGAACATAACCTGAAGAGATGGCAGGGCAAGTTAAAGTAGAACTTGGCTCTCTACCCAAAAGTGCAGTAGAGTCCAGAGCTTGCCATGTCTCCAAGTTCAATTCAGGAAGGAAGCCTGGCTGGAGAGATGAGTAAACCAAAGAAGACAGCAACCAGTATAAAAAATTATTGTAGACCTAGAAATGTCCAAATCTTGAGCCTAGAAGTAAAAATAACTATGTTACAACTGTAAGTAAAAACTCAAAGGGAAGAGGGAGAAAAATTAATTTTCCACAAGGACTACATGAATATCTAGAAGAACTAAAGCAAGAAAATTTTCAAAAATGAAATAAAAGATCTTGAGGGAAAAAAGTAGAAGAAGAATAAATAGTGTAAAAGAGGAAATAGTAAACCGTACCAAAGTAATCATTGGTAAATGCCTCAAGGTATGTAAATATTTTGGCATATGCCACTGTGGATTGCTGGGCAGCTGTGTGGCAGAGTGGATAGAGTGCCAGGCCTGTAGTCAGAAGAACTCATTTTTCTGAGTTCAAATGTGGCCTCCAACACTTAGTAGCTGTGTGACCTTGGATAATGTAGTAGCAATTTGGATTTGAAGATCTTTTCCACCCACTAATAGGCCATATGACCTGATTATATCAGAGGAAGCCTAAGACACATGTTGTCAGAGGAGCTTCCTGACAGGAAAAGGAAGTTATATTGCAGAAAATGCTGAGAGAGATTGTTAGAGCTGAACAGGCTGACTTAGATGTACTGTTGTACTGTTGTACTGTTGGTTTGTTTTGGGGAAGAACCCAGAAGGGGGTTGGAGAGGATTTGGGCTGTCAAGGCTCCATGTTGTGATATTATGTATTGAATGTTTTGGGTTCCTTGCTGTTATGATGAAGTAGACTGACTGTCTGTGGGAGCTGAGGATTTGATTATGGGATATGGTTCTCTGGTGTCTGAATAAATCGTTTACTTCTTCTAAAAAAAGAAAAAAATGTATCAGTCAAACAAACTCAAAAGAATGAAAAAAAATAGAAGAAAATGTTAAATATCTCATTGGAAAAACAATTGAACTGGAAACTAGAGCCAGGAGAAACAATGTCAGGATCACTGGACTCTCAGAAAGCCATATTCCAAAGAAGGTCCTAGATAGCATCTTTCAATATATTATCAGAGAAAACTGTTTTGATATCCTTGAAACAGATGGAAAATAGATATAATTTCAGAACTATCATTTCAGGGGAAAAATACTACAAGGGGACAAAAACAAACAATTCAAATCATAACAAGCTAGAAACAGGATTAGACAGGAATTAGGAGGCACAACATTAAAGGATCAGAGGTTGGTGAAGGTGATATTCTAGAAGGCAAAGGATCTAGAACTATACACAAGATTCACCCACCTAGTAAAATTAAGCATAAGAGAAGGATTTCAAGCATTCATAAAGGGAAGATCAGAATTGAACAAAAAAAATTATCTAATATCAAGACCCAAGAGAAGTCTAAAAAGGGGAAAGAAAACATAAGGGATTTGATGAAGATGAACTATTTACATCCCAAAATGGGAAGATGATTCTTATAATTATTAAAAATTGTAAGAGTAATAGTAGAGTTAGAAGTAATATACATAGACAGAGGGTGTAGTTATGAAGTGAATTGGAGAGACTAACATAAAAATAATTAAGAGATGAGAAAGAGGTGTACACTGTATGCTGAAGGAAGGAAGAGGTAGAAGGGGGTAAATTGTACTGATATCACTTCAAGGTATACTATGCAAGAGTTTCTAAAAGCATCTCTCGTCATTTCTTTAAGTGAAATATTTTTCCATTACATTATTTTACTACAATCTTTTCAATCACTCTCCCAGCATCTCCAAGATTATCATTATTTTTCTTCTCTTTTTCCATTAATTCCCTCTTCAAAATCAGGAAGTTTATCTAGCTTATTACAATTCCCTCCCTACTGTTACACTACTCCTTAACACTCCCATCAATAACCCCTTGCTTTCTGAGGTGTGTGTGTGTGTGTGTTTGTGAATGTGCATGCATATGTGTGTGTGTTCAACCATCCTTCATCTACTTCAGATAAGAGTAAAATTTATCTGATGCCCAATCCACAATTCCCTCCCCCATATTTCTTTAATCTCCTCATATAATCCCAAGAATGAAATTAGCAAACTACACTTATTTCCTCTTCCTTTTTTCTTTTTTTTTTCCTCTCTCTTTATTTATTTTTAGTTTTCAACATTTACTTCCATAGGATTTTGAATTCCAAATTTTCTCTCCATCTTTCCCCTCCCCTTACCCCAAGACAGCCTGTAATTTGATATAGGCTCTACATATATATATACATTGATATTGAATGTATTTTCACATTAGTCATGTTGTAAAGAAGAATTAGAATCAATGGAAGAAACCTCGAGAAAGAAGAAACCAAAAAAAAAAGAGTGAGCAAATAGTCTACTTTAATCTGCATTCAGACCTCAGAGTTCTATCCCTGGATGTGGGTGGCATTCTCCCTCATGAGTCCTTTGGAAGTGTGTTAGGTCCTTGCATTGCTGAGAAAGGCTAAGTCTGTCAAAATCAGTCATAGCACATTGTGGCTGTTGCTGTGTACAATATTATTCTGGTTCTGCTCACACCACTCTGCATCAGTTCATATAAGTCTATCCATGTTTTTCTGAAGTCCGCTTACTTTTCATTTCTTAAAGCACAATAGTATTCCATTACATTCATATACCACAACTTGTTCATCCATATCCCCTCAATTTCCAATTCTTTGCCACCACAAAAGAGGTGTTATAAATATTTTTGTATATGTGCATCCTCTTCTCATTTGTATGATCTCTTTGGGATACAGCCCTAGAAGTGGTATTGCTGAGTCAAAGGGTATACATAGTTTTATAGCCCTTTGGGCATAGTTCCAAATTGCTCTCCAGAATGGTTGGATCAGTTCACAACTGCACCAATGTAACAGTGTTCCAGTTTTCCCACATCTTCTCTCCAGCATTTGTTATTTCCCTGTTTTGTCATGTTAGCCAATCTGATAGTTGTGATATGATATCTCAGAGTTGTTTTTATTTTCATTTCTCTGATCAATAGTAATTTAGAGTATTTTTTCTTTTTCTTTTTTTTCAAGCCCCAGTTCTTTTTTTCTTTTTTATTTTAATTTATTTTTAACATGTTTGGTTTTCAGCATTGATTTTCGCAGGCGTTTGAATTACAAATTTTCTCCCCATTTCCTCCCCCCCACTCCAAGATGGTGTACACTGTGGTTGCCCTGTTCCCCACTCTGCCCTCTGCTCCATCACCCCATTCCCCTCCCATCTCCCCTTCCCTTCCTTTCTTGTAGGGCAAGATAAATTTCCATGCCCCATTGCCTGTGCATCTTATTTTCTAGTTGCATGAAAAAAAACAGCCTTTTTACTTTTGAACATCTATTTTTTTAAAACCTTGAGTTCCAAATTCTCTCCCCTCTTCCCTTCCCATTCACCCTCCCTAAGAAGTCAAGCAATTCAACATAGGCCACATGCGTATCATTATATATAACCCATCCACAATACTCATGTTGTGAAAGACTAACTATATTTTGCTTCTTCCTAACCTATCCCCCTTTATTGAATTTTCTCCCTTGACCCTCTCTCTTTTCG
>CM053622.1:521381051-521397133 GCA_028646595.1 Phalanger gymnotis
GATGAAGGAATTATTTCGGAGAAGGATAAAGGGAGAGGTAGAATGGGGTAAACTATCTCACATAAAAGTGGCAAGAAAAAGCAGTTCTATTGGAAGGGAAGAGGTTGGAGGTGAAAGGTAATGTGTGAATTTTGCTCTCATCAGATTTGACTTAAAGAGGGAATGACATACACACTCAATTGAGTATCTTATCTTATAGGAAAGTACAGGGGGGAAGGGGATAAGAGGGGGGGGATGATAGAAGAGAAGGAAGATCCCTGGAGGAGGTAATCAAAAGCAAATACGTTTAAAAAAGGCAAGGTCAAGGGAGAAAATTGGATAAAGAGGCAGGATAGGATGGAGCAATGTATAGTTAGTCTTTCACAAAATGACTTTTATAGAAGTGTTTTGCATAATGATACATGTGTGTCCTATGCTGAATTGCTTGCCTTCTAAAGGAGTGTGGGTGGGGAGGCAAGAAGGGAGAGAATAAGGAACTCAAAGTTCTAAAAACAAATGCTTACAAAAAAAAAACGTTGTTTTTACATGCAACTGGGAAATAAGATATACAGGCAATGGAGTATAGAAATCTATTTTGCCCCACAAGAAATTAAGGGGAAAGGTGATAAGGGCAGTGGGAGTGGGGTGACAGAAGGGAAGGCAGACTGGGGAAAGTGGCAATCAGAACATATGTCATAGTGTGGTGGGAGGGAGGGTAGATATGGGGAGAAAATTTGTAACTAAAAATCTCATGGAAATCAATGTTGAAAACTAAGAATATTAAATAATAAAAGATAAAATCCTATGTAGAAAAAAGGAAATGAGCCAAGACATTTGGATATAAAAATCTATCTCAGCCTAAAAGAAAGTATGGAGGAAGTGGATCAGAGCGAGGGATATTAGAAATGAAGGCAAATAGGAGGAGGAGGTAATTAGAAGGAAACACTTTTGAGGAGGGACAGGGTCAAAGGAGAGAATAGAATAAATGGAATAGAATAGGATGGAGGGAAATATTGTTAGTCTTTCACAACATGAGTGATATGGAAATATTTTGCATGACTACACATGTAGAACCTATATCAAATTGCTTGCCCCCTCAATGAGCATGGGTGGTGAGAGAAGGAGGGAGAGAATGTGAATGGGGAGAAAATTTGGAACTCCAAATCTTGTGGAAGTGAATGCTGAAAATTAAAATTTAATTAACAAATGTAAAAAGAAGGATGTTAGCAGAAAAAAAAATAAAAGAAATGTAATAGCTTTAAGGTGAAGAATGATGTGTGTGTATCTATGTACAAACAATGAAGGGATTTATTTTGCATCATAATACATATCTGTTAAAATTTAAAAAAAAATAATATAAAGTAGATCTCTGCTTCTGGGGCTAAGGGGACTCTATTCTAAGCTTCTTTTGCTGGGTACTCTGGGCCTAGTTACTCGCTTTGTATGCTGTGGCCTTTGGTATTGTGAGGTATGGGGGAGGGATGTTCTGGCTGCTGGAACTCTCCTCTTACCTTAGGGCTGTGCTACAGCATGGGTTGTGTCAGCAGGTGTCTGTGGTGATGTCTGCCATTTCCCCTGGCCGTGTAAAGTATCTCTGGGTTCCTGGTGATGACCCTTGGTGGCTCCATGCCCCTGGGGCTCAGGAACTCCTGTTATATGGCTTCTGAAGCCCCACTTCTCACCCTTCTACTTCAGGCTTTCTCCCAGGTGAGTATTATCTGGATGAGGAAGGGAGGGATGAGAGCCATTTTACTTGGTCATCATGATGCTAAGAAGTTCAACAAGGCAAGTTTCAACCCTTTAGACTGGGCTTCAGGCCTCAGAAGTAGTTGCTCTCATGGCTGCAGAAGCTGCTTTGCTGTCTCCTGAAGCTCTGACAGACTCCAGCCCTTGGCTGAGAGGCCTGGGGATCACCACCAGATTCACATACCCAGAGTTTTCCCAGCCTGGATTGCTGGCTGAGTTCTGTGTGGTCTGGTGTAGTTCCATGAGCTGGGGACTCTCCCAGTCCACAGATCTGTCCTGTCTACCCTCCAGAATCTCCTGACTTGAAAATTTGCTACACTCAGTCTACTACTGCCTTCTAACTCTCTCAAAGAAAGAATTTGTGAGAGACTTCCAGTAAGACTCTGTTTTCACACTGCCATCTTGTCTCTGCCTCCTCAAAAGAGCAATTTTCTTTAGTTGAATTTGTGTTAGGATTCGAGCCTAACTCTTGTAAGCTAACAGAAACTATCTTTGGCACAACTACAGCAGAAGATAAGATGTTAAGGAAGATATGACTGTCATTTTGTTGATATGTGATCTGCATTTCAACCAGGTTTCTATGCTTAGAAAATTCCAGACTCAGCCCTTGGCTAAATATTTCTTTGACACTCCCCCATTGAGGGGCTTCTGAAGCCACTCTGGATCCATTGGAGTAATGGTCTCTCAAAAAAGGAAACAAGCCAAAAAAAAATGTGTGTGATACACTTTGGTATTTTTGGGGGAGGAGGAGAATGGACTAGAATATTCTATAATAATTCATTTCTAAATGTATTTTTATTTTTTAACATTCTTTTCTTTTTAAATTGAGTTCCAAATTCTCTCCCTCCCTCCCACCACTCTCCCACAAATTGAAAGGCAAGTAAAATGATATTAATTATACATGCAAAAATCACGTGAAATTTATTTCCATACTAGCCATATCAGAAAAACTAAAATATAAAATAAAGTTAGAAAATTACAATTCAGTTCTCGCTGAGTTGAGCACATCTCTCTGGAGGTAAATAACATTTTTTCATTTTTATTTATTTGGAATTGTTTTAAATAATTATATTGATCAGAGTAACCAAGGCTTTCACATTTGAGCATCATTACAACATTACTCTTTCTGTGCACAATGATCTCCTGTTTCTCCATAAAACTTTGCATCAGTTCATACAGGTTTTCCATGTTTTTTTTGTTTGTTTGTTTTGTTTTGTTGTGTTGTATTGTGTTCTTTCCTGAAACCATGCCCACACAATTTCTTATAACAAAATAGCACTTCATCACAATTAATATGTCAGAACTTGTGCGACCAATTCCCAACTGATGAACATATCCTGATTTCCCAATTCTTTGCCACCAGAAAAAGAGCTGTTATAAATATTTGTATACTTATAAGTCCATTTCCTTTTTCTTTAATTTCTTTTTTTTTTATATTGACCTAGTAGTAGTATTGCTGGATCAATGAGTATGCAAAGTTTTATACACTTTTGGGTGTATTTCTAAATTGTTCTCCAGAATGGATGAAACAGTTCACATAACAGTTTATTAGTGTAGCTGTATCTGCATCCCTTCCATTTTTTTTTCATTTCATATAGGTGTGAGATGGTACCTCATTAGTTTTAATTTTCATTTCTCTAAGTAATAGTGATTTAGAACATTTTTTTATATGACTATATGTAGCTTTGATTTTTTTTGTTAAAACTGACTATTCATATCCTTTGACCACTTGTCAATTAGAGAATGACTCTAATTTTTATAAATTTGGCTCAATTCCCTATATATTTGAGAAATGAAACCTTTGTCATGAGATTGGCTCTATTTTGGGGGCAGGGAGGGAGGATATTATTTCATCGTCTATGGTACCTTTCAGTAAAATGTATTTTCACTGGTTATGTCTTTTAATTATATCTATTTTTGATTTTGTTTTGTCTGAGATCATGCTTGTTGCCCATGATTTTTATTTATTTATTTATTTATTTATTTTTAGTTCAGTTAAAACTTATTAGATTCTGATCTAGCATTTATTTTAACTTGTGTTCATCTTTCAGCTTTAAATATGTCTCTTGTACACAGTATCTTTTTAGACTCTTTTTTCAAATCATTTTTGCTATTTATTTCCCTTTCATGTAGGGGAATATTGGGAGAATTTATGCAGGTTGCTGTCTATATAGCACATTCTTGGCTCTGCATGATATATTTTGAATTTTGATATGCATCATTCACATTTCCTCTACTACTTTGTTAAGTTTAGACAATTAAAAATACAATGAATCAAGCCCTTATTTTTAGTGTCTGTCTATTCCTGAGATAAAAATCCTCACACTGAAAATTTAACAAATAGCTCACATGAACTGATTCAAATTGCTCCAATGATTACATCCACAAAATAAAGTGGTGTATGCCTATTATCAGCCTTAACTTTTGCTTGGCAAAGTGTTGTTCCCTTATTCCAAAAGTACTGCTGAAAATTCTAAACCTTTTTTTTTTTTTATCATGTTGTGTTATGCAGCTTAGTTTACAGTGCTGTACCTTGAATCAGGAAGACCCAAGTTCAAATCTAGCCTCAGACTCTTACTATTTGCATGATACTGGTTAAGTCAACTAAACTCTTTTTTCATTCAGTTTTTCCATCTATACAATGGGGATATTGACATCTCCTTCCTTCTATAAAGCAGTCTATAAATCTTAAAACACTATCTAAATGCTATCTATTGTTATGCATAAAAGTGAAGGATAATCAAGACAACATCTAAGAATTTCTATCATCTTTCTATGACTACCATAGGGTGTTGCAGATTCTAATTTTTTAAAAGTTATATTCTTTTCTTAGAATACTTTCTAGAACTGTTAGAGGGTTAGCCTACAAATCCAAAGGCCATTAATATAAAATTGAGTAATTTTTATACAGTTAGTAAAAGCTATGTTTATCTAGCTATCTAGCTATCTATTTATTTATCTTTCTGTCTGTCTGTTGTCTATCAGTCTATCTATCTATGACTGTCTATGAAAAATCTAAATTTTATGACACTGCCACTTTCTGACTTTTCAGAGAGACCCAAGTTTCAATAACCTTTAATATAACTAGACTTCCATTGTTTATATTAATAGTACATAAACTGTTTATTTTATGTTCCCCACCACCACCTGTGTTTTCATTGAGTCAGAGTATTTTTTTAAGTGCATGTGTATGTGTGTTTGTTTGGTATTATTCAATAACAAAATCATTAATAAGCTGTTCTTTAAACCCAAAGAGATTTTTGACATACAGTTTTGATTCTTCAGCCAATATTTTTTATTATTATTTATAAGTTCATGTAAATTGGGAGGGGGGCAGCTCAAACTTATATTTGAAGGTCTTTTTTTGTCTTCTCATCCATTGTTAATTAATATGTTATACCATCTGCTAAAAGTACATAAAGAATTGTAAAGGACAAGTAGTAGAAAACTGTCTAAAGATTATATCATAATTAACGAATATACTCTCTGGAGTTTAGGCCTATATCAGCTTTGGCTTTGAGACTTGATTTGAACAATGGATATAGTGACTTAAATTTAAATATATATATATATATTTATAAAAGGCTTTTATTTCATTTTGGAGTAAAACGTTTTATGAAAATAATTATTGTGTTATTATGTTCTTTTCCTCTGAAGGAAATTATGTTTCTACATGATTTTATGACACACATTTAATAATGACCAGAAGGAATCAACTATGAAGGAGTCAAATGGGGTTAGCAGCAATATCCATAACTGTGCTTTCCATTTTAATTAAAGCTTTATTTACCACTTTATCTGTCACAGAGACAGAGCTAGAAAGAGTTCAAATTCTTAGGAAAGAGAGAAAGGTGCTTTGCCAAACAGTCACTATTCAAAGCTTAATGTCTCTGTCATTCAAAGTCCATTAAATATATGGTGGACTAATTAATTGCCTATAAAATTCCATTTGTTGAATTGTAGCTCACTTTTAATTATATGAGCACCAAGAATCCACATGACATCAAATAATTTATATCTGATAAAGTAGTTTATACTCAAATTGCCCATGTCCTTTTAATCCTTTCTTCCTTCCTTCCTTCCTTCCTTCCTTCCTTCCTTCCTTCCTTCCTTCCTTCCTTCCTTCCTTCCTTCCTCCCTTCTCCACCCACTCTGTCTATTTTTTCTCATCTCCTTGAAGGAATTGAACTATGAGAAACATTTGGACACAGAACACACTTCTACACAATTAGTAGCAATAATTTTAAGTTGTGATAAAATTGCCAAAAAATTATTTTCATGGTTTCATCTTAATAATTCAACTATGCCTGGAGCTGGAAATAGTCTGAGATGGTCAATTATGTGTCCAGTATATACATACTTTTTTTGTACTTACCTTATGAATGAATGAAATTCCACCAGAACAAATGCTTGTTTTGATTATGTTGGGATAGCCATTCTGTTACACTCTTCTGACCAGAAATTAATCTAAGAAATTAAGCCTGAAATGAAGTTTTCAATAAAATCTCTGAACTCCAAAGAATGATTTTCAGTGCAACTAAATCAGGTATTTATTAAGAATCTCTTTTATTTTGGTCCCTGAGCTGCAAGCTAATGTATTGCTGATGTGCTTTTTGCTTGATGGAAAGATCTTTTCCATTCATTAATAGGCCCGTGTGACCTTATTAAGTCACATGGAAGCCTAAGTTACATGAGCCCAGGTAATGAGGGTTGTGATTTCCTCTGAACCTGAAGAAGTGTATAGATTCTTGGACGCTGGCATTTGCTTTTTGGTTTGGGGCTCAATCATGGGAAGAGTGTTCATGTGATGTAGTCAGATGATACTCTGGGTAGCTGTTAAGGAGCCCCCAGGTTGAAAAAAACAAATGGTGGTGTTTCTCTCTCTAGTGACTATGTGTGTATCACTTTTGGTCAGACAGTTGGAAGCACTATCTCTTGATTTCTGTTAGTTTCTGCTTGTAATTCTTGCTTGTAATTTCTGTTTGTGTTTTCTCTGAAGTTCAGGGTGCTAACTTTTTCTCCTGAACTAAGTGAATGATATATGTATGTTTAATTAAAGTGAAGTTGTAAACCTTCTTAAGTTATATTCCTTCAGAAAAAACATATCAAAGACCTATGCTTGCAGCCCTCCTGTTTGCTGGTGTTGTTGTTCTTATACTCTCACAGCAGCTGCTAGTAACATTGGTATAACAGCTAGACAGTTAAAGAAAAGAAAAGAGAAAGAAAGAGAAAAAAAAAGAAAGGGAGAGGAGGTATATTGTTAATTACATTCTGGGGCATACTTATTGAAGGATGTTCAGAGGCCTGAATAGATGGAAGGGATAATGGAAGGTAAATATTATAGTGCTCTATATTCCTAGGGACATCGGTTTCCCCTCGCTCATAATTGAGCTCTACTTAGTTGCCTTGCGAAAGGATAATTTACCTAGTTTTCAAAAGATACATTTTCTGTGAACAGAAGTATATCAGCACCTAAGCCTTCTCTCTTATATTTCAAAGCTTGTTGTGTAGACACAACAGAACAAAAAAAAATGGATTCAGAAATATGCATAATATATAAAAAATATTGGTGCTTGTAGAAAATGTTTTTAAATGAACTATGGGTATTTTTAATGATGCTTTCTACATTACACTGTACAAGAGATCAATGTAGCTACATCTCAGGGCTGTCAATTGCTTCATCAAAGCTAAAATAATTTTAAATAGAACAATTAAAAATACATTTCATTAACTTGGAAGTTGAATTTTTTAAATTTATTTCTCAAATTAACAGATGTAGTCTTATGCAAATCAAAGCGTCTGTTCCTGGTAGGGGGAAAGGAACAATATGACCTTGGCTATGAGTCAAGTATATGTAATTTTATTAGTCCTAGATGTTGAATTATTTTATTTTATTATTACCCATGCTATGTTGCTCATTTATATGATCCTATAAATATATGTATAAAAATAGTAGAATAGAATCAAATCAAGTAAGCAAGTATATATTAAATACTTACCATGTACTAGGCACTATGGTCAGAATTGGGAATAAAAATATAAGCAGAAAATAGTCCTTGAACTCAAGAGCTTATATTCTAAGGGGGAAAGATAGAACATAAAAGGAAGATAAAAAGCAGGGCAGAGGGGAGAAAGATGAAAATTTTAGGCAAAGAGGCTTGGTAGAGAAAGTTCAGAGTCTGGAAAGGAATAAAGACATGTTTGGCTTGGATGTCTTCCCTAACATGGAGACTTGGAGGGACTAACCAAACAGAAGAAGTCACAGGTAAAAAGAATACTTTCAAGGTGAGAAATCCAGGGATGGCAGAGGAGGTGATGAAAGTGTATGGTAGAGAAAATTAGTAGAGTGTTATGAGTGCATACAGGTAAAGAATGAGTTATAGAAATGTAAAATTGGATGGGACTATAAAGGCTATGTAGCCCATATCCAATCCAAGGCGGGTATGCTTTCTCTAAGATTCATTAAAAAAGATACAATGTGAAGCAATGAGTGTTGGGGAATTCTTACCCCATACTCCCAGGCCTTTGTCCAGCAAAGGCCTGATCTCGCAGGCAATGATGAGGCCAGAAGCCAAGATGGTGAATAGCTCCGTTTAATTAAGACAGTGAACAGATTTTTATAGTCTTTATTAAGTAGCACTAGGACTGCCTTGATCCACCTACTCTCCGCCTACACCCCGCCTACTCTCCGCCCATTCTTCTCCTGTTCTCCTCCTATTCTCCTCCCCTTTCTTTCCCGCGCTCTCCCCATGATTCACCTGTGCACAGGTGAACCCAGAAAAGAACCCTGCACCATGTTTCCAACAGGGGCGAGACCCTTCCTCCAGACTCCATCTTGTTCCTCCCATACCTCAGAGCCCTGAGGTTTCTCAGCAGGCTCAGGGCACGGAGGTCCAATGATGTTTGGGGTCGGCTATAACTCGTCCCGTTACAAATGAGTAAGCCAATAGTTAACACACATGCAATTCAATTATTGTGCAGCACTGTCAGAATGCCCTTTTGTATACTTAGACAAAATTAGCTGTGATTCATTGTTTATGGTTCTCTTCTCTGGAGCAATATAGATCAAGTCTTGCACTTCTTCCAGTATGATAATCTTTTAATTATTTCAGACAGATATCATCTGTTCCATTAATTTTCTCAAGACTTAAATCTCCACATCAAGAAATCAGAAGGAAAATTTTCAGATACTGCAAAATAATGCTTTCTCTTTTCTAGATACACAGGTTTTTATAAGTGTATTTCTTAAAATCCAATCCCCAAAATAAAATCAGTAGTCCAAGTGTTGTCTAACTAGAAACACAAATGTATTTTCTTATCATTTGAACACTAGCCTCTATTTCTATTCATGCAATCATTTAAGCTTGCATTCATTCTTTAAGTAGACACTTAATCTACAATAACAGTTCTAGACTATTTTCCAGAAAGGCTGGTTATCAACAATACATCAATGGACCTGTTTTTCCACAGCTTCTCTGACATTTCTATTTCTTTTTGTTGCCAACAGTGATAATCTGTTGAGTCTGAGGTAGACTCTCAGACTTGATTTAATTTTCATTTATCTAATTATTGATGATTTATATACATTGTTCTGTATCACTATTGAGAGTTTAATTTCTTCCTTTGAAAAGTATTACTAAGCCATTGAGAAATGGATCTTATATGAAACAATATGTATATGTCTTGGAAATGAGATCTTTGTTAGAGAAATTTGACAAAAAAAAATTCCATTTAGTTAACTGCTTCTATTATCATTTTAAATGTTTAATTTTATTTGTTGCAAAAATTGCAATTTTATGTAATAAAAATTATACATTTGTCTTTGCTGAATGTCTATCCATTATTTTTTTTTCTTTTTTTACCTATCCATTATTTAGTGAGGATGTGTATTCCATCCAAAACTTTGGAAGGTAACTTCTTCCTTTCTTATCTAAACTGCTTATGATGTCACCCCTTATGTCAAATTCACATACCCATTTGTGGATTTTCTTGATATAAGGTATTTGAACAGCTTCTTTTTTACTAATTTGTTTTCAATCCATTACTTTGTCTTGTCTCCTTCATGGCTCCACCACCCCAACTGATGAAGTAAGAAAATAAAAAGTTTCCTTGTTAACATATCTGGTCAAGTAAAACAAATTCCAAAATTGGCCATCTCCTTCTAAACTTCCCAACTATGGCTCAACCAGCCCTCAATCTATTACCTTTGTGATGAGGTATATAGCATGATTTATTATGCATCCTTTCCATTCAAGGTTAGTCATTGTATTTCTCAGAGTTCCTTAGTCTTTTAAAATTCTTGTCTTTCAATTATTATTATTATTATTATTATTATTATTATTATTATTATTATTATTATCATCACCATTATCATCAGTATTATTATCATTATCATTATTATCATTTATAATCTTTTGGTTTGGCTCAGTTTGCTCTTTGGCAACACATATAGGTCTTCTTGTGTCTCTCTGAAATTGGATCCTTCTTCATTTTTTATAGCACAATATTATTCTATCACATTCATATATGATAATTTGATTAAGCATTCCCCATTGGACAATCTCATCAGTTTCCTGTGCTTTGCCACCACAAAAATAGTTATTATGAATATGTTTGTACATATGAGTCTTTGTCAGAAGCAGGGCCATGAAGGCAGAGTAAAGGCAGGGACTTGCCTGAGCTCTCCACTGAACCCCTCCAAATATCTTTAAATAATGAGTCTAAAAATTTCTAGAGCAACAGAATCCATAAAAAGTAGAGGAAACAATTTCCAGCTCAAGACAAATTAGAATGGTGGCAAGAAATGTCTGTTGCAGGAAAGGTCTCAACCTGAAAGCAGGTTGATCATGTATACACGTGTATAACCTATATCAAAATGCTTGCCTTCTCATTGACAGTGGGGATGGGGGAAGGAAGAGAATTTGAAACTCAAAGTTTTAAAAACAAATGATAAAAATTGTTTTTACATGTAAGTGGGGAAAACATGAAGTACAAAATAAAAATAATTAGAAAAATATAGTACCTCATTATATTTAGATTGTGTATACATTCTGAACATAATATGGCATATAGTATAATATTTTGAAATGAACCCAATTTTCCCCAACCATATTCCAATGTTTCCTAGAGAAGTTTTATCAAATTGGAAGTCTTTAAATGTGAGGTTATCGGTTTTAATTGTTTCTGATATTTTTACATTTAGTATATTATACTGATCTGATTTCTACTTTTTCATATCAAAACCAGTTTTAATTACTCCTTTACCTTTGTAAGTACTGTTCCTTCTTCCTTTTGAATTTTTCCAATTATATTCCTTGAAATCCATGATTTTCTTTTGTCTATTAATTTCAATTTTGTATTTTTTCCTAGCTCAGTTATCTATTCTAATGATAATGTTACATATAGAAATTAATTTAGGCAATACCTTTGTTTTTGTTATATTCATATAGCTGAATCAAGAACAAAACAAAATAACCATTCAAAATTTTGAAATTCTTTTGTTGTGTTCTAAGGGTTTTCATTTTGGATGTGTTTTTGTAGCTTGTTTTCAAGATATATTGTATAAATCGTAGGGTTTTTTTTAGGTAATTCTTTTTTTTTTCTACTTTTCCACCATGGTTTTGTAATGACCATTAAAAAGGTTTTGTTTTTGTTTTTGTTGATTTTTAATTTAAGCACTCTCCTGAAAGTCCTGCTTTAATTTCTTTTCTAATTATATGCGATTTTTTAATTATCTCATCATGTAATCTACAAAAAAAACATGTTTTATCTTTACCAATGTTTTTATCTTTAATATTTATATCTTGTCTTTTGGTTACCAGAAAAAAGTTTTGAAATTACATAATATAATTCAGAGGAAGAAAGGACAATCTTACATTATTCCTTGAATGATTGAAAAACCTTGTAACATATCATTATTTTAAAAATGTTAGTATACTTTTTAAATTACATAGCATTTATTATATTTTAATAAGTCCTTTTATTTCTATGATTTTTAATTTTAATGGAAAGTAGGCATTATACTTTTTTCAGGTAAGAATTTATAAGTGTAATCAAATGTTTTGTAGGTATTAATTTTTACATATAATTTTAAAATATAATACATTATTGTTTTCAATGTCAAGCTGTGCTTGTATCAATGGCATAAATCCAGTTCAATCATGAGGATTTAAAATAAAATATTGTTATAGTTTTCTTCCTAGAATTTTAATTATCTTTCAACAATTTTTACTTCTGATATTGCTCTAAAATTTTCTCTTTGACTTACCTTTCTCTGGTTAGTGTATTATGTCCATAATCTTTCCCTGGTTTGTGTATTATGTCCATACTTGCTTAATGTTTTTCTTTCATTTTTGTCTTTTAATTAATTGCTATGACACATTAATTTTTTTATCTGAAATGTGCTAAAATTCACCTGCATTTTTATCAGGAAGAAGCCATGCTTTATTTCGGTAGGTCTTTTCTGGGTCAATCAACTTAACTTTTTTAATAAATTAAATTGTTTTATATATTGATTTCATATTTAATGAATTTAAAGGATTTACTTTACTTATAAATTATCAGTTTTGTTAGTATACAATTTTGTCACTAATTCTTATGTTCATTGATTTCATTATCACCATTTTTGTGCAACACGATCTCATTTCTTTATACAAATGAATTTAGGTTACAAATTTATCAATTTTATTTGTGTTTCTAGTAAAGCAAAATATTTTAGTTTAGTTAATCACTTATATGCTATTTATTTTCCAATTTATCAACTCTCTTCTAGATTTTTGTATTGATTTTTAAATTTTAAAACCACATTACTTGTTTCTATCACATAATAATAACAACAACAAGATTTTATGGTGCTACACAGTTTGCAAAGTATTTTACAACTATAATCTCTTTTTTTTATTTTTAGAATAGCTCTTGCGTATAGGGGCTATTTTATCTCCATGTTATGGATGAGGAAACTGAGATATAGAAACTTTAAATGACCTCCCTAGGATCAAGCAACTAGTAAACATCTGAGGTGATATTTGAATGCAGGTCTTTCTGACTCTAGGTCGGCATACAGTGTCATATAAATGTCTGCAAACAAAAACGCACACATACATGTATATATATATATGTATATATATATATATATACATATATATATGCATGCATTTTTCTATAACGTAATTCTACATTGTGTTAAACACACATATACATATATATGTACATGTCTATGCCTCTGTGCATTTGTGTGTGTATTTCCCCTTCTAAGAGATAATCTAGTTACATACCAGGAATTTTGCTGTCATCTTATTATTATGATTTCAATTAATTCCATCAGTTTCTGTCATTTCTTTTTGATAAATTTTTTATTTATCATGTCATCATTAATTTTCCATTGAGGCCCATGTCTTTGACTTACATTTCTCATATTATTTAGTATTTGAATTCTATTAGGCTCAAAATTTTTTTTCTGTTAATCCACATTTATGTATAACTGGTCTATACTCAAACACGTAGGCTAATTTAGTTAATGTCACCATGTTCTGGTGTGTAATACACACAAACATTCACACATACACACATGTGTATATGCATATATTCCAGTCCATGATACCATCTTTTATTTCAGATCTAACTTGTCCAATGGTTTGTTCATTTCTCCTGTTTCCTTTTTCATCAGCTTTCTCTTCAGTTTTGAGATTACAAAATTAATCTTCTATAATTATGATGGTACTGTCTTTACATTTTCAATGCAATTAAATCTTCCCTCTTTAAAATTTCAGTTCATATTGTGATCTTTTTTTTCTTTTTTTATTTATTTAGTATTTACTTTTTCCCTATTTACATGTAAAAACAAAATTTAACATTTTTTAAAAAAAGTTTGAATTACAAATTCTCTCCCTTCCTCCCTCCCAACTTCCACCTCATTGAGAAGGCAAGCAATGTTGTATAGGTTTTATACAAATAGTCACAAAAAACATATACATAATAGTCATGTTGTAAAAGAAAACACAGACAAAAAAATTCAAAGAAAATAAAGAAAGTGCAAAAAAAAGTTGCTTCAATCTGTGTTCAGAAATCATCAGTTCTTCCTCTGGAAATGGATAGCATTTTTCATCCCAAGTCCTTCAGAATTGTCATGGATAATTGTACTGCTGAGAATAGATGATAATTTTACAATATTGCTGCTACTTTGTACCTAGTATATATTTCACTTTGCATAAACCAATGGAAGTCTTTCCAGGTTTTTTTTTTGAGAGAATGTGCTCCTCATTTCTTATAGTGCAATGTGATTCCATCATAATTACATAGCCCATCTTGTGCAGCCATTTCCCAGTTGATGGGAGTCCCCTTAATTTCTAATTCTTTACCCTCAGAAAAGAGCTGCTATCAATATTTTTGTACCTGTAAGTCCTTTTTTATTGCATTTCTTTTAGGATACAGACCTAGTAGGTCAAACGGTGTGCATGACTTTATAGCCCTTTGGACATAGTTCCAAATTGCTCTATAGAATGGTTTAATTGGGGGCACAGCCAAGATGGCAGCTGGAAAGCAGAGACTAGCATGATCTCCCTGCCAAGTCTTTCCAAAAACCTATAAAAATGGCTCTGAACCAATTCTAGAACGGCAGAACCCACAAAATAGCAGAGGGAAGCAAGGCTTCAGCCCAGGACAGTGTGGATAGTTGCTGGGTGAGGTCTTTCATGCGTGGAGCTTGGAGCGGTGCAGAGTCCAGCATGAGGGGCACAGAAAAACCAGACCAGGAGCTAGGTGGAGGGGGACCCTAGTGCCCTGAATCAGTGAGCTGTGGCAGTTGCCAGACTTTCAACCCACAAACACCAAAGACAACAGAGAAGAACTGCAGAACCTATAAAATAGCAGATGGAAGCAGGGCTGTAACCCAGGACAGTCTGGATGGTCTCTGGGTAAGGTCTATCCTGCACAGAGCTGGGAGTAGAGCAGAGCAGAACCCTGTCTGAGTGGCAACAGGCCCAGCCAGGCTGGGAGCCAGGCAGAGTGAGCCCTAGAGCCCTGAATCATTGAACTGCAGCAGTTATCAGACTTCTCAACCCACAAACACCAAAGACAACAGAGAAGATTAGTGGGAAAAGCTGCTGGGGACAGGGTGATAGAGTTCCCAGTTCAGCCACTGCCTGGGGGGCAGTGGAGGTGGGGCAGCTATAGAACTACAGCTGCAGTTGCTTCTGGCCCCAGGCCCACCTGGTGGGAGGAACTAAGCGGCAGATCATAGAAGGAGTGAAGAGCCTGCTGAAGATCTAAGTCCAGTCAGGGTTGGGGATTCTTGGGGAAGGAGGAGTGCTGGTGTGGCAGAGATGGCTGTAATAGCTCTGAAATCAACAGCACATCCCCCCAAGCTTGGAACATAGGGCAGTCATGCCCTGGTGAAAAACTCAAGGGTCAAGTAAGTTGGCTGGGAACATTGACAGGTATCTAAAACAGACTCAGATTCAGTCTGAGACTTTGGAATCTTTCTTTGGTGACAAAGAAGACCAAAACATACAGCCAGAACAAGTCAACAAATTCAAAGAGCCTACAATAAAAGCCTCCAAGAAAAACATGAACTCGTCTCAGGCCATGGAAGAGATCAAAAAGAATTTGGAAGAGCAAGCAAGAGAAGTAGAGGAAAAATTGGGAAGAGAAATGAGAAGGATGCGAGAAAACCATGAAAAACAAGTCAATGACTTGCTAAAGGAGACCCAAAAAAATACTGAAAAATATACTGAAGAAAACAACACCTTAAAAAATAGACTAACTCAAATGGCAAAAGACCTCCAAAAGCCAATTGAAATGCAGAATTAACCCAATGGAAAAGAGGTCCAAAAGACCACTGAAGAAAATACTACCTTAAAAATTAGATTGGAGCAAATGTAAGCTAGTGACTTGATGAGAAATCAAGATATTATAAAACAGAACCAAAGGAATGAAAAAAATGGAAGACAATGTGAAATATCTCATTGGAAAAACCACTGACCTGGAAAATAGATCCAGGAGAGAAAATTTAAAATTTTTTGGACTACCTGAAAGTCATGATCAAAAAAAGAGCCTAGATATCACCTTTCAAGAAATTCTCAAGGAGAACTGCCCGGATATTCTAGAGCCACAGGGAAAAATAGAAATTGAAAGAATCCACTGATTGCCTCCTAAAAAAGTTCCCAAAAAGAAAATTCCTAGCAATATTGTCACCAAGTTCCAGAGCTCCCAGATCAAGGAGAAAATACTGCAAGCATCCTGAAAGAAACAATTTGAGTATTGTGGAAACATAATCAGGATAACAGAAGATCTAGCAGCTTCCACATTAAGGGATTCAAGGGCTTGTAATATGATATTCCACAGGTCAAAAGAGCTAGGAT
>CM053622.1:521397633-521414425 GCA_028646595.1 Phalanger gymnotis
CCATCATTAAGAAGCAACTTTATTTTGACTTTTCTAAGGATCTCATTGCTTTGTGCTGTTGATTACTTCTATGTATTTCTAAGTAATGGATTATTCATTCTTATAGTTCCTTCATATCCCTCATTGTATCTACCATAGTCATATTGGATAAATCTTTGTTAAATAAATTGAATACCTTTTTAGTCCAATAAAGACTAAGGACATTTTTAAGTGAGTTGAGTAGGTTTATAATTTTAATGTATAATCATTGTAAAGATCAAATCTAATCAGTTTTCATAGAAATAAAATGTAAAACACCTATTATTTTTAATTTATTTTTTTTTAATTTTTAGTTTTCAACATTCAGTTCCATAAGATTTAGAGTTTTAAATTTTCTTCACCTCCATCTCCACCCCCTCAACAGGATAGAATTCAATATGATATGGAATCTACATGTACCTTTATATTAAACATATTTTCACGTTAGTCATGTTGTAAAGAAGAAGTTGAACCAATGAGAGGCACCTCAAGAATGAAGAAACAAAACAAAACAATTACAGAGAGAGAGGGGGAGAGAGAGAGAGAGAGAGAGAGAGAGAGAGAGAGAGAGAGAGGGAGAGAGAGAGAGAGAATAGTATGGTTCAATCTGGATTCAGACTCTGTAGTTGTTTCTCTGGATGTGGATAGTATTTTCCATCATGAGCCTTTTGGAGTTGTCTTAGAACCTTGCATTGCTGAGAAAAGCAAAGTCTATCAAAGTTAGTCATAGCACAATGTGTCTGTAACTGTGTAGAATGTTCTCCTGGTTGTGCTGACCTCACTCAGCATCAGTTCATATAAGTCTTTCCAGGTTTTTCTGAAGTCCGCTTGCTCTTCATTTCTTATAGCACAAATGTATTCCATTGCATTCATATACCAAAATTTGTTCAGCCATTCCCTAATTGATGGACATCCCTAAATTTCCACTTCCAAGCACAAAAAGAGCTACTATAAACACTTTTGCACATGTGGGTCCTTTTCTCATTTTTATGATCTCTTTGGGGTGCAAACCTAGAAATGGTATTGTTGGGTCAAAGGGTATGCATATTTTTATAGCCCTTTTGGCACAGTTCCAAAGTACTCTCAAAAATGATAAGATCAGTTCACAACTTCACCAAATATGCATTAGTGTTTGCATTTTCCCACATCTTCTCCTGTTTTTATATATTCATAATTTTCCTATTTTGTCATGTTAACCAATCAGATGGGTGTGATGTGATAGCTCAGAGTTGTTTTCTCATTTGCATGTCTCTAATTAATAGTGATTTAGATATTTTTTCCATATGACTATAGAAAGTCGTAATTCATTTGAAAGCTGTCTGTTCATATACTTTGACCATTTGTCAATTGAAGAATGACTTGTATTCTTGTAAATTTGACTCAATTCTCTATATATTTTAGAAATGAGGCCATTATCATAGACGCTGCTTGTAACAATTCTTTTCTGCTTTTCTGCTTCCCTCCTAATCTTGGTTGCACTTGCTTTCTTTATGCAGAAGCTTTTCAATTTAATGTAATCAAAATCATCCATTTTACATTACATAATGTTCTCTATCTCTTGTTTGGTCATAAATTTTTTCCCTTCTCCATATATTTGACAGGTAAACTATTCTTTGCTCACCCACTTTGCTTATACTATCAGTCTTTATATCTTAATTGTATACCCATTTTGAATTTATTTTTATATACAGTATAAGATATTGGTCTATGCCCAGTTTTTGCCATACTATTTTCCAGTTTTTGTCAAATAGCAAGTTCTGATTTCAGAAGCTGGGGTATTTGGGTTTATCAAACAGTAGATCACTATTTGTCTAAACTATTCTGTCTTGTGTACCTAACCTATTCCATTGATTCACCCCTAATTTTCTTAGCCAGTACCAAGCAGATGCGATGATTCATCCATTATAATACAATTTACGATCTGGTATGGCTAGGCCTCCTTCCATACCATTTCTTTTTATTAATCCCCTTGATAGGCTGGACCTTTTGTTCTTCCCGATGAATTTTGTTATTATTTTTTCTAGCTCTATAAAATGCTCTTTTGGTAGTTTGATTGATATGGCACTGAATAAAAAATTAATTTAGTTAGTATTGTCATTTTTTATTATATTAGCTAGTCCTACACATGAGCAGCTGATATTTTTTCCACTTATTTAGAACTATCTTTATTTGTGTGAAAAGTGTTTTATGATTGTGTTCACATAGTTCCTGCTTTTTATTTGACAGGTAGACTCCCAAATATTAATGAATATCCACAGTAACCTTAAATGGAGTTCCTCTTTCTATCCATCTGGCTGTTGGGCTTTGTTAGTAACAAACACAAATGCTGATGATTTATGTGGGTTTATTTTATACCCTGCAACTTTGCTAAAGTTGCTTACTATTTCAAGTTTTTTTTTTTTTACTTGATTCTCTAAGGATTCTCAAAGTATATTATCATATCATCTGCAAAGGGTGATAGCTTTGATTCTTCTTTGCCTATTCTAATTCTTTCAATTTCTTTTTCTTCTCTTATTGCTAAAGCTAAGATTTCTAGTACTACATTGAATAACAGCAGTAATGATGAATATCCTCGTTTCACTCCCAATGTTATTGGAAACACTTCTAGCTCATTCTCATTACATATAATGATACTTGTTGATACTAATGTTAAGGAAGACTCCATCTATTCCCATGCTCTCTAGTGTTTTTAATATGAATGGGTGCTGTATTTTGTCAAAAGCTTTTTCTGCATCTATTGAGATGTTTTCTGTTAGTTTTGTTGTTAATATGAACAATTATGCTGACAGTTTTTCTAATATTGAACCAACCCTGTATTCATGGTATAAATCCTACCTTGTCATAGTGTATTATTCTCATGATAAGTTGCTGTAATCTTTTTGCTAGTATTAAATTTAATTTTTTTGCATCTATATTCACTAGGGAATTAGCCTGGAATTTTCTTTTTCTGTTCTGACTTCCTGGTTTAGGTATCATCTTCGTATCATAAAAAGAATTTGGTAGAACTCCTTCTCCTATTTTCCTAAATAGTCTGTATAGTATTGTAATTAATTGTTCTTTAAATGTTTGATAGAATTTGCTTGTAAATCTATCTGGCCATGGATTTTTTCTTCCTAGGAAGTTCATTGATTGTGTGTTCAATTTCTTTTTCTGAGACAGGGTTATTAACACCTAGTATTTTTGCTTCATTCTTGAACGCACAGAGCTACCCAACTATATGTGTGTGTATGTGTGTATGTGTATATTTGTATGTGTGTATATATGTGTATGTATGTGTGCATATATGTATATATGTATGTATGCATACACGTATATATGCACACCTATGTGTGCATATATAAAAGTTACATAATAGATAAATTAACAATTGACTTATTTACATTAAGTAACAATTTTATTGATAAAATCCTAATTCCTATCACATGTTAACTTTTCATTTCCCGCATTTGAATAGTCAGAACTTTATTGATATAAAGAAAGTAAAACCTACAAAGAAAAATGTATTGTCAAGCTAAAGGCCGCAACTGTTCCTCATCCTGTTCCACACCTAGTCTAATGTCTCTTCCTTCGTCCATTCTGGTTCTTTGACATAGAACTGGCAAAAGTGCCAGTTGCTACCTGTTCTTGAAATATGAACGACTTTGCACACACACACTACCCCCATGGGTCTGTAACCTCTTCTTCTGTACATTTAAATACCATCTTCTTTCAGGTCCTGCATTATGTGATGCTATAAGAATGACACAGCTGGGAAGAACCTGTTCCCATGCCTTCCATAGTATCTGTAGATTTATAATTCTCTCTATTCTGATCATGCTGGAAGTATGACTCACTATTTCTTTTTTCTCCCTCTCCTCTGGACTTCCAAATGAGGAATAAATGTGGTGCATTTTCTAGATCTCTATTAACGAGTTATGTTGAGAAGCTTAGCTCTACTTGTTAAAACTACTCTGTCATCTTCATTCTGTCCCTATCTGTTATGTTGCTTTGTTCCCCATTTTTCTTTGCTCTATGATGTCAGGGAATCATAGATAAATTTGATATCTTATAATCTATATTTTGTATCAATAAATACATCTTAGTATTTATAAAGAAATTATATAAATAGAAGTATGTATACTATGGTTTTCCAGATATATACATATGTGTGTCTAATGCTAGACTTTATTAGGATGGGGTGGGGAGGGATGGAGGAAAACATAAAAAGTGCATAACTGAAAAAAAGAAAAAATAGAAGAAAACACAGAAAATCAGAGTAGCTTGGAAAATGAGGTGGAGTATCTATTACATAGTGTTTTTTTTTGTAAACAGATCTGAAATGAAAATTCAAGGTTTACATTGAACCTTCTTTGTATTTTGGTATGTGTACATGGGAATGTTCTTTGCTTTGTCTTTTTGTAAAGTTCAAAGTGAATAAAAACAATTTTATAAAGGAATTGTAAAGAATTTTTTCAAGTATGTGACAGCTATAAAGTATAGGGGTGGGAAACATGTTTTAAAATTTTTCATGCCTACCTAATCTCCTTCTGCTTTGTCATAAAGTAGAGATCTTTTTATTTTAAAGAAAGAAGAGATGATATTAGGAACGAGTTCATAGGGTAGGGCAATAAAAACTGTGGGTGGATATCTGAGAAATGAACAAATGAAATGAACCAAGACTTATTCTTCATGGAAAAGAAAGACCTTGAGATGTTCTTCTTAAGTATGAATGGATATTAGCCTTGTTCTTTTGTCCATGCTACCTAATCTAGCCATCTCAAGTCATCTTATCTAGTACTTTTATGGGAGATTGCCTGATGCATTAATGCATTATAATTATTTTACACACCATTTTGTAGGTCAGTCTTAAAGCCATACTTATCTTTCTCAGTTAAAGAGTATAAGCTGGGGAGAGGAATGAATGCACATGAGCCACACACATACTCTCTCTCTCTCTCTCTCTCTCTCTCTATATATATATATATATATTCATATACATACACATATATGTATATATATTTATATACATACATATATGTATGTATATACACACATATATGTATGTACATTTATATATATACATCTATCTATATGTGTGTATACACATATATACATACACACATATATACATACATATGACTATATAAAATACAGTGAGGTAATGTGATAATGGAAGAGAAGCCCTGCTCCTAGAAACAGGGGATGTGTATCTGAAAATAAAAACTGTAGTCTTGGAACAAATCTGCAATTGCACGTCAGGCACTTAATATATATGTGACTATAGGAAAGTTACTTAACCACATTGTGCCTAGGATTCCTTGTCTCTATAAAGATGACAATAATAGCACCTACCAGCCAGGGGTGTTGTAGGGATCAAATGATACGATTTATGTAAAATGCTTTACAGAACTTTCAATGCTATCTAAATGTTAGATGATGAGAATGATGATGTAGATGATGGTGATGATGATGTTCCACCAAGCATTTTTTTGTACTATCTGCCCTCTTTGGGTAGTTCTGCTTCCCTGCTTCAGCTTCTGTGACATGTTTACGGAAAAATGGCAGCCCATTTCTGAATACCAAATGTCAGTTTAACTTAGCCTCCTTAACTGCTTCCAACAGTGAGTATTCAAGCTTACTGTATTGCTTGGACAGAAAGTCTTCAAAGTTTGGGTTTTACAACATTTCTGTCATAACCCACTTGAATTCCCAGTATGGAAGTTGATTGGATATTCTTTGGCCACCCACCTCTGATACTTCCATAGCTGTAATCCTGGTGGACTGGCTGCCCTCCAGGCATTGTTCCCAATGCTACTGCTAGTGTTATCTATTTAGTAAGTTGAGTTGGCCTATACATAGATGTTCAAAGCAGACACAAAAGGGATGATTTTGGCCAGTGTCTTTCTCCATCAAACTCAAGTGGCTGCAACTTTAAACTCCTCAGAATAGCAATATGAACTAAAGGTTACTGTCACCACATGATTTTTTTGTTGGATGATTAAATTAAGTAAAAGAGAAAAAGGCTGTTAAGAATGAGTCACATTACGTGAAAAACATGCTAAAAGTCAACAGCTCTCCAGGATAATTAATGTAGCACAGTGGTGTGCCAGAAAAATAAGTGTAAATAAAGGAAGAAATCATTTGAGGGGAATTGGGTATTATGGTGTTTATGCATGCCATTTAGACCTGTTGAAAAGATTGGATTTAAAAGAAAAACAAAATCATTCTTCTGAACTAAGAGGAAGTTTGTGTAATTTTATTTTTTTTTCCTCATTAATTATTCTAAGGTTCGTTAAATAGGAAGGGAAAGAGAATAAACATTTATATAGTCCTTACTATGTGCCAGGCACTATGCTAAGCACTTTATAAATATCATTTTATTTGATCCTCGTAACAACACTGGCTATTGTTATCCTCATTTTGTGGTTGAGGAAACTGAGGCAGACAAAGTTTGTGGCTTGCCTAGGGTCACATAGTTAGTAAGTGAGACTGAATTTGAACTCAGGTCTTCCTGACTTCAGCACTCTATCCATTGTGCCACCTAACTGCCTCTAGGATCAAGGTAAGTACTGATCCTGTGATTACATTGATATAGAGAACCTTCAGGTGAGAAAATCCTCTCTACGGATTCAGGTTTATAGCTCTATGACTTGTTTTAGGAAACTACCTTGAACATTGAGAATTTAAGTGATTTACCTGAGTTCCCATAGCCAATGAGGATCAGAGTCCAGACTTCATTGTTCCTGACTTTAAAATCTACACTTTAATTACTAGGTCACAGGAAAATAACATTCTAATTGTGAGGTCATTCACATGTTCTGACAAGCTCAGTGCTCTGTTGTCAATAGAGACTGCAAAGATGTGCGCTCTTTGAGGACATGGAAAATATTTGTCCTCCCTGATGTTACCCTTAAAAGTTCTGTATATCTCAGCTTCTTTGAGTAGCCCCTTATGGCCTTGTCATTCTTGAACATATCGAAACTCTTTGAATCAATCTATAATTCCTGTCATTTGCTCCACTTGGGATAATAAATACCAAGAGTTTACTACTTTTTAATTTGTTCTGAACTTCTCTTGCTCAAGTTTTAAAGATTACCCTTCATCTTAATATTTTGGGATTTAATCATCAAGCCCATGTCTGCCTTATCCACCCTATTAATTATTTTATAGATTTCAATCATGCCCCTATTCATCATTCACCTTTATAGATTACTGATCTAACATTTTTATTGTATTCTTATATGGTATTTCCTCCTATAACCTTCTGTCATTTTGTTAGCATTCTGTAGACATTCTTTAATTCAGATACCGCACATCTAGTGTGAAAATCTGTGAAATAAATGTATAACATCAAAAGTACTTGTGACCTCTCAGGAGGAAGCCAGAAGCCTGACTCCCTCTATTAATAGGGTAAGGGCACACCTGATGGCAGCAACTTGTAGAGACATATGCTAGAATACTGATGTTCTAAATTCTACTTTGAAGATCAATGCACATCATCCATTTCACTTTTCATGATGAGACATGACACAGGATTCTGCCTCCTATTATACCAAATCCCTGATTCCAGTCACCCAGAACTGTTACCTTACATAAAAATATATATGTCCATATCGCTTCCCCAATAATGGCATCATCCTTACCATATCCCATGTCTCCTGAGGTGTCACTGTGGTCCAATAAACCTGTCTTCTAGCTCTTTCCACAGTGCATTTGATAATTCATTGCTTGATTCTCCACAAACTACTCAATATCCTTAAAACTTTCAGCCAACATTTATAATTGTTCTAAAATGTAACTGAAACCTTGGATACATCACTTGGAACCCTCAGCATTAGAGGCATGACTTGTGCCATTATTCCCATGCCATAAAGCCTAGAGGAATCTCTCTGTGTGCATTCATTAAGCATTAAATGAACTAGAGAAGGAAGTGGCAAACCACTCCAGTATGTTTTCTAAGAAAACCCCAAAAGGGGTCCCAAAAGTTGGCCACAGCTTAAACAACTGGACAACAATGTGCCAGGCACTGTGCTAAGCAACCCAAATATAATTACAAAGGAAGGCAACCCCTTCCCTCAAGCACATGCTAATGGGGGAAGACAACACATAAAACAAAGCTGAAAGGGGGAGGGGGGAGGAAAACAAAGACAACTTTATATCTTATTTCTACTATTATCAATGACCTTTCCACTGTGGAGATTAATCTAATTTATGCATCCCCTTTCCTCCATCCTTGTTGCCTCCTCTACTAAATGATCTTTCTCTGGACTTTAAAAAAATAACTTCAATATTTTGCTCATAGTCTTCCTCCCAATCTTATTATCATGACATCATGTAATTATTATGTATTTAGAGCTGAAAGAGACCATAGAAGCCACAAAATCTATCTCCCTCATTTTTCAGATGAGGAAATTGAGTCACAGAGAAATTAAATAACATTCCTAAGCATCTCAAGCTAGTAAATGTCAAAGGCAGGATTCAACCTCCTTATTACAAGTCCAGAACTCTGTCTACTCCACTACCTAGTTTCCCTAGCATTGTCACATAATCCTTACTAACATTAAAATTCTTGTTGAGGATTCTGCTACCAACTAGACCACACAAGCCTCGATGTTTCTCAACTTTAATGCTAACCTACTGTAGCTAGATGTAGTTGAATCTGAGATCCTAGAATCTCAGGAAAGCATAAAATCTTCGAGACTGAATTTTGAACATCTACTCTCTGTCCAATTCTCCATTCCCTTACCTCTTCTTCTCTATTATGCATGCTAAATCTACTTTGTGAACTATGATATCTTAAATCTACCTTCTTTTCATGCAATTAATTTCCTTCATCTTGGCTTCATTTGCATCCATGTTCAGTTTTGCTCACATGGCCTTTGACATCATTTTTTTTCCTACTTGTAATTACCCTAGATTGTCATAGCTCTTGATTACATTCTGATTTTGATTTGTGTGTCTTAAAATATTTGTACTCCTTATCTCTTGTTCTAGGGTTGCTGATTGTCACTGGATATAATCATGAAACCGAAGATACTTTATTTTCTAAAAATTGATAGCACATTACTTCAAATGGGCCTTTGTTACTGCTTCACATTTTTTTTTACTCATCTTTTATTGACTCCCTAATTAACTCCTCATGGTAACTCACATTTGCAATAGCCCACAAGATGTTTCCATGTTGATTTCTCAAAGACATGACACACTTGATATAGTATGTTGAATACCTTTAATTATTTTTCTCCCATCTAGCTTCAACACGTATCTCTGTAGTGTCACCATTTACTCTGACTCCTATATTAGTGACTGTGGTTTTCTTTCACAATTTGCCAATAGCGGGTGAAGCCAGGAACATTGGATAAGAGTTGCATAGGGGAAAATTAAGTCATAACATTAGGAAAAAAATTCCTAATAATTGAATTGTTTCAAAGTGGAAAGAGCTGCCTTGGAGGAGGCGAGATAGTGTCCTTTTCCCTGTAGAGGAAATCTTCTAGTAGAGACTGAATAATCATCTAATGGACATGGGTTGGACTAGATGGCCATTGTGGCCCCTTCCCAATCGAAAATCTATGATTAGGTGATGCTTTCATTACTATATTTTTTTCCCTTAAACTTGACATGGTTTCTCAGACCTCTAAATTCACACAAGCTGTTCCATTTCTTTTGTCCCCCATGTCCATAATGCATTCCCTCACTTCTGCTTTTCAGAATGCTTAGGTTATTTCAAGGATGGTACCAGTTGCTACCCTTTCTAGGGAAAGCTTCACAATAAACCCCTTACACAAAACACACATTCCCCTGAGGATGCCTGAACATTTTCAATCTGCCAGAAATCAATGACCTTTGAAGATGTCACTCTGAACCTCACCCAGGAGCAGCAGCAATACCTGGACTTTAGTGAGAGGGCTATGTTATAGGATGTGTTACTGAAGAAGTATAAGAATATTGCCTATATGTATTTTACAATTTCCAAACCAGAAGGGACCTATCAGCTAGAAAGAAGAGATAAACCTCCAATGCCAGGGAAGTTCCAAAGTCTTCCCGAATAGTTCTCAGATAGGGAGTTCTTCCTCTTCTGATTGTGCTTCTGACACTTTATAGGCCACCACCATAATTCAGGTCTCTTCTGACCCTACAATGATCCTTGGATATGCCAGCCTCCTTCTGCAATTGATGATTTCCTTCTTGGGCTGCTATTTTGGGGATATGTCAAAGCCGATCATACTTTCCAATTGTGCTTCTGATTCTCCAGACTTTACCATCTTGTCCCCATGTAGAAACTTCTCAATTCCATCTTCTTCAGCTCTTTTTATTGAGTTGTATTTCCCTAGTAGAATTTAGCTCCTTGAGAACAGGGGATATCTTTCTATTTGTTTATATTTTTATTCCCAGTACTTCATACCGTGTCTGGCACATGGTAATTGATTAATAAATGTGTATATCTTGTTGCCAACTTGCTTGATCTCTCTTATGTTTCTCTTTTCTCTTTTGTCTCCATTACTTGCAACCTTGTATAATAGTTAGGTCCTACACCTTTCATGTATTGATGGCTTGTTTTTTTTTTTTTTTTTGCTGAAAGGAAAAAAAAGACATTTTATGTGTGAACACAAAAACATTTTGAAGAAACAAAAAAAAATTCTGAGAATGTGGGAGAAAAAAAAATTCCTCCTATTATAAGTACTGAAAAGACAGAAGAAAAAACTTTGCAGAGGGAAAGGTACCAATATAATATATAATATAATTTTCTACAATACATTGTTTCCCAGTAGCTTATTTGAAGTACTTTGGAGTTTTTGTTGTGCTATTAAATCAATGAACTTGTTGGGGTTTATTATGAGACTAGGGTATAATGAAATATTTGTATCACAGTTGAAAGTAGTTTACTTTTTGGGATTTCTCAACTTATTAGAGATGCCTCACTATAAAGAAAGATAGTCTTATGTGAAGAACAGAAATTAGAGAGAAGAAATCAGATCATAAAATCTAGTCTGTATGAAAATAAGATGAATGCCCTGCTAGGTAGCTAGATAGATACATGATATAGTAGATCGAATGCTGGACTAGGGGTTAGAGACTCCTGGGTCAAATATCCTGCCTCTTATGCTTACTTAGCTCTGTAACGCTAGACTTCTTACCCTCCATCAGGCTCCGTTTCCTCATCTGGGGAATTGGGATAATAATAGCAATATGCTGTGAGGATCAAATGAGATCCCATAGAGTCCTCTGCAAACCTTGAAGACTTTGAAAGATGTTAGTAAAAGCTCTGTGTGTGTGTGTGTGTGTGTGTGTGTGTGTGTGTGTGTAAACAAGAGACAGACATACATATAGAAAAACAGACAAAGAGAAAGAGAGATATAGAGAGACAAAGAGAAAAACAGAGATCAAAGAAGCCAATATGCCACATAATAGAGCAGAAAGGTTTTTGGTGCTTGGAGGTTGACAAGAATTGAACACAGCTAGAACAAAAATGTTGCTGTTAGTGAGAAGGAACTGATCTGATTGGTGAAAAACTCAATTGTTTGAAAGAAAGAAGTTGCTCTCTTTAGGTGAAGAGCTGGCCGATCCAAACTTTGCCTTGCTCACTACAGACATATACTAATGGAGGAAGGGGAAATTCCTCAAAAGATTTCCTGTAATCCCCTTTAATATCCAATATGGCTTTACAGATGAAGCTACTAAAAGGCTATAGAAAGCAATATGTGAAAAAGTTTGAAAAGAACCCTAAAGGGATTTTTTTTTAATATGCTACTTTTTCAGTGCCCAGTGAAAGGGGCATAACTAAGAAGCCCTACAGACTTAGGAAAGTTTTGTTTTTTTAATTTGTTTTGAATTAAGATTTTTTATTTTTAGTTTACAACACTCAGTTCCACATGATTTTGAGTTCTAGATTTTCTCCTCCAATGCCCCATCCCTTGCCAAGACTAAATTGAATCTGATATATCTTCTACATATAACTTTGCATTAAAATTATTTACACAATTGTCAAGTTGTAAAGAAGAATTATGACCAGCAGAATGGGTCATGAGAAAGAAGAAACAAAACCTAAAAATCCAAAACCAAAAACATAAAAAAAGAGAAAAAAGGAAAAAAAAAAAAGAGAGCAAACAGTTTGTTTCAAACAGCATTCAGATTCCGTAGTTCTTTCTCTGGACATAGATAGCTCTCTGCATCATGAGCTTTTTGGAGCTGTCTTTGAACCTTGAATTACTCAAAAGGGTGAAGTCTAGCAGAATAATTCATCACATAATCCATATATCTGTGGTGGTATTTAATGTTTTCCTGGTTATGCTCTGCTTACTCACTATTATATTTTGTAGGTTTTTCCAGGTTTTTATGAAGTCCGTATCTTCCCCATTTCCTACAGTACAATAGAATTCCATTACCTTCATATACCACAGCTTGTTCAGCCATTCCCCAATTGATGGACAACCCCTTGATTTCTAATTCTTTGCTACTACAAAAAGAGCCGCTATAAATATTTTATAGATATAAAATATTATATAGTTTAAATAAATATAAATGTATATATGTATATACTAAATAATATATATGTACATATATATATAAATACATAAATGAAATATAGTTTGTACATATGAGTCCTTTTCCCAGTTGTATGATCTCTTTGGCATACAATCCCAGAAGTAGTATTTCTGGGTCAATGGGTATGAATATTTTTATAGCCCTTTGGGCATAGCTCCAAATTGCTCTCCAGAATGACTGCATCAATTCACAGCTCCACCACCAATGTAATAGTGTTCCAATTTTCCTACATCCTCTCCAGCATTTATCATTTTCCTGTTTTTTTTTTCATTTTAGCCAATCTGACAGGAGAGATGTGGTACCTAAGAGTTGTTTTGATTTGCATTTTTCTAATCAATAGTGATTTTGAGCATTTTTTTCATATGCCTATAGATATCTTTAATTTCTTCCTCTGAAAACTGCCATATCCTGAAAACTGTCATATCCTTTGACCATTTCTCAATTGGGGAATGGCTTGTGTTTCTATAAATTTGGCTCAGTTCCCCATATGTTTTAGAGATAAGGCCTTTATCAGAGACATTGGTTATAAAGATTTTTTCCCAATTTCCTTCTTCCCTCCTAATCTTTGCTGCATTGGCTTCTTTTAACAAAACTTTTCCATTTAACATAATGAAAATTATCCATTTAGCAATTTGTAATGCTCTCTATGTCTTGTTGTGACATGAATTCTTTGCTTTCCCATAAATCTGATAGGTAAACTCTTCCTTGCCCTCTGAAATGGCTCATAGTATCAGCCTTTATACCTAAATAATGAGCCCATTTTGACTTTATTTTGGTATATGGTGTAAGAAATTGGTCTATGCCCAGTTTCTGCCCTACCATTTTCCAATTTTATCAGCAGTTTTCATGAAATAGGAAATTCTTAGCCCAGAAGCTGGATTATTTGGGCTTATCAAAGACTAGATTGCTATATTCATTGACTACTGCATCTTGTGTATCTCACCTATTCCACTGATCCACAGCTCTGTTTCTTCACCAGTACCAGGTAGTTTTGAAGACTGATGTTTTGTAGTATGGTTTAGCATCTGGTATAGCTAGGACACCTTGCCTAGCATTTCTTTTCACGAATTCCCTAGATATTGTACACTTCTTCTTCCAGGCGAATTTTGCTATTATTTCATCCAGCTTTGTAATATAATTTGGTAGTTTGATTGGTATGATACTGAATAAATTAATTAATTTAGGTAAAATTGCCATTTTTATATTAGCTTGGTCTAACCATGAGCAACTGATATTTTTCCATTTATTTAGATCCGACTTTATTTGTGTAAATGTGTTTTGTAATTATGTTCATATAAGCCCTGGGTTTCTTTTGGAAGAATGACTGCCAAATATTTTATAGTATCTACAGTAACTTTAAATGGAATTTCTCTTTCTATTTCTTACTGTTAGGCTTTGTTAGTAATGTATAGGAATGCTCAGGAATTGTGTGGGTTTATTATATATCCTGCAACTTTGCTAAAGTTATTTATTATTTCAAGTAGTTTTTTACTTGATTCCCTAGGATTCTCTAAGTAATTCATCATATCATCTGCAAAAAGTCATAATTCATTTTCTTCTTTCACTATTCTAATTACTTCAATTTCTTTTTCTTCTCTTATTGTTACAGCTAAGATTTCTAGTACCAAATTGAATTATAGGGGTTATAATGGACATCCTTGTTTCACCCTTGATCTTATTGGGAATGCATCTACCTTATTCCCATTACAAATAATGGTTGTTGATGGTTTTAGGTAGATGCTATTTATAATTTTAAGGAAGTCTCCATTTATTTCTATGCTTTTGAGTGTTTTTAGTGGGAATGCATGGTGTATTTTGTCAAAGGCTTTTTTCTGCATCTATTGAGATGATCGCATGTTTGCCGCTTGTATTGTTGTTAATATGGTCAATAATGCTGATAGTTTTCCTAATATTGAAACAGCTTTGCATTCCTGGAATAAATCCTACCTGGTTGTAGTGTATTATTCTCATGGTACGTTGCAGCAATCTTTTTGCTAATATTTTATTTAAAAAATATGTATCAATGTTCATTAGGGAAATTGGTCTATAATTTCCTTTCTGTGTTTTGACTCTTCCTGCTTTGGGTATTAGTACCATATCTGTGTCATAAAAAGAATTTGGCAGGACTCCTTCTTCACCTACTTTCCCAAATAGTCTATAAAATAGGAATTAATTTTTTTTAATGCTTGATAAAATTCACATGTAAAACCAATGGGCCCTGGAGATTTTTTCCCCCTAGGGAATTCAATGATGCTTTGCTCAATTTATTTTTCTGATGTGGGGATATTTAGGAATTTTACTTCCTCTTTTGTTTACCGGGGCAATTTATATTTTTGAAGGTATTCATGCTTATCCCTAAGGTTGTCAAATTTATGGGCATACAATTGGGCAAAATAATTCCTAATTATTGGTTTGATTTCCTCTTTATTAGAGGTGATCTGACCCTTTTCATTTTTGACGCTGGTAAATTGATTTTCTTCTTTCGTTTTTTTTTTTTTAAATCAAATTGTCCGGAGCTTTATCAATTTTATTGGTTTTTCATAAAACTAGCTCTTGGTTTTATTTATTAATTTAATAGTTTTCTTGATTTCAATTTTATTAGTCTCTCCTTTGTTTTTCAGTATTTCTAATTTGGTATTTAATTGGGGATTTTCAATTTGTTCTTTTTCTAGCTTTTTCAGTTGTATGCCCAATTCATTGATTTTCTTTTTCTCTATTTTAATCATGCAAGCATTAAGTGATGTAAAACTTCGCCTAGGAATGACTTTTGCTCCATCCCATAAGTTTTAGTATGTTGTCTCATTATTGTAATTCTCTTGAATGAAGTTATTAATGGTTTCTTTGATTTGTTCTTTTGCCCACTTATTCTTTACAATTAGATTATTTAGTTTCCAATTAACTTTTACCGTATTTTTCCATGTTTCTTTATTACAAATCTTTTTATTGCATCATGATCTCAAAAGGATGCTTTGACTACTTCTGTCTTTCTGCACTGAATTGTGATGTTTTTATGGCCTAGTATATGGTCAGTTTTTGAGTATGTGCCATGTACCGCTGAGAAAAAAAAAAGTATATTCCTTTTTACCCTCATTCTGTTTTCTCTAGAAGTCTAACATATCTGCCTTTTCTAAAATTCTGTTCACCTTCTTAACTTCTTTCTTGTTTATTTTGAGGTTAGATTTATTAAGTTCAGAGAGGGGGAGGTTGAGGTCTCCCATTATTATTATTTTGCTGTCTATTTCTTCATGTAAATCCCTTAACCTCTCCTCTAAGAATCTGCATGCTATACTTCTTCGTGCATATATAAAACAGAAAAGGATGTAACTAATTAGCCTCATTGATTAACTAGGCCCCCCCCCCATTTTCCTTTATATGTCTCTCTTGAGTCTTGTATTTGGAGATCAAATTTTCCATTGAGATCTGGACTTTTCATCAGAAAGGTCAGGAATTCCCTCATTTTACTGAATGTCATTCTCTTTGCCTGGAAAATTATGCTCAGTTTTCATGGGTGGTTGATCCTTGGTTGTAGTCCGAGCTCCTTTGCCTTTTGGAATATCATATTCCAATTTCTCCTGTTATTTAATGTAGAAGCTGAAAGATCCTGGTTGATATATTTTCGTGATATATGAATTTTTTTTTTCTAGCTGCTTTCAGGAATTTCTCCTTGGCATGGTAGTTCTGGAATTTGGCTATAATATTTCTTGAAGTTTTCAATTTGGGATCTTTTTCAGGGGGTGATCAATGGATTCTTTAAATGACAATTTTACCCTCTAGTTCTAGGACCTCTGGGTAATTTTCCTTAAGGATTTCATGGAAGATACTGCCCAGGCTCACTTTTTTTTTTATCATAGCTTTCAGGTAGACCAATAATTCTTAGGTTGTCTCTCCTGGATCTATTTTCCAGGTAATTTTTTTTCCAATCAGATATTTCATGTTTTCTTCTACTTTTTTTTCATTTTTTAGATTTTGTTTGACTGATTCTTGATGTCTCATAGAATCATTAGTTTCTACTTGCCCAATTCTAATTTTTAATATTTTGTTTTCTTCCTTTATCTTCTCTATCTCCTTTTCCATTTGGTTGATTTTACTTTTCCATGAGACATTTTCTCCATTTATATTTTGATTTTCCTTAACCATTTCCCCAATTTTACCCTTAAAAAATTTGTTTTCATCATTGAATTTTTTTTTCATTTTTTTCCATTTTTTCTTTTACCTCCCTAATTTGTTTTTTTTTTTTTAAGTCCTCCTTCAG
>CM053622.1:521422916-521439892 GCA_028646595.1 Phalanger gymnotis
TAGGTTTTTGGAGGGACTTGGTGGGGAGCTCACTGTAGTCCTTCCTTTCTAGCCTCCATTTTGGCTCCTCCCCAAGATAGATCTTATATACAGAAATATTGTGGGAGGGATCCAGGGGTGGGGAAGTAGTCTGGGGTGGCTAGAGGGTTTAGGGAGGGTCTTGAGAAAGAGGTTTTTCTCATATGACTGGGGTGATTAGAGAAGAGATTCTAGGAACAAAGAGAATGAGATTTTGATATGATTAAGGGTGGGAAGTAGCCAGAGGCAATGCAGAGGTAACAGATTTGGGTCTAGTGATTGTGGAAGGCTTATGGCCTCATGTGAAGGCAGATCTAGTGGGTTCAAGGGGGTTCCCACACACCATACCCCATCAGGGACATTATATATGATAATGATATTATAAGCCTCTCTAAGTCACAAGTTCACCTAAACAACTACTTTTGTTATGACTTTGGTGGTGCTTACATAAGGAAATTCCTTCCTATTGTTTTGGGGTCTACAACCTGCTTGGGCATCATGGTGGTGCTGCTTTATGCTTGGCTGAGTATTGTGGTCATGTCTGAGACCAGATGGATGTGATTATGGTTGAGCGAAGGGACATACCTGTTGTTTCTGTGGGAAATTTGAGGAATGGGTCTGGGGGCAGTGGCTAAGCTAGAGGCAGTGGCTGGGATCCCATCACATGGACATGTCTGCTGTTTCTGTGAGAAATATGAGTTCATGGACATACCTATTCTTCAAGTGAGCATATATGAAAAAGTTATGATATTGGCAAGGGATTGTGGGGGGAGGCGGTTGGCTAGTTAGGGATAGTGCACTTGCTGTTCAGTGGGGACTATAAGCAAGTTAGAATATTGTGGCTGGGGGCAGCTTTATCAGGATTCCATCACCATCACTGCTCCGGGTTTGGTAGGTCTGGATTTGTACTGGTGAAGCCTGTGCTAGATTGGGCTCCTCTCTCAACCTGTTGCAACAGACCTTTCCAGTCTGCCTTCCAAGTATTTTAGGCTGGAAATTTGTTTCACTCTATATTTTGTGGATTCTGCCGAATCATTTTTAAAGTTACTTGGAGGGGTTTGGGGCAGAGCTCAGACCATTCCTTGTCTTTACTCCACTATCTTGTATTAAACCTCTCTTCTTTGACTCCCTCAGAGGATCATTTCTGAAGTTTCTTATCTCCAGGAAGTATGTGGGAAAGGTCAATCATCACCCATTTGACAATCCTTCCTCGTACCCTTGTGCCTTTTCTCAGGGAAAGAATTAATCCACTTTTACTGGTGGCCAGTCTAGTCTCACTTATCAGATTTCTTTTGATTCTTACTAACATGAATATCTAGGAAAAAAAAAAGTTATTGAAGAAATCTCTGCCCTGAGGCAAATTCATTGTCTCACTTCCCCTTCCCAGGTAATTTAGCCTTTCAAATCTCATACTTCTATTAGATGTGGGATGTTTCCTTTCTATCTGAAAAGCCTTTCCTTTTACATTCTAGTGTACTTTTCCCTCTTTAGAGGTTTAACTTTGCTAAATTTCGAGTGGACTAAATATATGCAATATGAAATGCTCTTTAGTTCCTATACTTGAACCATGCCCGTCTTCTATAGGTAGAAGTAGCAACAATCTGCTAGCAGCTGCTGTATGAGTGTCAGACCTGCCAACAGCCAGCACACAGAAAGCTGCCAACACACGTTCTTTTGATCCACTTTACTAAAGAAAGCAACATTAAGGGGTTAACAATCTAAGTTTAATCGAACATACAAATATCATTCACTTAGTTCAGAGGAAAAAGCCAGCACCCTGAACTTCAGAGCAAATACAAACAAATTACAAACATCAACAGACAGACCTTCTCTGATCCAAATCTCAGTGCATAGTTACCAGGGTTTAACAAAGTCCCACCCACCCTGTATTTCAGTGATATTAGCTTCTTTGCAGTTCTTGGCATTACATTACCTCTCCCAACTTGTTGTCTTCCCAGTGGCTGTCCTAAAGTATTTTCCCTTCTCATCTCTGCTTCTTGGCTTCTTTGAAATCTTATCTAACCTTAACTTAACTAAATCTGGGTTTACAAGCTGGAGGACTCTTAACTACAGCTGCCCAGAGTCTCCACATCAACACCCCTCCAAGAGTGAGAGCCCCAAGGGAGAATGCCAACTTCTGGGTTTATATATCTTGTTCAGGGTCAAAGGTGAGTCACACATGTGACTCACCTATGTGACCTAAAAGCATCACAAAAATGTGACTTAAACCCACGAGGTCTAAAAGCCTCAGATACCACAAACATGTCACTCAAACCCATGTAAACTCTACTTTCTCTTGAGTCAAGGAGGCCATCAAGGACTCCTAATTTAATCAAGGAAACAAATGTCAAACTCTTCAAGGGCACTCGATTGAATAACTGCTAAAAGCCATCCTGAATTACCAATACAGTAGATTAATGGCAGGGAGAAATTATAACCAATAGTATTCATAAGAGTCTTTAAGCTTTGTAAAGTGCTTTAAAATATTAGCTTTCTTTATCCTCACAACAGCTCTTGGAGTTATTATCACCATTTAATGTATAACAAATTTGAAATAGAAAAAGCTTAATGACTTGCCAGCATTCACAGAGCTGTTAAGTGCCTCAAGGCTGATTTGAATTCAGTTCTTCTTGACTTCAAATCTAACACTCTATGCATTCTAGCACCTAACTGCCTGAAACGGGTCCTGTGAATGAATTCTTTCATAAATACTGAATTGAATCTAGGTTCTTCTTTACCTTACTAAGTTTATGTTCATAGTATTTTTTAAAAAATATTTACAAACCTAATTAGTTAGACTTCAATTAATTTCCATAAATGCAACCAGGATACTACATAATTTAAGTTAACAAATATTTTATTAAGTACTTATCACATACTAGGCCCTGTACTAAACCGTGTGTATACAAAGAAAGGCAAAATAAAATAAAATAAAATAAAATAAAAATTAAAAGCCCAGATCTCAAGGAACAGGAACAGGAGTTTAAAATGTTAATGAGGGAATACCATGCAAGCAACTACTACAATCAAGATATCTATGTCTATGTTCGTCAATCTAAATATAGATTTTTGTATCTATTTACATGATAAATTTGAAGTAGTCTTCTACAAAAGGTACTAGCATTGAGGGGCATGAGAAGGCTTCCTACAACTGGGAAACAAGTTAAGATTTAGTTTAGTTAAGTTTAGATAAGATTTCAAGGAAACCAAGAAGCAGAGATGAGAAGGAAAAATATTCTAGGACAGCCAGTGGAAAGACAGCAAGTTGGGAGAGGTAATGTAATGCCAAGAACTGCAAAGAAGGTAATATCACTGAAATACAGGGTAGGTGTAGGAGAGCAAAGAGTAAGAAGACTAGAAATGTACAAAGAATGAAGCTATGAAGAGCTTTAAAAGCCAAATAATGGATTTTATATTTTATTCTACAGGTAAAATTGAAACATTGGACTCGAATGGGGAGATGAGATAGTCAGAATTAAACTTTAGGAAAATCATTTTGGTTGGTGAATGGATAATGGAATGGAGTGGGGAGAGATTTGACAAAGGGAAGGCTAGAAGACTATTTCAATAGTCCAGTGACAATAGTCTTCATCTAGGTGGTGGCAGTGTCAGAGGAGAGAAGGGAATATATACAAAACCTCTTGCAGAGGGAGAATAATTAGGACTCAGAAACAGATTAGTATGGACAACAGATTAAGGATGGGTAGATGGAGATTGAACATGATAACTAGTTTGTGGGCCTGGATAATTAAGAGGGAAGTGATGTCTTAGGACATTATAGTGACATTAGGAATAAGCAGAATCTTCTCCAAGAGCTGGAGCCAAGATGGCTGAGTAAAGGCAGGGACCCACCTGAGCTCCCCACCAAGCCACTCAAAATACCTATTAAAATGACTCTAAACAAATTCCATAGCAGTAGGACCCACAAAAAGACAAAGTGAAACAAATTTCCAGCCTAAGAAAACTTAGAAGGTAGGCAGGAAAGGTCTGTGAGAGAGGAACACAGTCCAATAGAGCCTATGCCAGTGAATGACTGGCCTCAGCAAACCTGAAGCAAGTCCTTGTGAATAAATGAATCAGCAGCAGCAGAGCAAGAGTTTCCCGACCTCTCAGCCCATAGATGCCACCCGGAACTTAGAAGTCAGCAGGAAAGGTCTGTCACACCTAGGAGCACAGTCCAGCACAGACTATACCAGCACAGCCCTGGCCCCAGAAAATCAGGGGCAGGCCTTGTGAGTGATTGAATCAGCAGTGGTAGTGGTTGATTCCAGAGCTCTCAACCCAGAGACAGTAAGGGGTCAAATAATTGGTCAAAAGGAGATTACAGTGATCTTTTTGCTGATACTTAGGCAGGACTCAGTTGATTTGGCCATACTCCGATCCAGGTTGCAGTCCTGGGTTGCTGTCCCAGGGTGAGGAGGAGCACTAGCGTAGCAGACTTTATGGCCACAGTGGAGGGGGGCTCTCCTCAGTTCCAGGGCAGGAAAGAGAACTTGTGGTCATTCAGAGATCAGAGCACAGGCCAGAAGAGTAGTAAACACCTCCCCTTAGATAATATCAACTTGGAAGAATTGAAAACTTACAGGTCCCTAGAAGTACCTGTGAAAAAAGCTACACGAAATCAATGAAGCCAGGGACAGTGTGCCCTCCACCCTGGTAGCAGAACCCTACTTTAACAAAGAGCTAAAAGTCAACTGATAGGCTGCCAAAATGAGCAAGAAACTGAAAATTCTTTGACTACTGAAAGTCACTATGGAAGGTTGTATTTAAATACATGTTCAGAAGACAACAAAGTCAAAGCTCCTACATCTAAAAGTTCCAAGAAAAATATCAATTGGTATCAGGCCATGGAAGGGCAAAAAATGTTTTGAAATTCAAGTAAGAGAGAGAGAGCCAAGACGGCAGATGGCAGAGTAAAGGCAGGGACTTGCTTGAGCTCTACCCAAACCCCTCCAAATACCCATAAAAAAGACTCTAAACAAATTCTAGAGCAGCAGAACCCACAAAATAGCAGAATGAAACAAATTTCTAGCCCAAAACAACCTGAAAGTTTGACAGGAAAGTTCTGTTGCCCCAGTCTTAGAGAAGAGTACAGTTTGGGTCAAAATATTCCAGCACAGAACGGCTCTAGCAAACCCAGAGCAGGCCTCAGGGCACTGAGTCACTGGCAGGTGTGGCAGTTTCCAGACTTCTCAACCCACAAATGCCAAAGACAACTTAGAAGTTCAGTAAAAAAGGTTTGTCAGTCCTGGGTGAGAGAGGAGCATGGTGTGGCCCCAGCCTCAGGTCTCCAGAAAGTTGGTGGTGGAAGCTGCAGTGGCAGAGGCTGCTTCTGGAGTGCCTGACCCACAGAATACAGAATCTTACTTTGGTAAAAAGGAAGATCAAAACATACAACCAGAAAAAGAGAACAAAATCAAAGGAATGGAAAAAAAAATAGAAGTCAGAGAGAAATGCCTCATTAGGAGAACAACTGACCTGGAAAAGACCTCCAGGAGACATAATTTTAAAAAATATTCTAATAGCTGAAAGCCATGATCAAAAACAGAGCCTAGACATCATCTTTCAAGAAATTATCAAGGAAAGCTGCCCTGATATTCTAGAGCCATGGGTGAAATAGAATATTGGAAGAATCCAGGCATCACCACTTGAAAAAAAGATCTCAAAAGGAAAACTCCTAGGAGTATTGTAGCCAAATTGGAGAGATCTTAGGCCAAGAAGAAAATATTGCAAGAAGCCAGAAAGAAACAGTTCAAGTATTGTGGAAACGCAATAAGGATAACAAAAGATTTAGCAGCTTTGACATTAAATGATCAGAGGGCTTCAAATACGATATTTCAGATGTCAAAGGAGCTAGGATTAAAACCAAGAATCACCTACCCAGCAAAACTGAGTAAAAGACCTTTTACAATGGAGAGGTAGAGAAGGGAGGTAAGAAGGAATGAGTAAACCTTACTCTCATTGGATTTGGCTTAAGGAGGGAATAACATACAAACTCAATTGCCTATGGAAATCTGTTTTACCCTACAGGAAAGGAGGGAGGAAAGGGATAAAGAGGAGGGGGGATGTTAGGAAGGAGGGCAAAAGGGAGGAGGAGTTAATCAGAAGCAAAAACTTTTGAGGAGTGACAGGGTCAATGGAGAGAATAGATTAAGTGTGGGGCAGGACAGGATGGAGAAAAATGTAGTTAGTCTTTTAAGACAGGACTGTTAAGGAAGTGTTTTGAATGACTATACATGTATAACCTACATCAAATTTCTTGCCTTCTCAATAAGGGTGAGTGGAGAGAAAGGAAGGGAGAGAATTTGGAACTCCAAGTTTTAAAAATGAATGGTAAAAATTGTTTTTACATTCAACTGGGAAATAAGACATACAGGGAATGGCATACAGAAATCTCTCTTGCCCTACAGAAAAATAGAAGGGAAAGGGATAAGAAAAGAGGATGGGGTGATAGAAGGCAGGCAGATTGCAGGAAGGCACATGATCTTAGAGTGAGGGAAGGTGACAGATGGGGAGAAAATTTGGAACTAAAAGTCTTGTGCAAGTGAATTTTGAAAAATAAAACTAAATTAATTAATAAAAAGAAAAAAAGTTATAGGTTTTACATTAAAGTGAGAATTTAGGAATGTTGACTCTTAGGTTGAAAAGGAAAACAAATGAAAGTCATATTTTGTGATATTAAATCATAACAATCAGTAGCGTAAAGCTTCAAGGATTTCCAGGATAAGAGAAAAATAGTGAAAATCACAAAGATTTTGGTCTTTGGAGTATTTGGGATTTTTGGTTTTTGGAGGAGAAACTGAATCCTATCTTATAAGGCAGATAAAATGTTAGTGTTTGCTGTTATCTTAAAATGTATCTTAGTATTTGTATTTAAGCTATTTTCATTTTGATTATGAGGTAGTAGCTTATTTTCTTTCATTCATTTGTTTGTTTGTTTATAACTTTAAAAAAATTGAACCCATTTCCATATGCGAAGTAGAAAAGGATTATATGTAAAACCATGAATAGCCATTGTTTTCTAAAAGTATATAATAAATTCTATAGGTTACCCAAAAACAGTTTCATACACATGAGTTTAATCTGAATTATTAACATGTTATTAAGTCTAGACATTCATAAAATAACTCAAGCGCTAATTTATAGCAATTACCACTTTCTGAAGAGTAAATACATTGAAATTTTACAATGGTTTTCACAAGCCAATTAGCCTTGTCTTCAGAACACTCCTAGGAATAGGGGGAGACTTTGAAGGAAAGATAGTGAGTCTAGTTTTGCTTATGTTCAATTTAAATGCCTACAATTCATCTAGTTGGAGATATCCAATAGGCAGTTAGACACATGTGACTGGAGTTCAGGAAAAATGTTAGCGTTATGCAAACAGATCTGACAATTGTCAACATAAAAATGATAATCGATTCAATGGGAGCCCATGAAATCATTAAGCACAGTAGTACATAGAGCAAAGAGGACCTACGGCAGTGCCTTCAGAAACAACCACTTCTTCTGTCTGTCCTAGATAAGGATTCAGCAGTTTAGGAAAGAGTGGTTAGTCAGCTAGGATAATATAGATTGAGAAAATATCTAAGTCTGATCCTATCAGTGAGAATCACTTAACTAATCTCTAAAGCAAAGGTTACCAAACTTATTTGGCTTACCACTCCCTTTAAAAAAAGTAATTACTCAGTCCCCTGCTGGAAATCAACTTTTTTTAAAAACTGTTTAACATTTTAAAAAAATGTCATTTTATAAAAAATTTTAAAAAGTTAATGCTCCAAATCACTGTTCATTAGAGAAATGCAAATCAAAATAACCCTGAGGTACCACCTCACACCTACCAGACTGGCTCACATGACAAAACAGGAAAGTGACAAATGCTGGAGATGTGGGAAAGTTTGAACACTAATTCATTGTTGGTAAAGCTGTGAGCTGATCCAACTATCCTAGAGAGCAATTAGAAACTAATGTGGAAAAGGGCCCACATGTACAAAAATATTTATAGCATCTCTTTTTGTGGTGGCTAAGAACTGGAAATCTAGGATATGTCCATCTATTGGGGAATGGTTGAATGAGTTGTGGTATATGAATGTAGTACAATACTATAGTGCTATAAGAAATGATGAGCAGGCTGATTTCTGGAAAACCTGTAAAGACTTACATAAATTGATGCTGATTGAAGTGAACAGAACCAGGAGAACACTGTACACAGTAACAGTCACAGTGTTTGATGAATGATTTTTGATAGACTTAGCCCTTTTCAGCAATTCAAGGAACTAAAACTTTTCCAAAGGGCTCATAATAGAAAATGCCATAGACATCCAGGGAAAGAACTATGTAGTTGGAACGCAGAGTGAAGCAAACTCTTTTCTCTTTCATTTTGTTTTGTTTTGTTTCCTTTCTCATGGTTTTTCCCATGCCTTATAATTTTATTATGCCACATGACTAATGTGAAAATATGTTTAATAAGACTATATGTATAAAGTACATATTGGGTTGCATGCCATCTCGGGGAATGAAGGAGAGAAAATTTAAAACTTATGGAAATGAATGTTAGAAACTGAGAATAAATAAATTAAATAAAAATTTTATTAATCTCTCTAAAAATCTCTCTAAAATATCTATCTAATCTTATCTAAAAATTGAGCAAATGCTGCATCTTAAATTTAATAATTTCTTGCAAATTTGTGGGTATTTCCTGCACTGAAATTGTGATGACACAATATTGTATTATGTAACCATTTAATATCATATTGTAAACAAGTCATTAAACACACATATTCCTGATGATGCCTGCTGGACTTCCTGACAATGCATGATATGCTCACCTGCCAATACTTGCTTATTAAGATCTGTTGGTGGACTTGACCAGTGATTGATTATAACTTGCATTTTGTATATTTATTTGGAAAATAGTGTAATCACTATGTCTTTAACTCTGTTATCCAAAAGATGAAACATTTATGAACGTGTTTTTCAAAAGTTACTTCTCTTTTTTTCCTTATGCTTCTACCACACCTTTATTTTTATTCAATCCCCCCTCCACCATTTGAACCCAAGGCTACTACTGCCCCCCCAGATCATTCCATTGCCCTGCACAGGGTGCTATCACTCACTTTGGGAACCTATGCTGTAATGTGTAAATTAAATATTACTTACTGCTACCATCTGATGCAATTTCATCACTAGGTGCATATGGTTGTCTTTTTTTTAATTGCTTGCACAGAAAATCTACTGTGCTAGGGGTTAGGGTACTAATGAGAGTGTGCATTCCTGATATTTTCCCTCTGTATCCATATCTTGATTAAACCTTTTATCAAATTCACCTATATTGTATATCCAAGGAGAAGACATTGGCCCAGAATGGTGTTAGTGTAGTACTTTTTTTTCCTATAGTTCTCATAGTTGTATGTTATAGTGATTTCTGAGGTTAAGGACTACTTTAATTTTCATACTCTTTTTCTCACATTGAAAATCTTCTTGTCCCTTGCCTTAGTCACAGAGGTGATATCAGTACCTATTTCAGAGATGAAAAATATCAGAGGACTGATGGTGTAGCATGTTACCTCTAGAAAGGAGATAATGTATTTAATGTGTAGAATAAGATGTACATTTCCAGATCTGGCCAATACGGGCATTTACTTTTTTTGAATATGTTACAAAAGTTTTGATTTTTTTCTAATTTTTTTTTTTGTTAATGTTAGGTTGACAGAAGAAGGCTAGCACTAAGTTGTTTAAAAAAGCAAAGAAAGAAAAGAGATTTATTGAAAAATGTTAAAACAAAAAAGGGTAAAAAGAATAGAAAAGCAGAGCAGCTTCGAAGGTTGCATGTTGAATTTATGTTTTATCGTTAAAGTGAAAATTAAATTGTTAATAATGGCAATATATAGTTTCATATAGAATTCTCTTTTCCTCTTCTACTTTTTATATAAAAATGTTTATTTTCCTTGATGCTTAAGTTTAGGAAAAATATTTTAAATGAAGAAAAATGAGTTTTTAGTGTTATAAGTAATACAAAGGAAGAAATATATTGAACACATGAAATATATACTTTCAAATGTAAGTATTGTCAGCCATATCTGCCCCTGTTCAGGATACAGGGGTGTACATCAATGAGGTATCCCCATTTTTGGAAAGAGATCCTAAAGGACCAAATGTCAACTGTCTCTTCAGACATCTTGGCAAGCTAATGAAGAAAATACTTTTAGGAAGGGGAGGGGGTTTCAGCAGTAATCCTCAAATAATACTAAGTAAGAAATAACTGGCTCTGACTACTTATGACTAATATTAAAGCCTAGATTGATTAGGAAACTTCTTTGTTACATTTTTCCTTCCTTACACACAAGTGGTTTTGAGGCATTTAATCTAAAGTTCACAGGGTATGATAAATTTCTCCTTTAAATCCAACATCATCCAAGCAATTTCTTAGCGATTCTTTGATCTCTGATTATGTCTTTGCCTTAGTTTCCTACATGTACTTCTCAGATAATTCTATCTTTTCAGCTTGGCTGTTTTTCCTTGCAATCTGACTTTAAAATTTAGTCATATCAAGGTTAAAAGGGTTACCAAGAGTTTAATCTGTAATCTTTTAACTGCAGAAAGTATTTTATAATCATTGACATTCACAGTTGAGGTGTCTCATTTTTATGAAGACATCTGTTTTCACTTACATAGGAATTTGTGTGTGTAACCATAAATAACATCTTAAATCTGGTATAACATGCTTAAATATTTATTGAATATCATAAAATGTTGAAATATCAGAAAAGAATGAATGGCAGATGCAGTATCTATCTGATTAGGTGGAAGCATCTGTATAGATTAAATTGGAATAATAACTGGGCCTACAAGGAACTGAATAATAAAAATACCAATGAAAAACAAAGGACTCCCAAAAGACTGTGTTGCTATTTGGTAAAGAAAAGGAATAACTTACTGATCTTAAAGCAAAGAGGAACATAGATTTTGAAATCCAAGTGTATAATCAGAAATTATGTCCACATGAAATACAACATTATTCTTTTTTGACCTCAGCATGGTAGGAAAACTCCATGAAGCTACATGTCATACAATCAAAAAATTTCTCCGAGGTTAATCGATGTCAATTTGTCTCTAAGAGAATACCTGTAAATACTAAATGGGACATGGGGAATTCATGTTGGAAAGGCAGAATCTGAAAACATGTGTTCACTTATTTTAAGAGTAAATGATTTGTGAAATATGAAACTTTTACCAAGTCCTTGCTCTTCATCATAAAATTCTAGACTAATCTTTCCAAAATGAACTCTTCAAGGAGATTGTATCTTTTATGTGCTGCTGTTTACTATTTTGGCTACAAGAGATAGTCCCATTTTTTCACTATTTTTGAGTAATTGAAATTGTTTTAACAACATATATGCATATGTATATGTATGTATGTGTAATTTTATTAATATTCATTGAGGTTTTTCTTTAGTTGAAGGGTTATTTCTTTTTATGTGACTATTAAAACATATCTAGGATTAGTTGAATTTAGAATTGCAATGCATTTATTGTCAAGTCCCAAAATAATACTTAAGAGAAAGAGTAAAGAAATGAGTTTTTACTTGAGGGAAAAAAAAAAAACAGGTTTACCCATAAGCGTACAGCATCATGGATTTCTCAAACTAGAGAAATACGAAAAAGGTGGTTTCTCCTTTGTTTGTTTTGTTTTTATATACCTTAGAAAGGAGGAGTAAGGGGAGAGAGTAGTAAGGCTTGGTCATGAATTGTCAGCTGCCCTCCATAATCTGGCAAAGCAAAATCACTTCATTCTGGCTATTTTGCTCTTCCTACTAGGAATCCTAATCAGAATGGGTAAGAATGTCAAGTGGAAAACGTGGCATGAACACCTTTTGTTTAGCGGGAAAGATTCTGAGGTGGGAAGCTTGAAGATTCCAAGGTGGAGGCTTAAGGTGTTGTCAGCTCAACCTAATCTCATTACTTTAAGAGGAGGATTATAAGGATATTACTAGGATTTTGACATTGTATATATACACAAGCAAACAGCATATGGCATATAGATTCAATATTTGTGTGCACATATATATATGCAATATATATGGTATACAGACACACACATACATATATACATGAATATACATGCATACATGCATGATATACACAGCCATATATACATATACACATATTTACATGTATTTACGTATATATAGGCAAAGAAGATTGAAATGGACTTCACTTTAGAATAAAAAATATGTATTTGGGCCATGTAGTGTGTTTGCATGGGTTACAAAAATAACATATTTTGGTATTTTATACCATTTGTTGTATTATGCAATCAGTATGATTATTGCTAAAGACAAAAGAATCTCATGCCAGTAGAAGCACTTGGGATATATACTCCTGAAGATGAAAAATGAACAGCAATAAATATAAATATGGCATTAGAACAAGAGTATAGCCTTTAATTTGTTCCTTTCCCAACATTGGTACTGTCAGCAACTGGTGACAAAATGGGAATTTGGTATAGCAATGGGAGGATGAAATTGATTTAAAAAAAGTCTTTGGCTGAGTCAATCTTTGAATGGCATAAATTTTACTCTATAATCATAGGAAGAGAATAGAAAATAGGAACAATTTACTTATGTAATGTAAAGAATCATTATATTTAACCTCTTCAATGATATCATTGCAATTTGTTTAAATAGGTTATTACTGCATCCTAATAGATTAATACATTATGTAATAAAAGTGAGAAGTTAAAAGGAAAAGAAGGGCCACACATTCTGATTCTTAGATTTGGCATACATTGGGAAACTTAGATTTGACATATGTTTGATAAACTATTTATTAAGCATTTTTTAAGACAAGTCGCTTTACCAGAAGTGGAGAGGGTTGCATCTACCATTTTATTTAAGGCTTTCTTGTTTCTTTTGTCAATTAAGGTCTTGATTTTTCCCCTTCCCATTCTGAATATGTCAATATAATTTTTAATCCAGCAACGTTCTTATCATTTGGCAAAGATTTATAAAAATTTAGAGAAGGATTATTTTAAAAAGTGTGGTTGGGGGGGAGGGAACTTGAAGGACAATAGAAGAGGAAATAGCTTTCTAGGGATGGAATTACTGGAAATTTCTGCAGTCTGGATTCCATCATTTCTCATCCTATCGTTTTGTTTGTGGCTCCATGTAATTAAAGGAAAGTAGATTCGATTGCTATCTTGTGCTTAAGCTTCCTCCTCAGATTGATTAATGCTTTCTTTACACATGCACTAAGCTATTCTACATTTCCTTTGTAAGTAATACTAATTAGAATGAACATGCAGACAGAGCTCACAAAACTAATGTTAGAAGTAGAGCCACTTGGGGGCTTATGATATTTCTGAAAGATACAAAACACTACAGGAAAAAAATAGGTTAAAAGAACATATGTCATGTATGAAGTAAGTTCTCTGACTTCATGTTCTTTGAAATTGAAATACCAGATTGCATCATTGGAACTCAAACTTGAAAACTCCTTCTCCCACTTAAGTGATGAATATAGCTTAATTGCATACACAGTTTTGTTGCCTAAAATCTACCAGTGCCTGCAAGGTTCCTGCAGGTTAATTTCTACTACTACAGAAGTGTCTTGATTTGTACTGACTTGCTTTTTGTGAGCACCTGGAATCTTTCACCTTCAGATGCCTTCCTCAAATCCCTATGGAATTGTGGGATAACACTAAGCGCACTACTTATTCATGCAGATTCAATCAAGGCAAAGCATTTATTTTGAGACCACTATACAGACAGATCTAGGCCTTGAGAAAACAAGTACAAAAGAGAGATTACCCTTCCCCCAAGGTGCTTATATTCTTTATTCATTCTTTCTTTTCTTAAAGGCCCTACTATAAGTATTAGTAGGAAAAGCAAGATAACTGAAATCTGGAAAACTGAGTTTGAATTCCATCTACGATACTTACTAGTGGTATGATGTTAGACAAGTTATCTCATTTCCAAGCCATCAGCTTTCTTAATTCTAACTGGAGATGGGCTGGTAAACATTTTAATAACTTGTCACTGAAAAGGCTTTTTTTGCAATATGGACCACATATTTTATTCAGTATAAGAACCCAGACCCTTCTAAAGGCAAAAACTGAACCAGTCGATTTCTCTAACCCCACTGGCCATGGCCAGTGCTGAACCCAAGGTCCTGGCATGGTAGGGATTAATATCTCTTTGTACCTATCTTGGATCTGGGTTAAATGGAAACTGGCTACATGCTGGATGCAGGGCTCACTCAGAGAACTGCAGAAACCTTGGGTATCTTTTGTAGTTGTAGCTGCATGGTCAAAAGCGCATAGGATGCTAAAGAGTACCCTGGTGCTATCAGAGGTCTCAGTTTAGCTGACACTTTTATATTTTCCTTTCTCCCTTTATGTTGGTTATGTTAGTCCTAGAATCAAGTTTGTTGTCTTTCTCCCAAGGGAGATAGCTATTGTCTGTCCACAATGATCCTTCAAATCAGTAGCCAGTTTGACTCCTTCTAACCATCTCCCCAACCCTTTAGACAGAGGACAGTAGTAGAGTGAAGAGGTTACACACACACACACACACACACACACACACACACACACACACACACACACACAAAAAAAAAAAACATAGAGTCTCCATAGATGTTCAGATAGGGGAAATTCCCCCATCACTAATATGTTATGTTTCTATGCTCCAGATTTGTTTCCTGTTTTCCAATGTCATCATTCATCTTCCTTCTGGCTTCGTCACAGTACAATCCTATCATAAGATCATCTCTGCTTCTCTCTATATTAATATTTACCCAAATCCTCTTCTGTGTCTCCTTGTTATGGTTTATGGATTTCTTCACATGGCTGTATCTTCAGTAGATGCAATATGCTCTACTATCTCCTTTTAATTAGTCTAGTCCTCCTTTAAATAAGGGATACTTTTCTAGTGCTTTGCAAAATTCCTACTTCAATGCCTTATCACAGCAGAGAACCCAGAGGTTCAGAGACTTAGAGCTGGAAGGCAGCCTAGAGGAGATCTAGTCTGATGCCCACATATTACAGATGAGGAAACAGAACCAGAAAGGTTAAGCCATTTGGCCAAGATCACACAAGAAGTGAAGTGGCATAGTTGGGATTAGAACTCAGAACCTCTAACTCTAAATTCCTCACTGGAAGTGAAACTCACAGTGCAGATTTTGCATCTTGGAATCCAGTGCTTTCTACTTTTGGAGTTTCTTTCACTTTTGTCACATAGGTCAGGCTATTGAGAAATGATGGTGTAGGAGCACTGAAGCCATTGAAATATGTGGGTCTGGAATCAGACCATCAGTTCTCATGCTAGTGAGCTCTGGCCCTTTCAAATCCTCACCTTTGCTCACTAAGCATTACTCCACATAGTCATTCCATTCTTCCAAGGCTGGGGCTCCAGTACCTCTTCAATTCTATCTCTTATATCCTCCAATTCTTCCCAATTCTGTGATGCAATCTAGAACCCAGGCACCAGACACTCTGTAAGTGTGCATCTTGTAGCTTTCTCTCATAAGTACCAGTTCCACCAGTGTGGATGAGCTAGATGGCACAGTGGATTGAGTGCTCAGTTTGGAGTCACGAAGACCTGAGTTCAAATCCAGTCTCAGACACTTACTAGCTGTGTGACCCTGGGCAAGTCATTTAATTGTGTTTGCCTCAGTTTCCTCATCTGTAAAATGGGTGGAGAAGGAAATGGAAGATCACTCCAATATCTTTGCTAAGAAATCCTCAAAAGGTGTCACAAAGAGGGAGACATGGCTGAAAATGACTGAAAAACAATAACAACCACCACCAGTGTCAGAACTGTAGCCAGCTGGAAAAACTGAATGAAGGACAGAGACAATCTTAACCTATATTACAAGAGTTTCAATTCCATTATCACCATTCACTTATTTACTTTACTTTCTATCCTTGCTAATAAGGAAATCTTCAATTCTCTGGGGTTCATACCGGTAACTTGTCTAGTAAACTGATCTGGCAAAACTGTCTGTTTCCTGCTTCACTACCCTGGGGATCTGTCTCTTGTGCAAGGGTTTTCAGTCTTTTTCTATGTCATGGACCCTTTGGGTAGTCTGGTTAAGCCTATGCATCTCTTTTCAGACTAAGGTTTTTAAATGCATATAATAAGATACATGGGATGACAAATTATATTGAAAAATAAAACAAAGTACTTAGGAAATCAACTCAATTGAAATATATTATTAAAATATTTAAGAGAAATGAGTTTATAGACCCCAGTGAAGAATCCCTGTGACATGCTCCTGAGTAAGATTTTATTCAAACTCTGCTTTTCAGGACTTTTTTCTAGGGCTTTCCTTGACTTTTCTGTAGGGAAGTAGCGAGGTTTAACCTAACACTGCAGAAAATCCAAGATTTTTTTATGTCTATTTTTCTCTATCTCTTTGTCTGTCTGTCTGTCTGTCCATCTGTCTATCTATCTATTTTTGATGATGATGGTGATAATGATGATGGGGAATAGGACCCAAGAAGGTAGAGGACAATGACCTTAATTCCTCAGCTTTGTTCTTGTCTAGAATCATTTGCATGACAATATGGAGAGGAGCTTCATTGTAGGCTTCATAACTCAGCTTCCACCAGGGCTCTTGGGGTTTCTTTGGCAAAGCCCTGTGCAATGGGTTTTGGGACCATAAGTTCCCCTGAAGAGGTTAAAATTCCAGCTTTGTCATTTATTAATAGTGTGGTGTTGGGTAAGTCATTTAACTTGTATATGCATTAGTTTCCTCATCTTTTCATGCTTCTCTTGATTCTTGTGTTTGAAAGTCAAATTTTCTATTCAGCTCCAGTCTTTTAACTGAGAAAGCTTGAAACTCCTCTATCTTATTTAAAATCCATATTTTGCCTTGGAGTATGACACTCAGTTTTGCTGAGTTGGTGATTCTTGGTTTTAATCCTAGCTCCATTGTCCTCCGGACTATCATATTCCAAG
>CM053622.1:521440392-521468788 GCA_028646595.1 Phalanger gymnotis
CCTCCTGGTTGCTCTTGTGAGATGGGCTTTCTGGGCCTGGAGTCTTTTTGTCAAGATGTTGGAATGGGGAGGCTGGTTCAAGGTTCTGCTGCAGTGGGGCCTAAATAAATTTCTTGTTGTTTTCTCCTTAGAGAATCTCTCATACCTTGCGATTTCGGACCATTCAAACATATACATGATTATATTTGAGATCATAAATCCGGCCTTTCTACTACAGCCATATATAGCAGAATAGTCATAGCAGCATTCATTGTGGCAGGGAAAAAAAATGAAATAGTTAAACAAATTTGTGTTATATGAATTTAATGAAATATTGTTAGGTAGTATATAATGATGTATGATTTTGAAGAGCAGTGGGAAGATATGAGATATTATAGAATGAAGAAAAGACAACAAAGAAAACTATATGCACAATGACAACAATGTAAATGGAAATAAAAAGCTGTTGAACTCTCAAGATTTTTAACTATTAGTCTAAATACTGAAAAAATTGTAAAGAAGTACAACTTCCTCCTTTCAGAAGAAAGGTGAGGACTCTGATTATGGAACATATTGTACTGTCCCATGTGGTTACCATGTTGCTTTAATTAAAAAAAAAAAAAACTTTCCTACAAGGAAGGTTCCATTGACAGAAATGGTTAAGATGAAATGTATGCTCTGAAAAAAATAAGAAATAAACAATACTTAGTCAACTTTGTAGTGATGACATTCTCTGTACTTACAGAATGTTTGTTTTTATTTATTTGTTTGATTTTAGTGAGAAGAAACATTCTTTCCTTGTGCCCATATCTGAAGTCTTTAGAACTTGGTAAAAGCTACTAAAGCTTGTAATAGCCAAAGTTTACTTAATATTTTGAGGTTTGCCATGTGCTTAATGCAGATCTTCTCTTTTTGATACTCAAAATAAATCTATGAGGTAAGTATTACTATTGTCCCCATTTTACAAATGAGGAAATAGAGTCTGAGAAGGATAGTTTCTTGCACATGGTCACATAGCTAGTAAGTGTCTGATGCAAGATTTCAACTTGATTGTTTCTGATTACATTTATAGTGTTCTATCTATTGTGCAATATAGCCCCACTCTTCTGGAAGAAATTGTGACAATCCTGTAATATTTTCACATAAAAAATGAGATTGGAAGAAATGTTTTTCATAAGCAGACATAGGAGATTTTTTTCAAATGACAATAACATAACCAGTGATCAGACTAAGGAAGTAAAAAGACAGATATTAAAAGATATTGCTATGTCTTTTCAATGTCAAAATTTTAAATAACTTGTGCACAAAAATAAAGGAAGGCACATGGCCAAGAAAATATGGATTAAATAAAATAATGTTAGGGAGGTGGAAGCACAGAATCAGTTGTTTTGCAAAACATCCTAAGAACAAGAATATATGCTTCTCTTAACCATGTTATGTGAAAAGAAAATAACCACTTATTTAAGGCTTAGAGAACATGATTTAATGTTAAGCAGTAAAACAAAAGGCAAAACTGCTAACTCTTATTTTATGCCTGTCTTCTCTATAAAAAAAGATTACATTTTTTTTCAAATTGGAAAGGATGAAAATTTACATCTAAGGGGCCACTGAAACCTCAAATTTGTAAAGGAGTCATAATAATCTAGCATTTCTAAATGAGTTCAAAGCTTCAGATGCAGATTATATATATATATATATATATATATATATATATATATATACATATATACACACACACACACATATATATGTACACACACATACAGATGTATAAATGTGCATGCATATATACATGCGTGTGCACATATGCATATACAAACATATGCATATAGTGTGTGTAAGTGGATATATAGACATATATATGCACATATGTGTGTGTTTATGTATATATATGTATATATATATGTGTATATATATTATATATATATATATATATAGAGAGAGAGAGAGACAGAAAGAGAGAGAGAGAGAGAGAGAGAGAAGAGGGGGGAAGGAAGGGAGGGAGAAGTATTTGTGTATGAGTATACAGATATACATACACATACACATAGAGACAACTAGATGGCTCAGTGGATAGAGCACTTGGCCTGGAGTCAGGAAGACCTGAGTTCAAATCTAGCCTCAGGCGTACCTAGCTTATGACTCTAGGCAAGTCACTTAACCCCTGTTCATGTTAATCAATTAGAGAAGGAAATGGCAAAACACTCCAGGATCTTTGCCAAGAAATCCCAATTGATAGTATGATCCACGGCGTCACAGTCTGACAAAATAAGTGACTCAACAACAAACACACACACACACACACACATATACATGTTTTATATATATATACTCATTTACACATATATGTAACATGCATATATGTATAAATATTATTGTGTACCTATATATAAATGCACTGCACATATTACATGTTTATACTCATTCAAGCTCTCACATATATTTGTGTGTTTGTGTATTCATTTATTCTTATATTTGTACATTTGATTTCCTCTAAACTAATGAAAATTCCTTGAGAGAAAAATTATTCGATTTTGGTCTTTTGTTCTTGGAAAAGCCCAGTATTGAGCAAGTGTTTGACAAATGATTGTTAATTTACTAATTAACTGATGTTGAGCTAGCTATCGAGGATCTCATTCAATTAATTACATAGTTAATGAGTATCTGTAATATGCAAGATCCCATTTTAGCTTCTGAGCACAGAAAGATGAGTAAGATTTTGTCCTTGCCTTTCAAAGATCTTCTAGCCTGTGGTCAGGGCACTGGTGATATTTGATCAGAGAAGTATCATGAAATAAGAATTGTTTAGGAAATTTTTTTTGGCAATGACTCAAAAGTTGAATTGTGGGAGGAGAGCCAGCTCTTCAAGGCAAATCAAAGAGAGATTATTGTAAAAATAGTCATTAGTTGATAAGATGCTTGATAAAATGATAGTGGCAAAACTAGTAATGAAGGGGCTCACATACATTACTGTATATGATGATGAGCTTAGGGATTTATTCATTTATTTTTATTTTGGAAAAAAATTCTTGTAACTCATTTTTTTAAATCAACTGATTTTTAAAATTGAAATAACTCATTTATGTTCCTGACTGCATAATCATGGTTAAATGTTATGGGAGCTATTCCTTTTCTTGGTTAAATATATATACATATATATTTTATATATATAATATATATATAATTGAATAAAATATAAACTTCTAGGAAAAGGTAAAATGCATTGTCAATTCAATTAACTGAAACTTTCTCCAAATGAATGACAAGCATTATGTGTTTTATGTTGGAGGAATATTAGTGAGATTCTTTATAACAACATCAAAAAAACAGAATGTATTTCTCCACTCATCATGTGCGCCCACTACTTCTTGCTCCACTGTGATCTTTACCTCAAAATTGAAACATTGTGCATTCAATAACAGTCCTGCTGGAATAGAAAAAAAAAAACAGTGGTTTGGTAGTTTCAAACTTCAGTTTGAATCTTTCCTCTAGTACCTATAATCTGTGTGTCCTTGGGCCAAGCACTTAATCTTTCTGTAACTCAGTTTACTCTTCAACAAAATAAGGGTTTTGAACGAAATCATCAATGAATAATTGGAAATCCTCAAAAGTCAAATAGCCCAAGCCTTTCATTTTTGTAAATGAAGAAAGTGAAGCCAGAGAAGTAAGTAACATTATACTCTAAAGTATAAAGTATGAGCTACTTCCTTTTGCAGGAAATAAAAGGAACAACCTGTTATTTAACCCATGTTCTCTGACTCCTTCTACATTGTCTTTTACACTGGAAAAGTAACTCTTTTTTGGGAATTCTATTGTTCCTTTAAACCTTAACATGTTATGATTGGTTACTATGAACCAGGTGAGGTGAAAATAAACTGTACCACCCACACATATACACACGTATACATACATTGAAACAAACAAAAAAAGAAAATCACTAGGCTAAGGATTAAATCTCTTTATAGTGAATAACATTTTAAATTTAACTGAACAAGAGCAAAAATCAAAAATACTGTTACTGGATGAAAAAATAATTTAAAATTCAAGGTTACACTTTGTTTTAATTACAAATTGTAAACTTCTCAAAATATCACCATTCTTTTAATTTCTGTAACAAAAAAAAATAAATATCTCTTTTTAAAGACATGAATGACTATCATATATACACAAAGAATATATTTTGGTTCCCACCCTTATGTAAGGAATATATTTGTCATTTTTTTATTATAAAAGTAATAATAATTCACGTTTTGTGGTTTTTGGGTTAGCAAATCATTTGCATATAACAATCTGTGAGACAGGTGTTAGAGGTATTATAATTTCTTTTTACAAATGAGGAAATTGAAACTCTGAAGTGACATGCCTTTCTTTTGTCCATCCAGTTGGCAAATATCTGAGGTGAGATCCAAGCCCTGTTTTCAAGTCTCATCCCTTTTCCACTATACCATCCGAGTTTCCAGTTTTCAAAAAAGCAATGCCTTTGCTCTGGACTTGTCCTGTTCATAGTTGTCATTCTACATTTAAATGCTACTACTCCGGCATCTTTAACAATTAGAATATGGTGTCCTCCTGGCAGTGATTCTTTTAATCAAGATAGAACAGCAAGAGCTGAGGACAGGCTATTTTGAAACGTAGTTTTGAGGATTGGTTAATTAAAATTAAAATCTCAATACTTCAGACTAAAGCTGTGCAGTGGGAAGGGGAGAGGGAGAATAGGATCAGCTGTACTAAGAGTGTCAACATACATGTGTATTCTCATTTCCTAAAATTCCCTAAAAAAATTATGATTAGGGAAAGGGATGAATAAGCTGTTAATCTAGACATGAGAAGAATCACAGAATCCAAACCTCTCTTTTTACAGATGAGGAAATTGATGTTTAGGGAGTTTAAGTGACTTGTTTGTGTTATATTTAAATTCACATCTCCTATCTGCAGAGCCTAGTTTCATTTCTCTATAACTCCCCTTCCCTAATGGAAAAAAGGCAGGCTCTTAAATACTGCATATCCATCATTGTGCATAACTAATAACATCTTCCTGAAAATGAATATGGAATTGGATCCACAAACTGCCTTTGGCTTCTAGGTACAACAGGTGAAAAGATCAATCACATGTCTAAAACTGAGCCATCGGCTCATTTCTTTCACTGTACAAAGAACTTAAAACATCTGATGGCACAGGAAATTTATAAAAAAGGAAATGGACCTGTGAAATTTTGCGTCCAGGAATTATAACCACAAGCTAGAGAGAATTCCAAAAGATGTGCTTAATGTGAAACACATCACTCTAACAAGTCCTAATGTATTCAGGTCCCTTTTCAACTTGCTGAGTGCTTATTACTTACATTTTTTTTCTAAAATCTATCACTTTGCATATGTCTTTAAATAAATGTGCCTATTAAAAAGGAGGCCCTTAGCTTCTTTGCCTAAAGTGGCTACTATAAATTGAAATGTGACTGTCTCCTCATCTCTGACAGAAATAGCTTAAGGGAATGTTTTGGGGGAAGCAAAACAAATATCAAGTTCTATTTTTTTTCAGCAAATAAAAAAAAAGATGCCAATTATTAACAAAGTATAAGAAGTTGATGCTTAATCCGAAGCCTTCCCTTTTGGAGCAAAGTTTAAGTCATATTTTTAAATTGAAAAAAATGAAAACTCACTAATTAATGATTTGTGTGCATGTATATCACATTGACAATAAAAATAGCTTGCTGTCACTATGCATATCTACAACAATTATTTGCCAAGATCATTTGTGATAGGAACAATATCCTAAGGCTTTATGCCACATATGTTAGGCTAGCTTTTTTTCCCTCCTTTTCCTACTTATATGGCATTGAAACCATCCTGTGGACTCACTTGGCTCAGAGGGCACTAAGACTATGGTTGGTGACATAGCTTTCTGTTGGCATAAGTTTTTACACATGTATATGCATACATATACATATAAACACATATGTGTATACAAATGTGCACATGCCTGCATACACACATATGTATGTACTGAAGCTATAAGGAATAACCAACTCTTCCAGGCTTCTTATCTGTGTAATAGCATGGGCTCCGCTGAATTATTGTATATCTTTGTTTGATCTTTTCCCTGCTCAGAATATACTTCACCACTTTCTTTTTGTGTGTTATCTTTTCTTATTAGAGTGTAAGCTCCTTGAAGGCAGGAACAATAGTTCATTCTGCATGAATTTGTATTCATCCCAGTATCTGGCATATAATACAGCAAATACTGAATAAATCCTTCTTTATTGAATGACTTCCACAACTATCTTTAACTAAACTTCTTTTTGTAAATTGTCAGGTGTTTTACAAGTCTTAATTTCTTTTGATTTTAAATTCAAACTGAAAGATAAACCTGAGTCAGATCTTACCTATCTTTGAATTTGTATTTATCCAAGTAGATCACAATTTTACATTATGAGAGATTTTGTTTAAATATTTTGAGTTTGTAATAATCACAAACATTATCACAATACTAACTAGCATTTTATATAGCAATTTAAAATTTTGAAAGCACTTTACAAATACTATCTAAATTTAATCTTGCAACACTCCTGGGAATAGTGCCTTGTTAATGTATTGTTAATACCATATGAAGATTTTCCCATCCATTTATAGGCCCACATGACCTGTTTGAGTCACATGAGTCTGAGACACATGGAAGTCTGAGTCACACATGAATTTGTGATGGGAGGAGCTTGCTAAATGGGTAGAGCAAGAATGGGTGCAACATAGCTGAGAGGAAGTGAGACAGAGCAGTCAGAACTGGGAGACAGAAACATACAAAGGAACAGCTAGTATGAGTGAGAACCAGGGAGTCATTTTTATTGAGGGTGTTTGTGGGAAGGCTTGGGGATGTGGGTGCCCTATGCATAGATTTCTTTGTGGCTATGATGAATTTGGCTTTCTGGTGTTTGAATAAATGTTTTGATTCTGCCTTCACTGAAGAGAGTCTGCTGTCTTTTGTGATTCACAACTTTGCCAGCATATTCATAACCCCTGTAGGCTCTTTGAGGATTGCACTGGTGCTACAAATATTTATTATCCCCATTTTACATATGTTGAAATGAAGTCAAATAAATGGAGGTTAAGTGACTTACCTGGGGTCATACAGCAAGAAAGCGTTCTAGATTGAACTTCAACTCAGGTCTTTCTGACTTCTAGGTCTATTGTGTGGCATTCCCAGTAATATAGAGAAGTTTGAGTACAAAGCATATCCAAGGCACTATCAAAGTAGAAGGGTGCCTATCGTGTCAGAGACAGAGATTGTGAAGACCCATGAAACCACATAATCCAAATAACTAATTTCACAGCTGAGGAAACTGAGTCCTAGAGAGGTAAAGTGACTTTCTCAGTGTCTCATGAACAGTAAACATCAAAAGCAATACTTGAATCCATGTACTTTGAGTACAGGGAAAGACTTTTTTCTTATTATTGTTCTATGCTACCTTCTAGATCAGAACTTATTTTCTACAACCTGAAAGGATTTTCAGCAAGGATACATTCCTGACATGTTCTTCTAGATTCTATTTTTTTGATTTCCAAGAATGTAGAATTCACCAAACTGAGAAAGCCCATTTTACTTTTGAACAGTACTAATTGCTAGGAACATGTGGTTTTTTGTTTGTTTTTTTTCTTTTCTAGTCAAAATCTTCCTCCTTGAACTTTCTATTCATTGTTCCTATTTCTGCCCTTAGGCCAAGTAGAGCAAAGCCAATCGTTTTTAATTATCACTAAAATATCTCCACCTCTATTCTTATATTTCATAATCAATATTAAATGACCCTAGTTTATTTTTTCAACCAATCTTAGTATACCATGGTTTCAAATCACCTCATCCTTCTGTTCATCTTCCTTTGGACAGGTTCCAACTAAGTAACGTCCTTCTTAAAGTATTACACCAAGAACTGGACACAATTCTCTAGTCATGATGTTCTGGGGTTCTAATCCCTTTTGCTTGAGACCCCATATTTTTATTAATACAGCCTAATATTGTATGAGGGGACTGCTATACCATAATGTTTGATATTACTGATATTGTAGCACATTTAACATCAAAGCTTTTCTCAAATGAATTGCTATTTGATTGTATTTTAATGATATTAAAAGAAGGAAGGACAAGGATACAGCAGGAGAAAAGGGGATGAAGAAAAGTAAATAATATCATCTACAATTGGGGTGTACAGTAGAAGTTTCTTCTATATTAAAATGGACGTGGTAGGGAAATGTATGTCACATTAACCTCATTTTCATTTCAACAGGTCAAATGAGTTACAATATTTCCTCTCTCCCCCCACCCAAACACACACATACAAAGATTTTGTTATAGAAAACATTGAACTCAACAGGATCAAAGGGAGGAGAATAAAAATAATTTTAAAATTATCTGTCCAAATAAAATAATATGTTAGCATATAACCCTAGTAAATTTTTCAAGCAGCAATTTATTCATAATAAATTTTGTCATCGAAAGAATAGACCCAGGCTAAATTGGACATGGTATTTGAAATTCAAACCCATTAATACAATAATAAATCTAAACATGAATACATGTAAATCTATAAAACACCAAGGCAAACACTGAAATAAAGAAACAAAAATATCAAGTGGTTGATAAGAACCATAATAAGGATTTTATCCAGACCATGTGATACAAAATGAAATAACATAGTAGGAAAAGAAAGGAATCTTGAAAAGCAAGTCCCCTTCCAGCAAAATTTACTTCATGCTTCCAGTGATATAAATATATAGTAATTATTTTCAGCAGTTGTGTCATGGTTTTACTAATAACAAAGATGAAAATATTCTCTGACTCTTTAATAAGAAATAGAAGCTGACCACTGAGGAGGGGACAGAACTAGAGGAAAGAAAAATAATATGTACAGAATATCAGTGTAGCACCTGCCTCACTTATCCAGCTGAGAACCCCACTCATGATTAGGGTTCCCTAGGTGGTCAGGAATTACTGCTGATCCCTCTGAGTTGTATGGGTAACCCAGGGACTAGAGATTCTAGTCCTGTAATTCAGAATCCTACACTAGTATATTTATAGAAAGTGATTTAATAAGAAGGTATAGAAGAATAATTTGTATAAAAATATTCTATCCAAACCAGTGGCATATTAGTCTCTTGATCATCAAAATCATAGGGAGGTGTATTTATAGAGAACACATGTGGCAAAGACTACCTAGTAACTCTTGACTGGAATTTTTTTTATCATTCAGAGTCTTCATGGATTTGTCCTTCTATGTGACTCTCTGCTGGGTTCCAAAAATTGGTGTCTTCCTAAATCCCATAGTTGTCACTTCTCTTCAGAAAGTGTTTTCCTCACTAAAACTCCTAGCCCATTTGGGTGATTGTATTTCCATGTCCATTTATAGATACTTCTACTGCCATGGGTTATCACTGCTATGATTGCCATTGCTACTTCTCCATCTTGTCAGCATGACTTTTGATGAGGTCTTTGTATTTACTCATCTCACAAGAGGTTTAGACACTAAAAAAATACTCATTTCCATAAGACTAGGTAAGAATATATAGAAGGAGACACACACAGCCATATTTAATAGGCAGGGTCTTCTCAGCCTTAACCTAATTTTGAAACCAGGATAAAGAAGTTCTCTCCTCTAGAAGCTTCCAATGAAACAGAATGATACTTGGATGGATCATCTCCTTTGTTATAGATGCTTGGTACAGCAGCCTTAATCAGTCAGTCCACAAGCATTATATAACTACTTTTATCAATATAAATGTATATATTTTCTATGCAATATATTTAAATATGTAAACTTTTTATAAATTTATAAATATATACATAAATGTTAATCAAATACATTAATATTTTAACAAAAATGTGTTAATATTACATATATAAAACTCATCCTCTCACTTATAATGATCCGTCTTTTTCCTATATCTACTAAAAATGTTATTAGTGACTGTGTTTTGCACTATGTATTGCTACTCATTACTGTTATGCAATTCTTATCTCTTCAATGAAATCACATGTACTCTAAGATTGATCAAATTTTGTGCCCCATCTTTAGCCCTAAAGTACCTAGCACAATTTCAAACATGTAGTTGTGTTCAATGAATAATTATTTTATTACACTGAATCATTTTAATTTTGTTCAGTCATGTCTTCTTTCCACTACTTGATTGCAAAATCTTTAAGAGTAGGGACAGGTTATTCTTCTTCTTTGTATCACACGTGATTCCAAATGCAATGCCTTCTATAAAGTAGGTTCTTAGTAAATATTGTTACGTGAGTCAATACATCCTTCCCTAGAAGCACTATTTTTACACCTAATCTTGCAATGTCAACAGAGCACTCGTTCTGGACTTACCAAAATGAAGGGACTAGAATGGACATAGAAATGTCTGACATAAAAGAACCCATCTAACTAATTTCTGAGATATTCATCAACAGAAGTATGTCCACAAGATAATTATTGGGGCCCTAGGAAGCATAAAGGTTGTCCATTAAGGGACTGAACAATTCCAAACTTTATTTCCAAGGTACTAACAACATTACAGAAATCACGTATCCTTTGTAATAGTTTGAAGAAACATAAAAAATGCATAAAGCTTTCAAGATTTTAATTTTCTTACTTTTCAGAGTAAATAGATATGCACATTGATATACTTGATGCCCACAAGACATCATTTATGCATTATCACAATAGATATTTATTTGACCCAGAGATAGTATAAATATAATTGTCCATGTTACAAATAAGAACACTGGGAACTGAAGAAGTTAGGGGCCTTACTCCAGGTTAAAAAGCTGGTAAGAATAGCATGCAGATGTATGATTTCATTAACTTAGTGTAGCAGTGTTAAACTCAAATAGAAAGAGATTTTTGAAGGCGACGTGTTGAATTCGAAAACTATAAATTAATATGATTTATGCTGTACTGCTTTTTGAAATTCATTTTGTTAAACAATTTCTAATTATACTTTAAACATGTTCCAGAGGAGTTTTGCAAGGAGTTTGACACCTCTGATGTAAGAAACTCCTATATAATCAAACTCCTTTTAACAATGCGGTTCTGCAGCTCCTCTCAAATTTAGGCTTGGAAAGTTTACTGGAGCACCAAAAAGTTAAGAGACATGTCCAAAGGATCTGGGCAAGGCAATGTAATGGCAAGTAAAGTGGAACTTTTTGTTCTCTTTTGCTTTGGAGTGTTTCTCAACACTAAGGCAATCAAATACCTTTGATTCTTGCCTTTTTTTCAAACAAGATATTAGGAGAATTATGTATTGATGTTTAACTAAATTGGTATTGTAAACCCCTAAATTTGCTTTCCTTAGAAAAGCGGAACAAAGGATCTGTGCTAGCAGCCCTCCTGTGTGCTCATGTTATTGGTCTTACACAGCCACAGTAGTGGCAAGTAGCATTGCTGTTACAGGTGGAGGGGGTTAGGGCTTGAAGTCAGGTCACATTGGGTCTAAGGACAACTCTCTCCCCTATATCTCATTCATAGTTTGTAAGGGAATCCAAATCTCCTGAAACTAAACCAGCTTTTCTTTTTATTAGACCATTTTTGTTGGTCATGCTGTTATTTGTGCTAAATAGGAAGAGTAAATTCATTAATCATTTGTTTCTGCTATTTCAGTGACTTAGATACCTGGTATTCTGGAGGAAATAGGACATTGACAAGGAATATTCACCCACATAGTTCCCAAATCCAGAAATAAGAAAAGGCTTGAAAATGTTTTCAATGACTTTTACAAAGGCATCCAAGCATAGACCTTGAATGCAACTCTTATTCCAATCTTATCACCAAAGGATTTCACACCCTCTTTGAAAAGTAGTGGGAGAGTTAGAAGACCAATGTCATTTCTCACTACTTATTAGTTGAATAGCCTTGGATCAGTTTATTAATTTCTAAGTTGTCAGTTTCCTTATCTATACAATGGGGACAATGACATTTGTTCTTTCTGCCTATCTCATAGGAAGGGAAGACAGGAAATTGTAGAGTGACAAGGTACTATGCAAACTGTAATGTACAGGTGTCGAACTTGAGGAATCCATTTCTTCTTTCACTTTAAAGCCAGTGCTGTAAAGCATCATCACACGTCCACTGTTATTATAACTAATTACACCTTTAAGTTCCCTGGAAGGCACTACCGACACTGAAGATCATCTCCATTAAACCATCATTTTAAGTGCTATTTCTGTTTAATCTTCACTCATCTATAGTTGACTCCCCCCACAAAAGAAATCATGTATATGCATATATGCACATGTGTATGCATAGGTATGCATATGCAGATTATGTGTATACACATATATATGATGTATATATGTACATATATGTATAGATATAGATATAGATATAGATGATATAGATATAGATATTTGATGTTCATTCAATTGAATCAAAATTCAAAACTCCATGGACGATAGCATGCCAGGTCCTTCAATCTTCCACTATCTGTCAAAGTTTGGGCAAGTTTATGTTTCTTATTTCCATGATACTCTCTATCCATCTCATTCTTTACTTTTTATCTTCAAGCTTTTCCAACATCCGGATCTTTTCTACTGTGACCTATCTTCTCATTGCGTGGCCAAAGCATTTAAGCTTCAGGTTCAGTATTTGACCTTACAGTGAATATTCTGAATTATTTTCTTCAAGTATTAACTGATTTGATCTCCTTGTTGTCCAAGGAGCTTTCAAAAGTCTTCTGCAGCAGACAGTTCAAAAGCATTGGTTCGTGGCACTCAGATTCCTTATAGTCCAACTCTCACAGCCATATATTTCTAATTGGAAAACAAAGAAACAAACATAATTTTTATTATATAGACCTCTGTTGGCAAGGTGATGTCTATGTTTTTTAGTATGTTCTTCAGTTTCACAATAGAATTCCCTTCCAAGAAACAAGCCTTGAACCTTAATATTCCTTAATAACATATTTTAATGGCTGCAGTAACATATGCACAAATACATACACATAAATATATTTGTAATTGTCATGACACAGATTATTTTACCTTGGTAGTTCCTTACAAAGACACCTGTTAAATTTTATCTTAGCATTCCTAAGAACCTACCATAATGCCTGAAACATAGTAGTTGTTTAATAAAGTTTGCTGAATTAAATGCTCACTCTCCACTGAATTGCTTCTATAGTAATAAAAAAGAAGTCCTTTATAGGTAAAACCTTAAAGAAGTTTTAGATATCAGCGGACATTATTACTCTCATAACTAGTGAAAACTCACAGCGTTGGATGTGTTCTTGGTTGAATAAAATGTTCACAATGGAATACAAAATTTGGATAGCCCTAAAGCTCTAGGCTCTTTTAAACTACAAGATTACATTTCAGTTTGGCACAGATGCTTTGTAATACAGTTAGATTTTTTTCTATATTTATATGGCAGATTTTTATGAGGAAATGAAATAATATATTGCTGTCAGTGAATTAAGTTATGGTAAGAATTTGCCGGTAATAAATTTGAATAAGAATTCACTTTATAATTCACTTTCATAGCATAGTTAAGCCTGTAATGAACTATTTCATCTGTTTGACCATAGGGTTTTATAGAAATCAGGCCTGAGATCTTCCAGTGCCAAGATGACAGAACAAGGAAGAAAACTAAGAAGCCCTCCCAAATACTCCTCCACAAAACTACATAATAATCTCAGAACTGATCTAGCAATAGGGAAGCAGCTTAAGAGTCTGGCAAGAAAGATCTGTCTCACTGGGTTGAGAGGGGAGCAAGGTCTAAGAGAATCAGAAGTAGGCAGACTCACAGTAGAGGATCTTACACAAAGTCCAAGCCTGGATCTATCCATCAATGAGGCCCACTCTCCTGCAAACCAGCAGCCTGCAAGCAAGTGAGCAGTCTATGCAGCACATCACGGCATGACCCCAAGGACTCCACTCCTAGAAAAAACTGCGAGCCTTGACCCCGTTACTGATCAGGAATGAAGTCCCCTTCTTCACTCCCACCTTTGGGGATGGACAGATATAAGCCCCAACAGACAGATAGACAGACAGACACGCGCACACACACACACACACACACACACACACACACACACACACACACACACACACACACACACACGAAAATATCAAGTCACAAAAAAGGCAGAAAAAGAGCATAATTTGTTTTTTTTAAAGATCTTAACTATGTTGCTATGATGTTCATTTGGGTCAAGGCATAAATAGTGTAAATAGTGTCAAAATGGCTACATGAAGGCTCAAAGAAAAATGCAATTTGGTCTCAGACCCAAAAGGATTCCTGGAAGTGCTTAAAAAGGATGTTAAAAAACAAATTAGAGAAGTAGAAGAAAAATTTGGAAAATAAATGAGAGAAATGTAAGGGAATCAAGAAAAAAGTCAATAGCATGGGAATTCTACCAAACACTTAAAGAAAAATTACTCCCAATGTTATATTAACTATTTGGAAAAATGGGTGAAGGAGTCCTACTAAATTTCTTTTACAACACAAATATGGTGTTGATGCTTCAACTGAAAAGAGACAAAATAGAGAAAGAAAATTATAGACCAAACTCCCTAATGGATACTGATGCAAATTTTTAAATAAAATACTAGTGAAAAGATTACATCTATATACCACAAGGATCATATACCATAGAAAATTTAGATTTATACTAGAAAAGTAGGACTGGTTCACTATTAGGAAAATTATTAGCATAATTGACCATATCAACAACAAAACCAACAGAAATCATATGATTATGACAAAAGATGCAGAAAAAAATACCTTTTGACAAAATATAGGACCCAATAATATTTGAAAAAAAATAGTGAGCAAAGGAGTAAATGGAGCTTCTGTTAAATGATAATTACTATTTATCTAATACTATCAACATTATCTGTAATGGGAATAAGCTAGAAGTCTTCCCAATATAATCAGAAGTGAAGCAAAGATGCCTATTATAATATCTATTTAATACTGTACTAGAAATGTTAACTATAACAATGAAAATTTTAAAAATGAAGGAATTAGAATAGGCAATGAGGAAATACAATCATTGAAAATCCTAGAAAATCAATTCAAAAATTCCTTGAAACTATTAAAACATTAGCAAAATTGCAGAATATAAAATAAACGCACATAAATCATTAGCCTTTCTATGTATTACCCACAAAGTGCAGCAGGAGAAGATAGAGAAATTCCATTTAAAATAACTGTAGACAATTTAAAAGACTTGGAAATTTACCTGCTAAGGCAAACCTGGGAAGTATATGAACACAATTATAAAACACTATTCATGCAAGTAAAGTCAAATTTAAACAACTGGAAAAAATGTTAATTTTTCATGGTTAGGCTGAATCAACATAATAAAAATGACAATTCTACCTAACTTAATCTATTCATTCAGTGCTATGCCAATCAAACAATCAAAAAATATTTTATAGAGGTAGAAAGTCAAAAGAGAATTCACCTGGAAGAACAAAAGTTCAAGCTTATTGAGGGAATCAAGGAAAAAAAAATATGAAAGAAAACTGTCTAGCCACAACAGATATCAAACTGTATTATAGAGTGGTAATTATCAAAAAAATCAAGTACTGCCTAAGAAATAGAGTGATGGATCAGTGGAATAGGGTGTAATAGCAACCACACTTGGCATACCCAGGATGTCTGCTAGCACATTTTTTTTTTGATATACTTTTCTAAAGGAAAGCAACTTTCAAAGTGTCAACAACATTACTTTAATTAAACATACACATCATTGAGTCAGTTCAGGAGAGGGGTCAGCACCCTGAACAGAGACCCAGACAAGCAGAGAAATTACAAACAGAGAAAATAGCACAGATCAATAGACAAGGCTTCTAATTGTCTGAGAAATTAGCCCAGATCAACAAAAAGATCTAACAGTCTGACCAAGGTTATACATACATAGTTACCACAGAGAGAAATACCAAACAACATCTGGGTTTTCAAAGCAAGGGAGGCTACTTAACAGCTACCCAGAGTCTCCTCTGGCCAAATCACATGAACATCCCTCCAATGACTGAGCCCCCAAAGCAAAATGCTAACCTCAGACTATATATATATACTTCTCAGAGCCAGATGGCATCACAACCCTTGTGACCCAGCGCCTCATTAGAAATTAGCCAAAGGTGTGAGCTTTGCCAAATAAGCCTCCCCTAATCAAGCTTTCTTTAATGGGCTTCTTTATTTTTAATGCATTTCTTTCCCATCCATGAATAGACCCATGTGACCTTCTTGAGTCACATGTAAGCCTGAGTCATATGAGCCTGTGGTGGGAGGAGCTTGCCAAATGGGTGGAGCAGGAAGGGGTTCAACAGGAAGTGAGACAGAGAAGTCAGAGCTGAGAAAGAGAGACCAGGCAGATGAAATAGCATGAGTGAAAAAAATGTGATTTTGCTTAAGGGAGTTCATTTATGGGAACTCTCTAATGGAGGGAAGGCTTGAGGATGTTGGTGCTCTCTGAATTGATAATGTATATAGACTTCTTGGTTTACTATGATGGATTTCTTTGTTACTATTATGGATTTGACTTTCTGATATTTGAATAAATGTTCTGGTTTCATCTTCCATGGGAAAAGATGTTATATTTTGTGATGTAGAACTATGCCAGCATATTCATAGCAAACACAGTCACTGTAAGTGCTGCATTGGCATTACAGCTCCATGTGAGGCCTAGTAATGGGCAGGGAACATTCTATTAAGATCATATAGAGTAGGTACAAATTACATTATAGTAAATAATCATAACAATTTGGTATATGATAAACACAAAGACCCAAGCTTTTGGAATAAACATCCGCTATTTGACAAAAAATTCTGAGAAAACTGGAACACAGTATGGAAGAAATTAGGAATGCACCAACATCTTCCACCATATAGGAAGATAAGTCAAAATTGGTAACTGATTTACACATAAATAGTGATAGCATAAACATTAAGACAGTATGGAATAGTTTATCTGTCAGATTTATGGATAATGGAAGAATTTAAGACAAAAGACGGTATGCAATATATTATAAATTGTAAAATAGATAATTTTGATGATATAAAATTAAAACAGTTTTGCTGTAACAAAACCAAAGTAACCAACATTATAAGGAAAGCAGAAAACTGGGGTAAATTTTAGAAACAAATATCTCTGAGAAAGGCCTCATTTCTGAAATCAAAAGAAAATTGTGTCAAATTTATAGAAATGCCAGTTATTCCCCAATTTGATAAATACTCAAAGGATATAAATAAGTAATTTTCTGTCAAAGAAATCAAAACTATCTATAGTCATATAAAAATGCTATAAAGCATTATTAATCAGACAAATGTGATTAAAGAAATTTGAGGTACCACCTCTTATGTACAAGAGTGGCTAATATGATAAAAAAAATCAAAATGTTGGATGTCAGAGGGGGTCTGGGAAAACTGGGACACTGTATATATATAGCAGCTACTTTTTGTAGTGGCTAAGAATTGGAAATCGAAGGGATGTCCATCAACTGAGGAATGGCTAAAGAAGCTGTGGCATATGATTGCAATGGACTACTATTGTGCTATATGAAATGACAAGCAGGATGATTTCAGCAAAAAAAAAAAAAACCTGGAAAGATTTACATGAACTGATGCATAGTGAAGCTAACAGAAGCAAGAGAATATTGTAACAGCCATGTTAAATGAAGAGTTTTTAATGACAGCTATTCTCAGTAATACAATGATCCAAGGAATTGCCAAAGGACTAATGATGAAGCATGCTATCTACCTCCACAGAAAGAACTCCTTTTGATTGAATACAGAATAAAGCATGCTGTTTTTCACTTTAATTCTTTTTTCTTTTGATTCTTCTTGTATGAAATAACTAATATGGAAATGTTTTATATAATTGTACATATATAAGCTATATCTGATTGCTTACCATCTTAGGGAGAAGGGAGGGGATAGAGAGAGGGAAAGACAGAATTTGGAATTCAAAACTTTATATGAAAATGTTAATAATCATGAAAAAAAGAAACTAGGCCCAAGGTGAGATGTATACAATGGATTGAGTTACTTTAATAGAAATGTTAGAATTTTAAGTGATCACTATAATAATACAGCATTAACTCATTTAAAGGGGAAAACCATTCCCTACAGACATTCAGAGAAAGGAAAATCAACAAGCAATGGAAAATTTCTTAAGAAAAAAAGCCATGTACATATTTTGGGAAAGAAAAATATACAAACAGTACCAGGATAGCTCAGGCTTAGGAGAAATGAGGTCTCTAGGTCATCACTCCAAGAACACTGTTTTCTAATCATTAACTATGGTTGACAGAAATGAGTACATATATTTCCTAATCCATGAATTATTAACAAAATCCTTCAAACCTTTTCCATGTTCAGTCAGTCAGATTCACAATACTACCTCTATGCTAGCTACCATTTTTTTCTTCAATGGATCCAATAAAAGAATTCTTGGTAATAGGTAGTTACTAGAAACATAGAGACCATAGAGAGGAGAGTTATTTTAATGCTCTGAATGTTTTCCTGTAGAAGATCCACATTTTTGGAACTCGCCTCACTCATTAATCTCTTCTGAGCCTGAGGTTCACAATCTTTCTATCTACCATCCAAGCATAGGCTTCTCTGCTTGCTCTCATCTTCATGGAACAAAATGCCCCTTCCAAGATCAACTGATTACCAAAATTTTCATCATTATACTATTTAACTCAATCTTGGATACTAGACAACTTCCCACCTTCCCCATCCTCCTCTCCCCTCTAATTGGAGGACTACAGGGAACATACAGAGGATGTCTGACTGAATGTCCAATAAACACACTAAACACAATATATGTAAAACAGAACTCACTATCACCTGCTTAACTCTCTCCTATCTTCTCTGTTGCTGATTTGGTTATTGTCCTTCATTCTCGAAGAGAACCAATATCACATCACTATGCTTGAGTCAAGATTCAGTATGTCTTACTGTGGCTTCTCAGGCCAATATGAACTTGGAATGCTCTACCATATATCAGGCACAAGTAGTCCATGTGAACATTGGGGATGTACACTCCAAACTTGCACTTCCTGTGTTTCCTCTGAGCTGTTTCAATTCTGCTTTGCCCGTAGAGTACAGCACCTTCTCTGATGTGGGAACACCATGATGAGTGGTCCTGTGCCAGTGTCTCCCATGTCACACAGTCAATTTCAAGTCTTGAGAGAGAACCTTGAGAGTATCCTTCTAACACTTCTTCTGACCACCATGTTAATGCTTGCCCTATTTGAGTTCCACATAAAATAGTCTTTTTGGCCTGGTTGCTTTTTGTATTTGAACAACATGGCCAACCCATCAGAGTTACACTCTCTGAAGCAGAGATTGAGTGCTTGGCAGGTTAGTGCAAGTAAGAACCTCAGTGTCTGGTACCTTATCCTTCCAAGTGATCTTCAGAATCTTCCTAAGACAATTCAAATGAAAGTGATTCAGTTTCCTGGAATGACACTAGTAGACTATGAAGGTTTCACAGGCATACAACAAAGATTTTAGATCCACAGTTCTATAAACCTTCAGTTTGGTAATCATACTTTCCTGTAGTATTAATGTGATTGAAGATCTTCCCCACCCATTCAATAGGCTTCAGGTAGGCCTAGGTGGGAAAGTTTTATTATATCTTTGTTTGTAAGTAGGCTTAAAGCCACTATTTACTAGGTGCTAAACTGAAGTGAGCATGAAGCCCTCGGGACCCTAAGGGGAGTTACTAAGACCAGAGTAAATGGTATGTGCACTGAGTTCTAATCGATCATGAATTCAGCCAATCAGAGAACTGAGTCCTAGCTGATCAGATGCCAGCTAGGATTGTATAAAAGAAGAGCCCAGAACTGGAGAAGAGCAGAATTGAAGAGGAGAAGAGAAATGAGAGCAGCAGAATTGAGAGTAGTAGAACTAGGAGCAGCAGAACTGAGAGGAAGACATTGAGGCAGAAGACATCAAGAGGGCACTGAAGAACAGAAATTGAGAGAACCAGTGTCAGAAGAACTGCAGAAAAGAATGTTGGGGGGAGAGTCAGGATTCTAGTGATTGTTTATAGGAAGGACCTAGCAGGGGGGGGAAGGCCACAGGTTGACTTAGTTCCTTGCTGTAAAACTGTAATACAATTTCCTTGTCACTACATTGAGGTGGGTTTACTGGTTTTGGAATATGATTGCTGTTATTTTGAACTGGGGAATTGGTTCTCGAATTTGAGCTACTGGAATCTGAAAAAAAATGTTATACTTCCTCTGCTTTCTACATAGAAAATTTTTCAAAGTTTGTGATTCTGAGCCATTCAGGCATGTTCATGGTCCTCTTCGAGGTCATGAATCTTGCCTTAATGATGTATTTCCTTTGGAGACTCCTAAATACTGAACTAGATGTAGCAATGCATGCATCAACCTCATTATTAATGTGGACATCCCTGGAAAGCACACTACCAAGGCAAGTGAATTTATCCTCAGCATCCAAAACTTTTCCATTTGCTGTAATTGATGGTTCCATACATGGATGGTGTGGTGGTAGCTGATGGAGCACCTGTGTTTTCTTGGTATTAATTGTTCGGCCAAAATTAGCACAAGCAGCAGAGAAATGATCCATACTTCATTGCCTCTTGCCTTCAGAGGCTGCACTGAGTGCACAATCATCTTCAAACAGAAAATCCTGCCCCAACACTCCCTCCACTTTGGTCTAGGCTTGTAACCCTTTCAAGTTGATGGATTTACCATTAGTCCAGTACCTGACTTTGATACCATCTTCATCCACATTAAAAGCATTTGACAACATGGCTGGAAACATCATGCTAAAAAGCATGGGATCAAGTACACATCCTTGTTTCACACCGGTGGTGACTGTGAAGCCACTAGAGCATTGTCTATTATCTAGAACCCTGGCAAACATGCCATCATGAAATTGATGTATCATGCTGATGAACTTCTCTGGGCAATCAAATGTTGGCATAATTTTCCATAAGCCCTCATGAGTAACAGTATCAAAGGCCTCAGTCAGATCTACAAACCTTCTATACAAATCTTTGTTCTGCCCCTTGCATTTCTCCTGGAGTTGATGGGTAGCAAATACCATATCAACTGTTCCTTGGCCCTTTCTGAAGGAACACTGGCTCTCCAGTAACTGACCATCTTCCAGGTGAAGGATGAGTCTATTAAAGAGGACTCTGGCAAGAAACTTGCCAGCAATGACTAACAGAGAGACCCCCTTGTGAGTGTCACAGGGCAATCTGTGTCCTTTACCTTCATGGAGATGGACAATGGAGGCACCCTTGAACTCCTGGGCAATAACCTCCTCTTGACATATAACCTGGAAAATTTCATTCAGCTTTTGTATGAGCAATGGACTCCCTACCTATCAACTGGAATCGAATAAACACCAGGTACTTTGCCACATGAAAGGAGCCTAATGGTGTTCAAACCTCTTCTTAATTTGGGAGAGAAAAATAATAGTTTACTTATAAGATTTATGGAAAAGCAAAGAAGTCATGACACAACAAGAGATAGAAAGCATAACAAAATGCAAAATGGATAATTTTGATTCTGTTAAATTGAAATGTTTTTGTACAAAAAAAGTCAATGCAACAAAGATTAGGAGGGAAGCAGAAAACTAGGAGAAAATTTTTACAACTAGTATTGCTGATAAAGGCCTCATCTTTAAAATATACAAGGAACTGGGCCAAACTTACAGGAATACAAGTCATTCCCCAATTGACAAAGGATATGAACAGACAGTTTTCAGAGGAAGAAATTAAAGTTCTGGTCTCTCAGATGATGTTTTATGATGACTAAAGAGGGTATAAAAAGCTAGAACAGAGCTATTTGCAAGGGCTCTCACTCTTGGTGGAATGCTGATGTGGAGACTCTGGGCAGCTGTAGTTACAAGCCCTCCAGTTTTAAACTCGGATGTTCAGACTTTGTTAAACTCTAGTAAATATGAATTGAAGTCTGTCTGTTCATGTTTGTAATTTGTTTATATTTGCTCTGAAGTTCAGGGTGCTGGCTTTTTCCTCTGAACTAAGTGAATGATATTTGTGTGTTGGATTAAAGTAAGATTATTAACCCCTTAAAGTTGCTTTCCTTAGAAAAGCAGATCAAAAGAACCTGTGTTGGCAGCTTTTGTGTGATAGTTGTTAGTGGGTCTTATACCCCTTCAGCAGCTGCTCACAGATTGTTGCAATGAAAGGTGTATTTGTGACAGGATCTCCAAATTAAGAGGAAAGTATGGTGTTTTGGGGTACTGGGGTGGTTAAATATTTCCCAATTTTTGGATTGCTCTTTGTACTCGGGGTGACTATAGTTCTATGGAGCCCCAGGAGCAACAAAGGCCTGAAGGAAAACAGGCCAGTGGTTTCCCAGGAGCCCAGAGCAGGGTCCCTGGAAGATAAGCCCTCCTTCCAATGCTTAAATTGATAAGCCTGGCTCCAGAGGACTGTGCTGAAAGAGTGAATGTTTTGAGACTATATTGTATGAGGAGTTTTGGAACAATATTCTGCCCAAATTTGAGTCCCACCATTAATCCCCTTTATGTTTTCGTCTTTGTCTCTGTCCTACACCCTGTAATGGTTTGAAACAGTTTAAGGCATAGTTCTGGGTAGATTGCCCAAGACTAGTCCCCGGAGCCCCCTCTCTCCTGAATCAGCATTCTGTATATTCTCCTTTACATCAGCATTATGTACAAGGATCAGTCCCAGGGTAAAGGTACAAGTTCATCTTAAGGAGAGACCACCCTGTTACCAAATAGGGTCCCCACACCCTGGGTTATGTTGCAACTGTTCCATTGAACAAGCTAGGTGCCTCCACCCAAAACACAGCTAACCAAACAGGGGGTACAGAGGTCCCCCACCCTTCACCCAGAACATGACGCCGATCTGTTCTGGGGAATTCTACCGCCCTTTGCCTCACGTCCCTCCACCCTCTGCCCTCTACCCTGCTCTAGGAAGCTGACCAAAACCTGGGAATGACCCCCTTGTCACAAGAAGGTTGCACCATATTCCCAAATTTTCTCTGAGCTATGGATCTAACCAATGGCTGTTCTTTGCTTCTGTACCTCATTGCTTCTGCTAGCCTCCCTCTCTAATTGTGGTTAGTGGGTTTTGCCTTTATAAGCCTTGTAAGTATCTCAATTAGACACTGCCTGCTTTGAGTGTATACTCCAGGTAGTTGGGCACTTAATCAATAAATCCACACCTAAATTTACCTTGAACCCAGGTCTCAGCTCACTCTTATTCTCTGTACAACAACAGGAGCAGAGAACTGCCTTCATACAAACTTGGGAGAAAAAGCAGAGAATTTGGTGGGAGAAGCTGGTGAGCAGAGAGAAAAAGCTGACGGTGGCTGCAGACATATTAACCCAGATGGAGAGGAGGATTTCTTGAAATGGAACTTTGGAAAGCTTGGATCTGACTTTGGTGAGGTGAGTGAAAAGGTGGAGAATCACCTACATCCTGGCCGAAGCCAGGAGAGGCCAGGAAGAAGCCAGGCATGAGAGCCAGAGTTGGAACCCAGGAGCTTGAAATTCAGCCCTGGGGTAAGACAGAAACTTTGCAGCAAGGTGCTGAGTGTATCTTTTTGGTCCTTTCCATTGGGACTGCTTAAGACCCAGGAGGAAGGGATTGATTTGTCTATGCTGGGGTGGGGGAAGTGCCATGGAAGCCCAGTGACCCCACCCTGCTGGCTGTATTGCCCAGCTACTCTTAGGACTTGGAAGTGGCAACTAGAACAGCATGGGGAGAACAGACTCACAACAGAATTTGTTTGGACTTTTTCTTTTAGTTGGGCATTTGGGTGCTAAGAGGAAGCCTGTAGCAATGGGGTAGGGAGAAGGACATATCCCCAAGAGAACTTTATTTGGACTTTTTTGTGTATTTGTTTGCTTTGGGACTTTACTAAGTAAAGCATACCCATGCCTGAGGGTACTGGGAGGAAGCCTGCAATGGCAGTGTGTGTATAAGGACACATGCTCAAGAAGTACTTTACTTGAACAGTCTGATTGATTAAAGAGATTAATTTGCTTTGTACTGTGAACTTGTTTGTATTGTAAAAGAGTATTTTGGGGGATGATATTGAATCACATGCTTTGTTATAATTCCCTGATTCATTGAAGAGATTTAACTTGCTTTGACCTAGGGTGGTCATTTCAACTGTAAACAAGTATTTTGGGAATAACTGATTGAAGAGATTTTCTTGCTGGGACCTAGGTGTGGATCATTTTTGTACTGTGAACAAGTATCTGGGAATGACACTGAATGATTTGTTTTGTTGTGAATGATATTTTTTAGTTCCCTGCTTGATTGGATCACAAAGTATAATACTTCTATTTGTTCCAGGATCCATGGCCATCTAACTTAGATTCTTAGGCCATGGAACCTGGAAGGGTTGGGGTGTAATATCAGTTAAGGTGGGACTTTCTTACTGTTTTAAAATAACTAATTAAGTGTCTTAGATTGAGCCTTACTAAGTGCAAAACCCTAGTTCTAAATCCCTATCTACTAGGTACTTAAGCCTACATGGGTGTGAAGCCCTAAGGCTCCTAAAGGGAGTTGCTAAAACTAGAGCCAATAGTCAGAGCCTAAGTTCTGGTCACCCAAATGAAATTCAATGACGACTAAAGGAGGTAAAAAAAAGCTAATACAGAGCTATTTGTGAGGGCTGTCGCTCTTGGCAGAGTGCTGATGTGGAGACTCTGGGCAGCTGTAGTTAAGAGCCCTCCAGCTTGTAAACTCAGATGTTCAGACTTTGTTAAACTCTGGTAACTATGCATTGAGATTTGAATCAGACAAGGTCTGTCTGTTCATGTTTGTAATTTGTATTTGCTCTGAAGTTCAGGTGGTGGCTTTTTCCCCTGAACTAAGTGAATGATATTTGTGTGCTGGATTAAAGTAAGATTGCTAACCCCTTAACATTGCTTTCCTTAGTAAAGCAGATCAAAAGAACCTGTGTTGGCCGGTTTCTGTGTGCTGGTTGTTGGTTTGTCTTATACCCTTTCACCAGCTGCTAGCAGATTTTTGCAACTTTTGAGTGGAGCGGAACTAGGAGAGCATTATACACAGCCACAGATATATGCATTCTATGATGACTACACTTGATAGACTTGGCTCTTCTCAGCAATAAAAGGCTCAAAGAGAACTCCAAAGGACTGATGAGGGAAAGAGATACTACATTCAGAGAAAGAACTATGGAGAATGAATGCAAATTGAGGAAAATTGTTTGCTCTCCTTTCCTTTTTATTTGTTTTTTTTTTCTCTCTTTTGTTTGTTTTTGCTTTATTTCTTCTTTCTCATGATTCATTCCATTGGCAATAATTCTTCTTTACAATTTGACTATTGTGCAAATAAGTTCAATGTGAAGTTATATGTAGAAGATATATTGGATTCCATGCAATGTTGGGGAGGCAGTGGCTTCAGCATTGATTGATGATGGTCTATTGAGAACACTATGAAAGTGTCCAGCCAATCTCTCCAGGATCATGTCCTTATCACTAATCAATGTGGCTCTGTCAGCATTAAGTAGTTGAGTCTTTGGCCCATAAATAGCTTTCAGGGCATCACAAAAGTACTTTGGATTATTACTATCAGCATAAAACTGAATTTCATCTGCTTTCTTACTGAACCAAGAATCCCACATCTCTCTAAGCTTTGCTTGTACTTTATTTTTGATGGAATTAAATGTTGCCTTCTTTGAGATAGATGAGCTGTCCTGCTGGTATATCCTGTGGAGTTCTCATTTTTCATTTAGCAGCTTCTGAATTTCTCAAACTTTTTATCAAAGCAGTCTTGGTATTTGTGAGTGTTCTGACCCAGATGAGCAAATGCAGTGCTATACACCAAATCTCTGAAAGCTGCCCACTCCTTTTCTGCTCCACTGTTGTCAAATGTGTGTTGGCTCATTTTCCTCTCCAAGTTAGCAACAAGCTGTTCCCATTCAGAAAAGAGCTTTATTTGTTGATATTTATTCTTCCGGTATTCATTTTGCCTTGGGGGCTGCACTTTTGCTGAATGGGAATATTTACCTGGATAGGATAAATCTATGATGAGTCTAGAACTCTGCACAACACATTGCCATCATCACTCTCACATCCTGTCTGTCTCTTCTCCTTACAATCACACAGTATGTTAAATTCCAATATTTGCTGCTAGCGTACATCCATGCAGTTTTACTACATTTAGGTAAATGGAAGAGAGTGCTGGTGATAAGAAGGTCATGACATGCACAAGTCTTCAGTAGCAAGTGACCATTGCTTTCCAACTCCATTTTTCCAACTCCATTCTTTTTTTCCAAATATATTCTTCCCTAGGACTCCCTGCCAAGTCTGGTAGTCTGAGCCTACTCTAGCATTAAAGTGACCCAGAATTATAAGCTTGTCCTCTTTTGGAATATTGATGATAAGGGTCTCTAGGTCTTCATAAAATTTTCTTTGACCTCATCAGGGTTCGTTATGGTGGGAGCATAGGCACCAATGATAGTAGTGTGAAGTTTTCCTGCAAGTGGCAATTGCATTTTCATGAACCTGTTATTCATTTCTTTTGGCAGGCATACAAGCTTACTGACTAGATTAGTTTTGATTGCAAACCTAACCAACTTCACAGGGCTCCCCTTCACGGAAGCCATACTAGAAAAACGTGTATCCAGCTCTGACTTCAGTAAGCTGGGCTTCATTTACTAGCCTTGTTTCACTCAGTGATGCTATTTGGATGTGATACCTACTGAGCTCTCTTGCAACAAGAGCTGTTCGTCTTTCATTTCTACTGATTTTGTGTTGTCTATAAGTGTACACACATCCCATGTGCCAATGGTGAGCAGAATCTCCTTTGCAGACATTTTTGTACATTTCATTGTGTTTCAACCAGAGAGTGGGATTCCCCTCGTGCCACTGTAATCAGGCTAGAGTTGTATAAGCAGACAATTTTAGGATACCTTTTCTAGCCCCTTCCTCACACCAGTAGATAAGCAGTGTGATCCTTAAAAGGCTGCTCAGACTCCCAAGGGGCTGCTCAATCCAACTGCTGCTTCCAGTGAGAAATCGCCCTATGGTCTAGGTTGCCTGTGTTCATGAGTGTGACTCATCTCCCAGTGTATCTGTACCTGCTGCTTCAGCACTTGCCTGTAGTCACATGATTTTGAGATAGGTATAATGGTAAAATGGTGTGAGTGATTTCTTTTGATTCATGCATAAATTGGATTTAAGTGAGTCAGAGTTGCACAAAGTCATTGGTCTCACTCTCTGCTCCAGAGTCATCATGGTCCAGTGGTGGGACAGAATCAAGATAACTGGTGATGGCTCAAGATGTAGTGGATGACCTTGGCATCTTCAATGTCAAACCAAGCTCTAAGCGCTCCACAGCTCCTGCTTCAGCTGCCTTCAATGTCGTTCGAACCAATTGTTCTCATCTGCCCATTCCACCAGGGGAAGTTTTCACATGCTTTGGGAAGACACCCCCTTAACTTACCAATGGGTTTGAGAGCCCTCTGTTGCCCTAAATCTGGTTCAGCCAGTCTGTTGAAATGGTTTCCTGGGTTGTGGCCGCTGCTCATGCCACAGCCTCTTGGAGGTACAGGTGAGAGTTGGGTGGAACCTGTGGACACAAAAAGTGGAAACCAGCCCTGAAAAGGGCTCAGCAGCTATCACACCGGAGGTACCAGTACTCCCTGAACACACCCTACACCCCATCCTCCCAGTAGTTCAGGCTCCCAAACTTGGAGTCCTCTTGTATTCTTCACTATCTCTCAGTATAAATATCCAAACTGTTTCCAAGGCCTGGTGATCTCATTCTTTTAACATCCCTCAAATACACTTCCTTCTCTCCTCTGACACTGCCACTACTATAGTGTACGCCCTCATCACTGCACACCTTGCTTATTGAAATAACCTACTGATGTGTTTCCTTGACTCAAGTCTCTCTTCACTCCAATATATTCTCCATTCAGTCACTAAAATAAGTTTACAAAATTAGTCCAAATCTGATCATGTCAAGCCCCTTACTCAATTGACCCCAGTGGCTTCATATTTATTGCTTCCTGGATCAAATAAAAAAGCTTTCTTTGGCATTCAATGTCCTTTGTAATTTAGCCTTTCTTCACTTTTCCAATTTACTTACTTACTGACTTCCTTTTTACTCTCCAACATGTGTTCACTGATTTAGTGATTCGGATCTTCTGGCTGTTCTACAAAGAAATTCCTTTTCTAAAGAACTGTGGAGTTTGAATGCAGATCTAAGCTTATTATTTTCTCTTTTTCTTTCTTATAGTTTTTTCCCTTTTGTTCTGATTCTTCTTTCACAATATGGCTAATGTGGAAATATGTATAATATGATTGTACATGTAGAACCTATATCAGATTGCATGTCATCTTGGGGAAGTGGGAAGGAATGAAGGGGAAAATTTAAAAACTCAAAACCTTATAGAAGTTAATGTTGAAATCTAAAAATATACAAA
>CM053622.1:521469288-521497500 GCA_028646595.1 Phalanger gymnotis
TCTTTGTCACCAAAGAAGGATTCCAGAGTCTGAAACTGAATCTGGGTGTGTTTTCACCGTCTGGCCATGTTCCCAGCCAACTTACTTAACCTTGAATTTTTCAACGGGGTATGACTAAAGAGTTCTATGTTCCATGCTTGGGCGGATGCATTGCCTCACCAGCACTCCTCCTTCGCCAAGAACCCCCTACCCAGACTGGGCTTAAATCTTCAGCAGGCTCTGCAGTCCTGCTCTGATCAGCCACTTAATTCCTCCCACCAGATGGGCCTGGGGCCAGAAGCAATTGCAGCTGTAGTTCTAAAGGTGCCCCGCCTCCTCTGCCCCATGGGTGGTGGCGGAACTGCAAACTCCATCCTGTCCCACAGCTCTTCCCATTAACCTTCTCTGTTGTCTTTGCTGTTTGTGGATTGTGAGGTCTGGTACATGCCACAGGTCAGTAATTCAGTATACTAGGGCACTCTCCTCTCCACTCCTGGCCTCGTGGGTCCGTGATCTGTGATCCATGCCATGCCGCGCATGCTGGGCTCTGCTTGACTCAGCTCCACTCCCCTCAGCTGGGAGCTGGGAGTTTCGTGCGGGACAGACCTTACCCCGAGACCACCCAGGCTGTCCTGGGCTGGAGCCCTGCTTCCCTCTGCCACTTTGTGGGTTCTGCAGTTCTAGAATTGGTTCAGAGCCATTTTTTATAGGTTTTTGGAGGGACTTGGTGGGGAGCTCATGCCAGTTACTGCTTTCCAGTTGCCATCTTGGCTCCGCCCCCCCCATATCTAACTGTTCTTGACCTCTTTTTTTTGAGTGTTCTTCACAAGATTCTGGAGTAGTTTACACCTTCCTTCTCCATCTCATTTTATCAATGAGGTAACTGAGGCCAACAAGGTTAAGTGACTTGCCCAGAGTCACATTGCTAGTAAGTTTCTGAGGCCAGACTTGAACTTAGAAAGATGATTCTTTCCAACTCCAGGCCCAGAATTCTATCCACTGCACCATCTAGCTGTCCCTGGAGTCAAAAAGACCCAAGTTCAAACCACAGCCTCAGAAACTTACAAGATGTGACCCTGTTGAAGTCATTGAAGTCTATCTAAGTTCCCTCAAGCATAAAATGGGGGTGATAATTATAGCACCTGTCTCCCAGGGTTGTTGTGAGCATCAAATAAGTTACACTATTTACTAAGCACTTAAAACAGTGCCTAACACATTGTAGGTGCTTAATAAATATGTACTGTTTTCTCTTCCATTTTCCCTTTGCATTACATCATCTTAGCTCTTCTGAGATATAAAGAGCAAGGACATTGGTGACAATTCAGTAACATATTTATATTTATTTACCTTTTTATTTCCCATTGAAAAAGAGGACTTTTGAGAACATTTATCTCTATGGAGCTGCATAACATTTTTGCTTTATATAATGTTTAATGCATATGGGGTTAAAACCCATAATGCTAATATAGATATCATGCCTTTCCTGTTAAAAACAAGAAGAAAAACAAAAAGAGCACACACTTCATAGTAATTAGATTATTTTAAATGATATCCACTCTATACAATACAGGTGTCTTTGTTTGTTTTTACTTTCCCTAAAGATACATGTAAGCTGTTATGTTTTAGTCACTTAGTTTAAAAAGATGTATCTATGTTATTTCAAACTTTTGCTATGAGTCAATTTTCTCTGCAATAGTGTTATTGTTTTCAAAGATAGCAAAATAAAATGGTGATGTCAAGCATTCTCTTCTCACAAAATGTCACTTCACCCAAAACATCTTACAAACTCGAGCATTTTTCCACTGAGTTTTCCAAGCTTTCCAGTTTTGTCAAAGACTTAGGCAAAAAAGGTAAGCATCAATGTCTAAACAGGAAGAGAAAGGCAGGAAGGTAAGTGGGAAGAAGTTTTCATATCCTACTTCTATCTATAATTCTTTTTTTTTCTCTTTTTTTTGGTACTATGGTAACTGAGGGTCCCTGGCATTCCATCATCTACACTCCACAAAGCTTGAACCAGGAGCATGTATTTCTTCTGTAGATTTATATCTCAGTTGCCCTATGCGATGCTTTTGAACTGGTTGTGGAGGAGCAGAGTAAAAGCAGAGACTTCCTTGAACTCTCCACCAAACCTCTCCAAACACATATAAAAATGACTCTAAACAAATTGTAGTGCTACATAACCCATGAAATGACAGAGTGAAACAAATCTCCAGCTGAAGATAAACTGGAAGGTCTACAGAAAAGGTCTATCACACAGGGATAGGAGTTAAGTGCGTTCCAGCATAACCCCTGCTAGCACAGATGGATATGGAACAGGGCTCAGGGGACTGTATCACTGGTAGATGTGACAGTTTCCAGACTTCTGAACTCACATATGCCAAAGACAACATAGAAATTCAGTGGGAAAACTATGTCAGACCTGGGTGAGAAAGAGCATGTTCCAGCTGCAGCCCCAGAGAGGTGGAGGTGGTGGAAGCAGCAGCAACTGCTGCTTCCAGACATCCAGGCCTATTGATGATGGTAAAATTGAGCAGCTGATCAGAGAAGGATTGCAGAGATCTCTTTACTGGCGCTGAAGCAGGATTCTCTGGCTTTGCCTTGTTTGGATTTGGGTCATGCTCCTGGGGTGAGGAAGAGCACTGGCTTGGTAGAGCAGCTGTGGAGAGGAAATACTCTTCACAATTCTAAGGCAGAAAAAAGTGCTTGTGGTCACTCACAGATGAGAGCATAGACAAGGCAAGGAGTAAATACCTCCTATATGATCATATCAACTTAGAAGAACTGAAAATTTACAAGTGCCTAGAGGTATCTCTGAAAACAGTGGCATAATATTCCTAAACCTTAAGACAGTGCACCCTCTACAGAGGTCAAAATGTATGTATTGGCTGGGGAAATGAGCAAGCAGCATACAAAACTCAGACCATAAAATCTGACTTTGGTGACAAAGAAGATGAAAACATACAACCAGAAGAAGACAACAAAGTCAAAACTCCTACATTAAAGCCTCCAAGAAAAATATGAATGGGTCACATGCCATGGAAGAGCTCAAAAAGGATTTTGAAAACCAAGTAACAGAAGCAGAGGAAAAATTGAGAATATAAATGAGAGGGATGCAAGAAAATCATGAAAAACAAGTCAACAGCTTGCTAAAAGAGACTCAAAAATATAGAAGAAAATGACACCTTAAAAATAGACTGACTGAAACAGCAAAAGAAATCCAAGAAGCCAACAAGAGGAAGAATACCTTAAAAGGAAGAATTGGCCAAATGGAAAAGGAGGTCCAAAAGACCAGTGAAGAAAATAATTCCTTAAAAATTAAAATGCAGCAATAGGAAGCTAATGACTCTAGCGGAACTCAAGACATTATAAAACAAAAACAAAAGAATGAAAAAATAGCAGGCAATGTGAAGTGCCTCATTGCAAAAACAACTGACATGGAAACAGGAGAGATAATTGAAAAATTATTGGACCACCAGAAAGCCATGATAAAAAAAGAACATAGACATCATCTTTCAAGAAATTATCAAGGAAAACTGCCTTAATATTCTAGAACCAGAAGGTAAAATAGAAATTGAAAGAATCCACCTATGATCTCTTTTTTAAAAATCCCAAAAAGAAAATGCCTAGAAATATTTTAGCAAAATTCCAGAGTTCCCAGGTCAAGGAAAAAGTCTTACAAACTGTGGGAAAGGAAAAAAGAAATCAGTACTGTAGGAACACAATCTAGCTAACACAAGATCTAGCAGCTTCTACTCTGAGGGATCAGAGGGCTTGGAACATATTCTGGAGGTCAATGGAGCTAGGATTAAAACCAAGAATCATCTACCCACCAAAAGTGAGAATAGTACTTCAGGGGGAAAGTTGGACATTCAATGAAATAGAGGACTTTCAAACATTCTTGAAGAAAAGATCAGAGCTGAAATAGAAAATTTGATTTTCAAATACAAGATTCGAGAGAAGCATGAAAAGATATATAGGAAAGAGAATCTATAAGAGACTTATTAAAGTTGAACTGTTTATATTCCTGCATGGAAAGATGCTATTTGAAACTCGTGAGACCTTTCTCAGTATGAGCTTAGTTGGAGGAAATATATACTTATACATACACATATACATTTTTGCATATACACATATACATATAAATTTGCACATGCATATACACATGTAGACACAAACACACGCAGACACATATCTATTTCTATATGTCTATATCTCTATCTATCTATCTCTATCTATCTATCTATCTATCTATCTATCTATCTATCTATCTATGTACATGTTATCTATATACAGATAGAGAGCACAGGGTGAATTGAATATGAAGGGATGATATCCAAAAAATAAAATTAAAAGGTAAGAGAGGAATATATTGGGAGATGGAGAATGGGAGAGATAGAATGGGATAAATTATGTTACATAAAAGAGCCAAGAAAAAGCTTTCTACAATGGAAAGGAAAAGGGGGAGGTGAAAGGCAATGAGTCAAACCTCATCAGATATGGCTTAAGGAGGGAATACTATACATACTCAATTGGGTATCTTAACCTACAGGAAAGCAGGGAGGAAGTGGATAAAGAAGGGGAGGTGGATGATAGAAGGGAAGGCAGATTGGCTCAAGAGGTAGTCAGAAGCTAACCCTTTTGAAAAGGGACAGGATCAAAGGAGAAAAAAAAATCAATGGCAGGTGGGATGGGATGGAAGGGAAATATAGTTAGTCTTTCACAACATGCCTATTATGGAAGAATTCTGTATAACTACATATATGTAACCTATATTGAATTGCTTGCCTTCTCAATGAGGTTGGTTTGAGAGGGAAGAAGGGAGAAAATTTGGAACTCAAAGTTTTAAAACAAATGTTAAAAATTGTTTTACATGTAACTGGGAAATAAGATACACAAGCAATGGGGTATAGAAATCTATCTTGCCCTATAAGAAAGTAAGGGGGAAGGAGATAAGAAGAGTGGGGTGGGGTGAGGGGGAAGGGATGGGGATAAAATTTGGAAGTCAAAATCTTGTAGGATTGAAAGTTAAAAACTAAAAATAAATACATTAATAGAATCAGGAGCCATTAAGCCATATACATGATGATCCCTGTAGGCTGTATATTGACTTAGAAAACAAAAAAAAATAATAAATAAACAGATCGTGTCTAACATAAGGCTATGGCAACCTTGAAACCCATTTTGACTTCATTATGTGATGATCAGATATTCATTTTCAGTATCCCTCATGCTTATCTTTATTTTAATCAGACTTTTTATTTTTAGTTTACAACACTTAATTCTATATGTTTTTGAGTTACAAATTTTCTTCCCTTCCCTCTCCTCCCCCCTTTCTCCAAAGATGGCATGAATTCTGATATAGATTCTGTATAAACTATTGCATTAAACTTGTTTACACAATAGTCAAGTTGTGAAGAAGAGTTATGACCAATGTAATCATGAGTGAAAAGAAACAAAGCTAAAAAAAGGAGAAAAAAAAGAGCAAATAGTTTGCCTCAAGTTATACTCCACAGTCCTTTCTCTGGATGTAGCTAGTTTTTTTTTGTTTGTTTGTTTTTCCATCATGACTCCTTTGGAGCTCTCTTTGAGCCTTGTATTGCTGACGAGAGCCAAGTCTATCAAAGTTAGTCATCACAGAAGCAATATGTCTGCGCTTTGTGCAAAGTTTTCCTGGTTCTGCTCTTCTCACTCAGCATCATATCATGTAGGACTTTCCAGGTTATTATAAAGTCCATATTATCCCCAATTCTTATAGCACAATAGTATTCCATTACCTTCATATACCACAACTTGTTCAGCCATTCCCCAATTGATGCACATCTCCTTGATTTCCAATTCTTTGCAACCACAAAAAGAGCTGCTACAAATATTTTTGTACATGCAGGTCTATTTCCCACTTGTGTGATCTCTTTGGGATATAGCCCTAGGAGTGGTATTGCTGGTCAAAGGGTATCCACATTATTATAGCCCTTTGGGCACAGTTCCAAATCGCTCTACAAAATAGCTGGATATTTTCACAACTCTACCAACAATGTAACAATCTTCCACTTTTCCCACATGCTCTCCAGCATTTAAAATTTTCCTGTTTTGTCATGTTAGCCAATCTGACAGGAGTAATGTTGTACCTAAGAGTGTTTGTTTTTGATTTGCATTTCTCTAATCAGTAGTGATTTCGAGCATTTTTTCATATGCCAATAGATAGCTTTAATTGCTTCCTCTGAAAACTACCTGTTAATATCATTTGACCATTTCTCAATTGGGGAATGGCTTTTGTTCTTCTAAATATGGCTCAGTTCACCGTATATTTTAGAAATGAGGCCTTTATTGGAGACACTGGTTGTAAAGATTTTTTCCCAATTATGTGCTTCCCTCCTAATCTTTGTTTCATTGGCTTTGGTTATACAAAAACTTTTCAGTTTAGCATAATAAAAACCATCTATTTTGCATTTTGTAATGCTCTCCATCTCTTCTTGGGTCATGAATTCTTTCCTTTCCCATAGATCTGATAGGTAAACTATTCCATGGTCTCACAAAGCGCTAACAGTATCAGTCTTTATTTCTAAATCATGAACCCATTTTGATATTATTTTTGGTATATGGTGTGAGATATTGGTCTATGCCCAGTTTCTGCCATGCTGTTTCCCAATTTTGTCATCAGTTTTTGTGAAATAGTAGATTCTTATCCCACGAGCTGTTCTCTTTGGGTTTCTCAAAGAGTAGATTGCTACAGTCATTGACTTCTGCATTTTGTGTATCTAACCTATTCCACTTATCTACCACTCTGTTTCTTAGCCAGTACCAAGTAGTTTTGATGACTGCTGCTTTATAGCACAGTTTGATATCTGGTATGGCTAGTCCACCTTCCCTAGTATTTCTTTTCATCATTTCCCTTGATATTCTGGACTTTTTGTTTTTCCAGATGAATTTTGTTATTATTTTATCCAGTTCTGTAAAATATTTTTTTTGGTAGTTCAATTGGGATGGCACTGAATAAGTAAAATAATTCAGGTAAAATTGTCATTTGCATTATATTAGCTCAGCCTAACCACAATCAGCTGATGTTATTCCATTTATTTAGATCAACCTTTACTTGTGTGAGAAGTGTTTAGTAATTGTGTTCATATAGGCCCTGGGTTTGTCTTGGCAGGTAGACTCCCAAATATTTTACAGGGTCTACAGTAACTTAAAATGGGATTTCTCTTTCTGTCTCTTGCTGTTGGGCTTTGTTAATAATGTATAAGAATGACAAGGATTTATGTAGGTTTATTTTATACCCTCCAACTTTACTAAAGTTTTTTTTTTATTATTTCAAGTACTTTTTTTATTTGATTCTCTAGGATTCTCTAAGTAAATCATATTGTCTACAAAAATTGATACCTTAGTTTCTTCTTTGCCTATTCTAATTCCTTTAATTTCTTTTCTTCTCCTAATTGTAAAGCTAACATTTCTAGTATCAAATTGAATAATAGGGGTTATAACAGACATCCTTGTTTCACCCCTGATGATATTGGGAATGCATCTAGCTTGTCCCCATTACATATAATGCTGGCTGATGGTTTTAAGTAGATGGTATTTATAATTTTCAAGAAAAATCCATTTATTCCTATATTCTAGTGTTTTAATAGGAATAGGTGTTTGATCTTGTTGAAGGCTTTTTCTTCATCTACTGTGATGATCATATGATTTCTGCTAGATTTTTTTTGTGGATATGATCAATTATGCTGATAATTTACCTTACACTGAACCAGCCTTGTATTCCTGGAATAAATCCTACCTGGTCATAGTCTATTATTCTCCTGAGAAGTTGCTGCAGTCTTTTTGCTAATGCTTTATTTAAAATTTTTGCATCAAAAATCAGTCTATAATTTTCTTTCTTGGTTTTGACTCTTCCTGGTTTAGGTATTAGTACCATATTTGTGTCATAAAAAAAATTTGCCTCTGTTTTATGGGACAGTTCATCCCATTCACATTCACAGTTATGATTTCAAGCTGTGTCTCTTTCTCCATCCTCTTCTTCCCTCCTTAGGCTTTTATGTCTCCCTTCTCTTTTCCACTCCTCAAAAAGTTTTCCTTTTGACCACCGCCTTCCTCAATTTACTCACTCTATTGATTCCTTTCCCCTATCTTACCCTTTCTCTCTTGCTAGTTCTTCCCTCCCTTCTGACCACCACCCCCTTTTCTTTCCCCTTTCCACTCCTACTGTCTGTAGGACAAGTTTGATTTCTATAGTTGTCGCAGTATGTTATTCTCTTCTTGAATCAAATCCAATGAAAGTAAATCTCATATACCACTCTTCTCCCTCCCTTCTTTCCCTCTGCTATAATATGTTTTTTGTGGCTCTTCATGTGATGTTATTTACCCTTTTCTACTACCTCCTTACCTCTTCTCCCAGAACCCTCCCTTTATCTCTATTAATTATGTTTTCATCATTGTATCAGTTATTCTATACTCACACCCACAGTCTATGTGTACCTCTTTCAATTGTCGTAATAACTGTCCTATTCTCAAGAATGACAAATATACATATATAAACATACATAAAATGATATAATCCTGTAAAAAGTATGATTAGCAAGGATTGTGGAATGTTTCCCCCCTGTTCACCTCTTTATGTCTCTCTTTAGTTTTTTTTTTTTTATTTGAAGATCAAATTTTCCATTGAGCTCTGGTCTTTTCATCAGGAATGTCCTGAAATCCTTATTTCATTGAATATCCATCTCTTTGAAAAATTATGCTCAGTTTTGCTGGGTAGTTAATCCTTGGTTGTAGTCAAGGCTCCTTTGCCTTTCTGAATATCATATTCCAATTTCTTCTGTCATTTAATGCAGAAACTGAAAAATCCTGTGCTATCCTGACTAGTTCTACGATATTTGAATTGTTTCTTTATGGCTGCTTGCAGTATTTCTCCTTGACTTGATCATTCCAAAATTTGGCTATATTTCTTGGAGTTTTCAATTTGGGATCTCTTTCAGGGAGTGATGGGTGGATTCTTTTGATGACTATTTTCTCCTCTGGATCTAGGACCTCAGAGCAGCTATATTTTAATTTCTTGGAAGATACTATCCAGGCTCTTTTTTCTTTTCATTGTGGCTTTCCAGGAGACCATAATTCTTAAATTTTCTCTTCTGGATCTATTTTCCAGGTCAGTTGTTTTTCTAATCAGATATTTCATGTTTTTTTTCTATTTTTTCATTCTTTACATTTTGTTTTACTACTTTTTGATGCCTCATAGAGGCATCTTCCACTTGCTTCCACTTCTAAATTCTAATTTTTAATGAATTGCTGTCTTCATTAGCTTTGGAGTCTCTGTTTCCAATTGATTGATTTTATCCTTCAGGATGTCATTTTCTCTAATTAGATTTTGAATCTCCTTAGCCATTTTGCCAATTATTCTTTATAAAAAATTGTCCTCATTAGAGATTTTTTTTACATTTTTTTCCTTTTACCTCTTTAATTTTGTTTTTAAAATCCTCCTTTAGCTCTTCCAGGTATGTGTTTGGGCTTGAGAATAGTTCACGTTCTCTTTTGAGGTATTAGATGTGGGTATAATGTCAATGCTGTATTCTTCCGAATTGGTATTTTGATGTCCCCTATCTCCGCAAAAAGAATCAATGGTACTCAGTTTTTTCATGTTATTCTTCATGTTGGTTAGCTTTTTCCTGGCTTTAAAGTGGATTTCTACTTTTCAGGCTCAGCACACTCTGTCCCAGGTTTCTTGTTCTGGGAATTGTGAGCCTAGTTACCTATTTTGTGTGTTATGGCCTCTGGTTTCCTGAAGTGTGGGGGAGGGGTTGTTTGGCTGCTGGAAGTTTCCTCTTCCCCTTCGACTGCTCTCCAGCACAGGTGATCTCAGCCATGGTCTGTGTTGATGTCTACCACTTACAGTGGCTGTGCAAAGGTAAGTCTGGGTTCCTGGTGTTGACCCTTGCTGGCTCCTCTCCTCCAGGACTGAGGAATTCCCTCTGTTTGGCTACTGAAGCCCTTCTTCTGGCTCCTCTGTTCCAGGGTTTTTCCAGAGGTATTCTCTGGGTCAGGAAGGGAGGGAGGCATGAAAGCCATTTACCTGGCTATTATGACTCCCAGAAGTACAAGAAGGCATGTTTCAAACCTTTTGGGCTGCAAACCTCAGGAGTAGATGTCTATGCTGCTGCCTCCTGTCACCTCAACAGAATCCTGTCTTGTGCTGAGAGGCCTGGGGATCTCTGCCCATTTGGGCACCCAGATTTCTCCCAGCCTGGATTGCTGGCTGGTTTCTGCATCTGCTTCCTCTTTGGTGTAGTCTCATGCAGCTCCAGGCATTGGGCCCTCTCCCAGCCTACAGATCTGTCTTATCAACTTTGAAGACTCTCCCAGCTTAGAAATTTGCCCTACTCTGTCTACTGTTGACTTCCAACTCTCTCAGAACTGCTCAGATTCACTTTTTTAGAGGTATCTGACAGAAATTGTGAAAGAACTCCAGTAAAATGCTATTTTCATGTAGCCATTTTGGCTCCACCCCCATCCAATGCTTATCTTTTTGCTCCCACCTCTGTAACAATAATGTAGCTAGTAGCTAATGTAGGGATGAAAGAGCCAATGAGACCAACAACAAGAGTGTAAAGGAGGGATGCTAGCACAGGTTCTTTGATATGCTTTTCTAAGGCAAATAACTTTAAGGGGTTAACAATCTTACTTTAATTGAACATTCATATACCATTCATTTAGTTCAGGTGGAAAGGTTAGCATCTTGAACTACAGATCAAATACAAAGAGAAACCACAAACACGCATTATTTAAACAGAGCAAATTACACAAAAACATCAAAAGATAAGACTCTATCTGTCTGACCAGAGAATTACATAGTTGACAGAGACAGGGGAACCAACATTTGGGCTTTTAAAGCCTCGGGGGCTCCAGCAGCTACCCAGAATCTTACCTGGTAAAATCACATGACACTCTTCCACTGAGTGAGAGCCCCAAAATGAAATGTTAACCTCAGATCTTCTGTACCCTGTTCAGGGTCCTGAAGTCTCAGAGCCTACTTAGCAAAAATGTGTGGGGCCTGGGGCCTCACATCTAGTTAGTGAAATGGTGTGGGCCTGCCTCTAATTAGGACTCCCTTTTTTGGCCCTACCTGAGGTCTATTGAGGGGTTGGGAAGAGTCTTTACTTCCTGATTGGTGTCACAAAAATATTGGTCTGCCCCTAATCAGGCTTTCCTTTGTTGACCCCCACCTAAGGCTTATACAATGGGAGGAAAGATCTTTCACTTACAGGTTGGACTTACAACCTCTTAAATAAAATTGGAGACCAGGAGTCCCTTTCCTTTGGGAAGAGTTAAAGCAAATGGGAATCCATGGTATAAGTAAATAGAGATACTACTACTCGGTGTTTAATTAAGATAATTCTCTCTGTTAGGCCATAGGTGGTGATAAGAGTGATCATTGCTTTATGGGAAAGAAATAACAGTATAGAAATGCCTAACATAAGTTTCTGGAATATTTCGTATAGCTTCAGGATCTGCTTCTTACTTACTTACTTACTTACACTGAGGCAACTCTAGGCAATATTTTGAATAATGGGATTTTTTTGTTTGATTCTTCACCACATCTTTTTTTTTCTTCTATACTATTCTCTAATATTTAACACTTCCCTGGGATACTTGTTACAAGTGAGGAGTAAAATGATCTGATAAAATAGTTTACATATAATGGAAATGCTAAATAGCTTAATATATTAATAATCCCAAATAAATTTGCATATTAAAAAGGGCATTTGGCAACTGCAGGAGAATGTTAAATGGTGAAATTTCTTACTCTGTATGGCATGTGGGCAAGATAGGTATTGTAGGGCAGGAGTACTTTCTTGGTGTCTTTATCTTCCTAAATCCTAGGCAAGAAACTATACCATAAGGTTAGCACAGAATCGGGAATGCATGTATGCTAGTAGTCATATATGAGATCACTACAAGTGAAATGAACTAGTTTTCATAAACTTTTGACTCTTAGGTGCAATACCAGCCACTTAGTATGGAATTAATAAATGTTTGTTGGTTAATGGATTGATTTGAGTCTACCATTCTCTGCTACATTTTGGAGAAGCAATACAGCAGAGTATAAAAAAAACTACAGGGTTTTGAATAAGAGGACAATGGTTACATTAGTACCACCCTCAACATCTCTTGGCCTATGTCTAAAGTCTCTACTAATTCCAAATTTATAAGTCAATGGATAACATTTAATTCCTTTTTGCTACCACCCTGTTGCAATCTGTCTACCAAAATCAAAAGTCTATACTATCTTGAAATATGAAAATAAAAACTTAACTTCTTAATTAGTCTGTTTGCCTCTTGACTAATTAAGATTTTAAGTTCAAAACACTTGTTTTTTTTTTATTTTCTCCAAATACAATTTTTATACAATCATCACCATTGTCATCATCACATTATCACCACTGTCACTTTATTCCATTGATTGTTATGTAAATTCATTATTCATTTCCTATCTTATTTGATTTGTATATAACTGACAAATTCCATTCTTCCAAACTCATAGTTATAGTTTATTCTACCAAATTGGCATCAGAAGAATAAGATTTTTAAGTGACATTATTTTGTGTTGCTCTGCTTCATTACCAGCACAAAAAAAGAAAAAAGAAATACTAGAATTTTATATAACTAACCTTTTAAACAGTCTACTCTAGCACACATTCATATGATTAAGAACCACTTCATTGCAATCATACTATTCTTCCTTAGAGAACATAGGATAAATCATAGCACTGTTGATTAGTAATAAATCCATACATTTTAGATGTGTGGTTATACTATTTTAAACTGTGACACTCTAGAAGGTCCATCTGAATTGCTGCTATTAAAGATCTGTCTGCATTTCCATTATGTCCTCTTATTTTTTAGTACTTTATAATTTGGACCATAAAATTTTGATTCAGGCTCAACCTTGGCAAGAATGATTTCAGCTTCTCAAGCACATTTTTTTTCCTTTAAAGGAATTTAAAACTGATCTTTGTGAGTCATTTTTTGAATCATGAGAGTAGCAAACCTCAGAGTTCCTCTTTACCCTGAAATACTAAATATAGCTCTATCCAAAGCACAAATGCATACCAGTGTCATTTGTGGAGATAGCTCAGGTGACTGAGTTCTTTGTAAGCTCTGTCCATTGCCTATCCAGTGACCTTGTTCAAATCACGGCAAAGGGGAATGTGCTTAGGGAAAGTGCATTCTGCCATAATGTCCAGAAAAAGGAAAGATATATTTTTGAGTTGAAGGCTTTTCCATCATTCTATCAAAAATAACTTATTGCATTGCAATAGCTAGGAGTAGAATGAGGACACTCAGGAGAAAAGAGAGAAAGTTAAATTCCAAAGAGAAATGCATGACTGAGTTCTATCTACTACATGGACACGCAATTGAATGATAAAAAGAGGGACTCATTCTTAAAAGGAAAATAAAAAAAAGAAATACTAGACCTTGAAGCCACTTCCAGGAGCCAACATGGCAGAATAAGTAATAAACCACTTCAATTCTTCCATATTCACCTCCAAACAACCATAAAATAGAGGCTCAAAACAAATCTTGGAGCAACAAACCAGGAAAAATATGGAATGAAACAATCTTTTGCCCAAAAATGAGAGGTTTGGCAAGAAATTTCCATCTCACTCTGGTGAAAGTGGAGCACAGCCCAGGACTGGAATCAATCCAGCAAGCCAGTACCAAGCCCCACATCAGCAAACCAGCATTAGATCCTGATCTCTAGCATGATTGAGCAGGCAAACACCAAAACCAGGACCTACCACAACCTTTAATTTAGGCAGGGGAACTTACAGACTCTACTTCTTAGAACCAACTCCTGCTTCACTCTAGCCTCAGGTTTCCTGCAGCTTCCAGACCTCCATATGCTTCAGTGCATTCCATGGCAAAAAAGGATCCTCCAGGGGCCAGAATTCCATGTGCTTCAGGGTCGCCCTTGGGAAATGCAAGAAAACTCCTCTGGCCTCGCTACACACCATGAGAACTGAAGCTCAGTATCAGATAAGCTGCCAGACACCTACAACCTCCAGCATTATTTCAAGAAATGATCAAGGAAAATTATCATGATATCCTAGAACCAGAAGGAAAAACAGGGATTGAATGAATACACTGACCGCCTCAGGAAAGAGACCCCAAAATAAAAACTTCAAAGAACACTATAGCCAAATTTTAGAACTATCAGGTGAAGGAGAAAATATTGCAAGAAGGTAGAAAGAAACAAATAAAATATCATTAAACCACAGTTAGGATTATGTAGGACTTAGCAACTTCTACATTGAAGAATGAGAGCACTTTGAAGATGATATTTGGGAAGGCAAAGGAGCTAGGAGTACAACCAAGAATGAATTACCCTGCAAAATTGAGCATAATTTTTCTGAGGAAAAGATAGACATTCAATGCAATAGGGGACTTTCAATCATTTCTAATACAAAAAAAAAACAAAACAGAGCTGAACAGAAAATTTGATCTGCAAGTACAAGACTCAAGAGAAGCATAAAATGAGAAAAAAGGAAAGAAAATGAAATGTTATTCAACAAGGTTAAACAGTTTACATCCCAACACGGGAAGATGGCTCTTGTAAATCTTTAGAAACATATTGTTATTATCACATTTAGAGAGGGTATACATAGACAGAGGTTGTGCGTATAAGTTGAATATAATGATTAAAAAATAATTATTTAAGGGGTCAACAAAAAGGATTGTACTAAGAGAAGAGGACAGGAGGAGACAGAAAAGGGTAAATTACATCACATGAAGAGACACAGAGAACTATTATAGTAGAGGGAAAGAAGGGAGGGAGGCAAGCATTGTTTGAATATTGTTCTCATCTGATTTGGCTCGAAGAGGGAATAATGTAAACATTCTGTGCATTATAGGAATCTATCTTACTCTATAGGGAAGTAAGAGGAGAAAGATGGAAAGAAAAGAGAGGGGTGGGTGAAAGTCTTGGAAGAAGGGAAGAAAGAAGTAGGTGAAAGAGAAAAAGAAAAGGGAGGGGGGCTGACAGAAAGGGGAGAAAGACTGAAGGAGACAATGGTCAGAAACAAAACACTGTTGAGGAGGGAAAGGGTAAAAAGGAAAAGGAAAGTACATAAGTGGGGGAGGAAATAAGATGGAGAAAAAGACAGTTTGTAATCATAACAATTCGTTTGAATGGAACAAACTGTCCCATAAAATGGAAGCAGATAACAGAGTAGATTAAAAACCATAATCATACAATATGGTGTTTAAAAGAAAGATATTTGAACAAGAGAGATAAATACAGAGTAAAGAAGAACGACTGGAGCAGAATATTTCATGCTTCAGGTGAACTAAAACAAAACAAAACAAAAACATAAAGAAAGGAAGAAAAGAAAAAAAAATAGAGACAGCAACTGCCAATGTCAAACAAAGCAAAAGCAAAATTAAATCAAATTTAAAAAAGGAAGGAAATTATAACTTGCTAAAAGTTACCATATACAATGAAGTAATATTCATACAAAACATATATGCACCAAGTGATATAGCATCTACATTCTTAGAGGAGAAATTAAGTGAGTTACAGGAATAAAGAGGAAAACTATTCTAGTAGGGGTTCTCAGCCTGAACTCTTCAGAACTAGATAAATAAAACCACAAAAAAAGTTAAGGAGAGGAATGGAATCTTAAGAAAGTTAGATAGGGTAGACTTCTGGAGAAAACTGAATGTGGATAGAAAGGAATATAACTTCTTTTCAATGGTACATGGCACCTGCACAAAAACTGATCATGTACTAGATCACAAAATCATTGCAGAATAGCAAAAATACTGAATGCATCCTCATTAGTTGCTGATTCAATAAAAACTACATGTCATAAAGGACATAGACTCAAAATTAATTGGAAAGTAAATAACTTAATCCTAAAGAATGAGTGGGTCAAAAAACAAATCATAGAAACAATCGAAAATTTCATAAAAAAAATAGGATAATCATGGGACTACATACCAAAACTAATGGGATACAGCAAAAGCAGTTCTTAGGAGATTACATTATCTCTAAAAGCTTACATGAAAAAAAGAGAAAGGAGACACAGCAAAAGCAGTTCTTAGGGGAAATTTTATATCTCTAAATGCGTACATTAATAATGTAGAGAAAAAGGAGATCAAAGAATTGGGCATGAAACTAAAAAAGTAGAAAAAGAACAAATTAAAAATTCCCAATTAAATACCAAATTAGAAATTCTGAAAATTGAAGGAGAAATTAATAAAATTGAAATCAAGGAAACTATTGAATTAATAAATAAAACTTAGAGCTCATTTCCTAAAAACATAATGAAATAGATAAACATTTGGTTAATTTGATTTAACATAAAAAGAAGCCAAACTACCAGAATGAAAACTAAAAAAGATTGAATTCACCACCAGTGAAAAGGAAATTAAAACAATATTTAGGAACACATTTGCCCAACTGTATGCCAATCTCTTAACTTAAGTGAAATGGATGAATATTTACAAAATTTTAAATTGCCCGGATTAACAGGAGAGGCATTAAATTACTTAGCTCCATTTCAGAAAAGTCAATAGAATAAGTAAGCCATCAATGAATTCCCTAAGAAAAAATGTGTCAGTATCATATGGATTTATAAGTGAATTCCACCAAACATTTAATTAACAATTAATTTCAATTCTGTATAAAGGATTTGGAAAAACAGAAGGAGCCTTATCCAATTTCTTTTTATGATACAAATATGGTGCTGATATCTAAACTATGAAGATCCCAATCAGAGAAAGAAAATTATAGACCAATGTCCCTAATGAATATTGATGCAAAAATTTTAAAGAAAATATTAGCAAAGAAATTACAGCAACTTATCACAAAGTCAATACATTATGGCCAGGTGGGATTAATACCAAGAATGCAATGTTGGTTCAATATTAGGGAAACTATTAGCATAATTGGTCATATTGATAACAAAATTAACAGGAATTATGGGATTATCTCAATAAATGCAGAAAACATATTTTGATGAAATATAGCATTTATTTCTATTAAAAACACTGGAAAACATAGGAATAAATGGAGCTTTCCCTAAAATGATAAGTAGGATCTACACAAAACCATCAACATGTATTTTAAGTAATGGTGATAAGCTAGAAACCTTTGCCATAAGTTCAACGGTGAAACAATGATGTCCATTACCTTTACTGTTGTTCAATATTGCACTAGAAATGATAGCTTTAGAAATAAAATAGAAAAAGAAATTGAAGGAATTATAATAGGCAATGAAGAAACAAAGCCATCACTCTTTGCAGATGATATGATGGTATACTTATAGAATCCCTGAGAATCAACTAAAAATACCTACTTGAAATAATTAACAACTTTAGCAAAGGTCCAAGATATAAAATAAACACATATAAAGCATCAGCATTTCTTTATATTACTAACGAAGTCCACCAGGAAGAGATAGAAAGAGAAATTCCATTTAAAATAACTTTAGAAAATCTAAAATGTTTGGGAATCTATGTGCCAAGACAAACCCAGGAACTATATGACCACAATTATGAAACACTTTTCACACAAATAAAGTCAGATCCAAAAACATGGGAAAAAAGAAAAAACATACCAGTTGTTCCTGGGTAGGTCAAGTAAATATAATAAAAATGACCATTCTATATGAATTAAATTTTGCAATAGCATATCAATCAAACTACCAAAAATCATTTTATATCACTAGAAAAAAATAATAACAAAATTCTTCTGGAAGAACAAAAGATTGTGAATATGAAGGGAATTAATGAAAAGAAATGCAAGGGAAGGTGACCTAGCCCTACCAAATTTTAAACTGTATTATAAAGCAGCATTCTTCAAAACTATTTGGTACTAGCTAAGAAACAGTGGTGGATAAGTGGAACCGTTTAGCTACATAATACACAGTAGTCAATGAACATAATAATCTACTGTTTGATAAACAAAGAGACTGCAGCTTCCAAGATAAGAACTCACTATTGGAAATTAACTGCTGGGAAAACTGGAAAACAGTATGGCAGAACCTAGGCATAGATCAATAGATCAAATCCACATACCAAGATAAGATCAAACTCGGTACAAGATTTCTTTTTTTTTTCAGTTGATGAATTTTATTTTCTTTGAAATTATATAGTTTAATTACCAGATTTAGCAAATTTTTATATTAATTAGTTTTCTTTTTAAGAGTATTTTATTTTTCCCCTAGATATATGTCAACAAAATTTTTAGCATTAATTTTTACAAGTTTTGAGACCCAAATTTTTCTCTTCTGGAAATGATAAGCAGTTTGATATAGTGTACACCTGTGCTACCATGTAAAAATATTTCCATATTAGTCACAATTGTGAAAAAGAAAGAGATAAAAAATACCATGAGAAAGAATGAAGTAAATTAAAAAATATATTTCGATCTGCAAACAGAGTCCATGAGTTCTTTTTTTTTCTTTTTAAAATTTATTTATTTATTTTATTTAATATATTCAATTTTTAGTATTGATTTTCACAAGAGTTTGAATCACAAATTTTCTCCCCGTTTCCACCCTCCCACCCACTCCAAGAAGGCATATATTCCTGTTGCCCCATTCCCCAGTCAGACCTCCCTTCTGTCATTCCACTCCTCTCCCATCCCCTTTTGCCTTACTTTCTTGTAGGGCAAGATAAATTTCTATGCCCCATTGCCTGTGTATCTCATTTCCTAGTTGCATGCAAAAACTTTTTTTTGGAACAGTTGTTTGTAAAACTTTGAGTTCCAAATTTTCTCCCCTCTTCCCTCCACACTCACCCTCCCTAAGAAGGCAAGCAATTCAACATATGCCAAATGTGTATTATTATGTAAAACCCTTCCAGAATACTCACATTATGAAAGACTAACTATATTTTGCTCCTTCCTAACCTATCCCCCTTTACTGAATTTTCTCCCTTGATCCAGTCCCTTTTTGAAAGAGTTTGTTGTTGGTTACTTCCTGCCTCTATCTGCCCTCCCTTTTACAGTTACCCACTTTATTATCTTCTTCCTCCTCATTTCTTGTGGGGTAAGATACACAATTGAGTGTGTATGTTATTCCTGCCTCAGGTCAAATCCGATGAGGGGAAGATTCACTCCTTCCCCCTTACCTGCCCCCTCTTCCCTTCTTGCAGAACTGTTTTTTCTTGCCACATTTATGTGAGATAATTTACCCCATTCTATCTCTCCCTTTCTCCCTCTCTCAATATATTCCTCTCTCATCCCTTAATTTTATTTTATTTTTTAGATATCATCCCTTCATATTGAATTCACCCTGTGCCCTATATGTGTATGTGTATATATATATATGTGTATATATGTGTGTAAATATATACACACACACACATATATATATATATATGTATATATATATATATGTGTGTGTATGGATATATATATGTGTGTGTGTGTGTGTGTGTGTGTGTGTACTACCCTAATACTGAGGTCTCATGAATCATGCACATCATCTTTCCATGTAGGAATGTAAACAAAGCAGTTCAACATTAGTAAGTCCTTTGTGATTTCTCTTTCTGGTTTACCTTTTCAGGCTTCTCTTGATTCTTGTGTTTGGAAGTCAAATTTTCTATTCAGCTCTGGCCTTTTCACTGAGAAAGTTTGAAAGTCCTCTATTTTATTGAAAGCCTACATTTTGCCTTGGAGCATGATACTCAGTTTTTCTGGGTAGGTGATTCTTGGTATTAATCCTAGCTCCATTGACCTCTGGAATATCATATTCCAAGCCCTTTTATCCCTTTATATAGAAGCTGCTAGATCTTGTGTTATTCTGATTGTGTTTCCACAATACTCAAATTGTTTCTTTCTGGCTGCTTGCAGTATTTTCTCCTTGATCTGGGAGCTCTGGAATTTGGCAACAATATTCCTAGGAGTTTTCTTTTGGGGATCTTTTTCAAGAGGCTATCAGTGGATTCTTTCAATTTCTATTTTGCCCTGTGGCTCCAGAATATCAGGGGAGCTCTCCTTGATAATTTCTGGAAAGATGATGTCTAGACTCTTTTTTTGATCATGGCTTTCAGGTAGTCCGATAATTTTTAAATTATCTCTCCTGGATATATTGTCCAGGTCAGTGGTTTTTCCAATGAAATATTTCACATTTCATTCCTTTTGCTCTGTTTTACATTCCTTTGATTCTGTTTTATTATATCTTGATTTCTCATAAAGTCCCCAGCTTCCACTTGCTCCAATCTAATTTTTAAGATAGTATTTTTTTCCATGTTCTTTTGAACCTCCTTTTCCATTTGACTAATTCTACCTTTCAAATCATTCTTCTCCTCATTGGTTTTTTGGAGCTCTTTTGCAATTTGAGTTAGTCTATTTTTTAAGGTGTTGTTTTCTTCATTATTTTTGGGTCTCCTTTAGCAAGTCATTGACTTGTTTTTCATGGTTTTCTTGCAACATTCTCATTTCTCTTCCCAATTTTTCCTCTTCTTCCCTAATTTGTTTTTCCAAATTGTTTTTGAAGTCTTCCATGACCTGACACCATTTCATGTTTTTCTTGGAGGCTTTTGTTGTAGGCTCTTATAGCCCAACAGATGATGCCAGAAGTCTGTGGGGCTTTGTTTGGTGCTAATGCCAACAGGAAATTTTTGGACTAAGCCTGTGATGAGGTGGGATCCATTCCATCTGCTGCATTGATGAGTTATGTGTCTCTGAAATGAAGAAACAACTATCCATATTCCTACTTTCTGATGCTCTGACATTTTCTCATGTTCTTCAGTGGAGTAGCCTTTGTGTAGAATGCCGTCAGCCTAAATGTTAACTTTGGTAGAGGATTTATGGACTTAAAACTGTCAAGAAATAACCCAGTTCATCTAAAAGTGACTAAGTTCTGATATATAATCTGGGGACAAGGGGATTACATAACAGTTGCATGGTTTTCACTGAGAATCCTTCTATGATCTGCCTTAGATTGGAGTGAGCTGTGTATGCGAGGTATATTATAGCCAATTTGTATTTTGTTTCTGTGGGTTATTTTAATAATGCTTATAGAGTATGCCTTCACTCCAGCATTAATAATATTATCCATTAACTATTTGGGCTTAGAGCCTTTCCTCAGTTGTATCTGTGATTCAAAACCCCAAGCTATGCTTTATTTATTAAAATAAAAGATATGTGGATCAAACTAAAAAAAAGAAAAAGCCGTGTTCCCAGACAACTACTTGACCTTTGAGTTTTCCATGGGGGTATGACTGCTTGTTGAGTAGAGAGTGCTTTGTTCCAAGCTTGAGGGGATGTGCTGTTGTTTTCAGAGCTATTTCTATACAGCCAGCTCTGCCACAACAGTGCTCCTCCTCCCCCAAGAACTGCCAACCTGGACTGGACACAGATCTTAAGCAGGCTCTGCACTCCCACTCTGATCTGTGACTTATTTCCTCCCACCAGATGGGCCTGGGGCTAGAAGCAACTGCAGCTGTAATTCTGTAGCTGCACCACCCCCACTACCCCCATGGCAGTGGCCAATCTGCAAACTCCTTTCACTCTGTTCCCTGCCACTTTTCCCACTAACCTTCTGTGTTGTTCTTGCTGTTTGTGAGTTGAGAAGTGTGGTGACTGCCACAGCTCACTGATTCAGCATGCTTGGTCCTGTTCCTCCCAGCTCCAGGTCTAGTTGGTCCTGCCACCACTCATGCTGGATTCTTCTCAGCTCTGCTCCCAGTTCCATGGGAGATAGACCTTACCGAGTGACTATCCAGGCTGTACTGGGCTGGAGCCCTGCTTCCCTCTCCTATTTTGTGGGTTCTGCAGCTCTTCTCTGTTGTCTTTTGTATTTGTATGTTGAGAAGTCTGGTAACTGCCACAGCTCACTGATTCAGGGCCCTAGGTCCTGTTCTGCCTGGCCCCTGGTGTTGTTGGACCAGATGAGTCTCATGCTGTGCTCTGCTCCACTCCCCTCCCAGTTCCATGTGATAGACCTCACCAAGCAACCACCCAGGTTGTCTTGGGCTGGATCCTTGCTTCACCTCTGCTATTTCATGGGCTCTGCAGTTTTAGAATTTGTTCGGTGCCATTTTTTATAGGTTTTTGGAGGGACCTGGCAGGAAGCTCACACAAGTCCCTGCTTTCCAGCCTCCATCTTGGCTCTGTCTCATGGGTACAAGATTTCAATGTAAAGAGCGATATCATAAGCCAGTTAGGACAGTAAGGAACAGTTTCCTTGTCAGATCTATGGAAAAGGGAAGACTATAACTGAACAAGAGAGAAAGAACATTATATAATGGAAAATGGGTAATTTTGATTACATTAAATTAAAAAGATCTTGCCCAAACAAAGCCAATATAACCAAGATTAGAAAGGAAGCAGAAAGAAGGGAAACAAATTTTACAGTAGAAGAATAGAATGGAGAGAAATAAAGAGGTAGTAATCATAACTGTGTATGTAAAAGTGGTGAATCCTTTTGTAATACAGAAGTGGATAGCAGAGTAAATTGAAAAAGCAGAATCCTATAATTTATTTCTTACACAAAGGGCATTTGAAGCAAAGAGATCCACACACCCATTGAAGGTAAAAAGCTGGAGTAGAATCTATTCTGCTTCAGTTAAAGTAAAAAAAGAAAGCAGGGTTAGTAATCCTGCTCTTAGACAAAGTAAAAACAAAAATATGCCTAATTAAAAGGTACCCAAGACAATGAAGCAATCCAATTGGAAGGGCAAGAAATGGTCTACCTGTCAGGTGTATGAGGAGAGGAAGAATTCATGGCCAAACAATAGATAGAGAGCAAAACAAAATGTATAATAAATAATTTTGATCATATGAAATTGAAAAGCTTTTGTACAAACAAAACCAATGCAACCAAGATTAGAAGACAGGCAGATAGCTTGGAAAACAATCTTTGTAGCAGTTGTCTCTGATAAAGATCTCATTTCTCAAATATATAGAGAACTCAGTGAAATTGCTGACAATACAAACCACTCTCCAATTGATAAATTATCCAAGATATGAACAGGCTATTTTCAGATGAAGAAATCAAAAATATCTATAGACATATGAAAAAGTGCTCTAAATCACTTTTGTTTAGAGAAATGTAAATCAAAACAACTCTGAGGTACAACATCACACTTATCAGATTACCTAACATGACAAAACAGGAAAACACTAAATGTTGGAGAACATGTGGGAAAATATGAACACTAATGCATGGTTAGTGAAGTTGTGAAGTGATCCAACCATTCTGGAGAGCAATTTGTAATGATGTGGAAAGGGAAACTAAACTGCACATACCCTTTGATCCTGCAATAACACTAGTAAGTCTTCATCCCGAAGAGATCATAAAAAGGGAAAAGGACCTACATATGCAAACATATTTTTGGTAGCCCTTTTTGTGGTGGCAAAATATTGGAAATTGAGGGGATGCCCATCACTTGGGGAGTGATTGAAGAATCGGTGGAATATCAATATAATTGAATAATATTTTTCAATAAGAAATGATAAAGAAACATTAAAAAAAAACCTAACATGCTTGTATAAATTGAAGTAAACTGAAATGAGCAGCACCAGGGTAACATTGTACACAGTATCAGCAACATTATGTGATGATCAAGAATGAATAATTGAGTTCTTCTCAGTAACACAAGGATCCAAAACAAGGACAAAAGATTCATAAAAGAAAATACTATCCACATACAGATAAAGAACTAAGTTACTCAGAATGCAGATCAAAGCATATTTTTTCACTTATTTTATTCTTTCTCATGGTTTTATTTACTTTTGAGCCATTTCTTCTTCCACAACTGGAATGAATATGAAAATATATTCTACATGATGACATATGAATAAACTATATTAAACTGCTTACAATTTTCAGAAGAAGGGAGAGGGGAAGAGGGAGGGAAGGAGGGATAAAACTTTGGAATTAAAAATCTTGTAAAATAAAGGCTAATTTTTTTGTTAATGTCTAATAAAATAGCATACTATTTAAATAAAAAAAAATTAGACCTTACCCCATATTGATAACTAACGTGTTTGTATGAGCATAGAATATACTGAATCTATCCATCTCTCTATCTCTTTATCACTCTCTATATATCTATCTATCTATTTATTGGGCCATCTATTGATCTATGTACAGATTTGTTTTTTTATTTGATTTTGTTCTGAACGTGATGACAGAAAGTATGTGTCTGTATACACAAAATATAACACAAAAAAATTTGTACATGTAACTGTAGGTCTGCATATTTACCACTTCCAGTAAGAAAAATGTATAAAATTAATTCAATTTATTGCTTTCAAAATGTCCTATTATTTTCTACCACTTCTGATCTTACTTTTCTTTTCTACCATAAACTTTTAAAATTATATAGAAACTATCATTTCTTATACATTTGGAAATGCTATCTATTCTCTCTCGTCCCCATTCTGATTTAAAACAACAAAAAATAAACTTTAAATAAATAAGGATATTTAAGACATCAAATCCACCTAGTAACATTAGGAAAAATCTATTTCCTTCCTTCTGACCCTTGTATCTAGGCAGTAATTATTTCATTCTATCAGTTCCTACCTCCAAGATTCTATAAATTCATACATATTTTTGTCATTTCCTACAGAAACAAAAATATTCCATGACATCTGTATTTAGCATTTTATTCAACTGTTTCACCAGTGCTGGTTGGCACTGTTTGAGTTATTAGGTTTTCTTTTTTTTTCTTCCCTTCTATTTAAGAGAAGGGAATATGTTTTGCTTGTGACCATACACTTCCCTATATTTTTATCCATCAATTTCTCTCCTCCCTGCCTATTTCTGTTCTGTGCTTAACATCCTTCTACACAAATATCTTTGAAAGTATATGACTATGCATGTGTAGACAACTCTCATTTGCCCAGTTCTGATAAGTTTGAAATTCACATGACACCTGCCTACTCTCCTTTCTCATTTGTTTCCTTCCTTTCCACATGCACTCTTTTAAAATAAATAGTATGTTTTCCCTACTTCTTTCTTTCTACCCTAGTCTACCTCTTTGAATTTTTTTTCTCCTTTTCAAACTCTCACAGAAAAACACTTATTCTCTCATGTTCTGGGTTTTTATGATTTAATCTCTAAATGCCTATTAAAGACTTTAAGATTTTGAAGGAATGACATATTTCTTCTACCTAGACTAGAATGTAAATGATTCATCCTCATAAATATCTTTCTCATGACCCAAATAAATGTATCTTTTTAGTTGTCTCTGAAGTCTACTATTTAAAATTCCATCAAAAATTCTTGAAAATTCCCTACTCAATGTAAAAGGCCATTTTGTTGGAGTGGAGACAAGATGGCAAAATATGAGCATTTTTCATGAATTCCCCAATATTCCTCACAAAACAAATTTTTAAAATATATTGAATTTAATTCTGTGTGGCACAAGCAGCAAAAAGTCAGTGATCTATTTTTCCATCCAAAGACAAAGCAGGGGCACAGAAAGAGAGGTCCACAGACACTTGAGTTTGAGCTCCCCAGGAGCAAGAAACAAAGAAAAGAGCTTTGGGATTTGAAGATTACTGTGGCAGGAGAACCAGCAGCAGAGTACTCAGTGAATAGAAGGGCTAAGGGGACTGAAGACCTAATCAGAAAGAAACTACAAGAAACCTCAGGGCATAGGACTAGGTACCATTTGACAACTCCACTAGCCATCGTAACACATATGTTACTAGCAGCTGCTGTGGAGGTGTAAGACCAACACCACCAGCACACAGGAGGACTGCTAGCACAGTTTCTTGGATGTGCTTTTCTAAGGAAAGCAACTTTAAGAGGTTTTAATCTCATTTTAATCAAACATACATATATAATTCACTTAATTCGGGGGAAAGAGTCAGTACTCTGAACTTCAGAGAAAACAAAACAGAAATTACAAGCAGAAATTAGAAACAGAGAAAATAACAAATCAACACACAGGCTTCTGCCTGACCAAAGCATCACATACATAGTTATCAGAGAGAGAAGCAACAACATCTGGGTTTTCAAAGCCAAGGGGCTCCTTAACAGCTACCCAGAGTATCCACATCAACATTCTTAAAATGAGTGAGCCCCAAGCAAAATACTAACCTCAGAGCATCCATACACTTCTTTAAGGTCAGAGGGTATCACAACCATACATCTCAAACCCATGTGACCTAGGTTTTCCCATGACTTAAACACATAATCAAAGACTCCTGATTCAATCAAAGAATCTTGATTCAAACAAAGACTCTTTATTGAAACAAAATCAAGACTGAAAGGTAATTGATAGACTTGGTGGAGCCAACATGATGGCTGGAAAGCAGGCACTTGCTTAAGCTCTCCCCCAGGTCCCTCCAAACACCTGTAAATAATGGCTCTGAACAAATTCTAGAACTGAAGAACCCACGAAACAGCAGAGGTGAGCATGGCTACAGTCCAGGAAAGCCTGGATGGTGGCTGGGAAGGGTCTATCTCACTGAACTAGGAGTGAAGTAGAGCACAGCCCATATCATGGACCATGCCAGGACCAACCAGATCCAGAGCAGGGCAGAACAAGTGGTAGGGCACTAAACCATGGAGCTGTGGCAGTTACCAGACTTCTCAACTCACAAATACCAAAGACAACAGAGAAGGTTAGTGGAAAAACTTCTAGGTGGGAGTGAAAGGAGTTAATGGTCAGCCCTAGCCCTGGCAAAGGGGGTGGGGGTGTAAGGAAGTAGTGCATCTATAGGGCTGCTTCCAGAGCAGAAGGTGTGGTTGATTCCAGGCCCAGGGCCACCCTGTTGTGGGAATTAAGTGGGGGATTAGAGAAGGAGTGTGGAGTCTCCTTGGATCTAGATTGTCGTCCAGGTTGGTGGTTCTTGGGGAAGAGTGCTGGTGTGGCAGAGCTTGTTGTGTAGAAGTAACTCTTAAAACAGCAGCATAGCCCCTAAAGGTTGGGACAAAGTACTGCCTACTCTACAAGGAGTCATACTCTGACAAAAAGCTCAAGGGTCAAGTAGTTTGCTGGGAACGTTAATAGGTAAAGAAAATGGACTCAGATTAAGACTTGGACTTTGGAATTGTTTTTTTGGTGACAAAGAAGATCAAAACATACAGCCAGAAGAAGTCAGTAAAGTCAAATAGCCTACATCAATAGCCTCCAAGAAAAATGTGAATTGGTCTCAGGCCATGGAAGATCTCAAAAAGGATTTGAAAAAAGCAAGTAAGAGAAGTAGAGGAATAATTGGGAAGAGAAATGAGAATGGTACAAGAAAATCACAAAAACTGACTGCTAAAGGAGATCCAAAATATACTAAAGAAAGCAACACCTTAAAAAATAGACTAATTCAAATGGCAAAAGAACTCCAGAAAGCCGATGAGGGGAAGAATGTGTTAAAAGCCAGAATTAGCCAAATACAAAAGGAGATCCAAAAGAGCACTGAAGAAAACACTACCTTAAAAATTAGATTGGAGCAAGTGGAAGCTAGGGACTTTATGAGAAGTCAAGATATTATAAAACAGAACCAAAGGAATGAAACAATGGAAGACAATGTGAAATATCTCATTGGAAAACCACTGACCTGGAAAATAGATCCAGGAGAGATAATTTAAAAATTATGGAATGACCTGTGATCCATGATAAAAAAAAAGATGTCATATTTCAAGAAATTATCAAGGAAATCTGCCCTGATCATCTAGAACCAGAAGGTAAAATAGGAATTGAAAGAATCTGGTGATGGCCTCTAGAAAAAGATCCCCCAGAGCTCCCAGATCAAGGAGAAAATACGGAAAGCAGCCAGAAAGAAACAATTTGAGTATTGTGGAAACACAATCAGGATAACACAAGATCTAATAGCTTCCACATTAAGTGATTGAAGGGCTTGGAATATGATATTCCAAAGGTCAAAGGAGCTAGGATTAAAACCAAGGATCACCTACCCAGTAAAACTGAGTATAAAGCTCCAAGGAAAAATATGGTCTTTCAATAAAATAGAGGACTTTCAAGTTTTCTCAGTGGAGAGACCAGAGATGAATAGAAAATTAGACTTTCAAACACAAGAATCAAGAGAAGCTTGAAAAGGTAAACAAGAATGAGAAATCATAAGGGATTTTCTAAAATGGAACTGTTTTACTTACATTTCTGCATGGAAAGAGGATATGTGTTGTTTATGAGACCTTTCTCAGTACTGGGGTAGTTGAAGGAATATATCTATATCTATATCTATATCTATATCTATATCTATATCTATATCTATATCTATATCTATATCTATATCTATATCTATATCTATATCTA
>CM053622.1:521506461-521523784 GCA_028646595.1 Phalanger gymnotis
GATATCTAAAAAAAAAAGTAAAATTAAGGGATGAGAGAGGAATATATTGAGAGAGGGAGAAAGGGAGAGATCAAATAGGGTAAATTATCTCATATAAATGTGGCAAGAAAAATCAGTTTGTTGGAAGGAAAGAGGGGGCAGGTGAGGGGGAATAAGTGAATCTTGCTCTCATCAAATTTGACTTGGGGAGGGAATAGCATACACACTCAACTGGGTATCATACCCCACAGGAAAGTAGAATGAAAGGGATAAAAAGGGGGGGGATGATAGAAGGGAGGGCAGATAGAGGGAGGAGGTAATCAAAAGCAAACACTTTGGAAAAGGGACAAGGTCAAGGGAGAAAATTGAATAAAGGGGGGGGCAGGATAGAATGGAAAAAAAATATAGCTAGTCTTTCACAACCTAAATAATGTGGAAGTGTTTTATATAATGATACATGTGTGACCTAAGTTGAATTGCTTGCCTTCTTAGGGAAGGTGGGTGGGAAGTGAAGAGGGGAGAGAATTTGGAACTCAAAATTTTAAAATCAGATGCTCAAAAGAAAAATTTGATTTTGCATGCAACTGTGAAATAAGGTATTGGGAATGGGGCATAAAAATCTATCCTGCCCTACAGGAAAGTAAGGGGAAAGTGGATGGGGGGTTAGTGGGGTGACAGATGAGAGGGCTGACCGGAGAACAGGGCAATCAGAATATATGCCATCTTGTAGTGGGGGGAGGGTAGAAATGGGAAGAAAATTTGTTACTCAAAATCTTGTGGAAATCAATGTTGAAAATTCAAATATTAAATAAATAATAATAAAAAAGAAAAAATGGGTATGTGTGTGTATTATATATTATATATGTACAGATGTATATTTTATGCATAAAATATATATTATATATAATAAAACATAAATATAAGTATATATCATATATAAAATATTCAAAGAGGGAAGAAAACACACATATATGTATATGCATTTACCTATGTATATGTGTATGTATGTATATGCATGTGCAAGTATGTGTGTGTGTGTTCTTCCCTCTCTAAACCAATTCTGATGAGAGTGTAGTTGTAATACTGGCCAACACTTACCCCCATTTCCCATTTTATTGTTAAAAAAAAAACTCTTCCTCATACAGCTCTTCTTTTGTGAGATAATTTTCCCTATTATTTCTTTCCCTTCCAACTTCTTCTAGTGCATCCCTCATTTTCACCCCATTATTTTTTCTTTCAGGTTATCTTGACATAACTGACTCACAGCCATGTCCACTGTCTATGTATATTCCTTCTAACTGCCCTAAAACAATAAAGTTCTTAGGGATTAGATATAGGATCAAAGTTCTTAGGGATTACATATAAAATCTTCCAATATTGTAATGAATGTAAACAGTTTATTCTTATTAAATCTTTTATATTTTTTCTTTCATGTTTATCTTTTTATGCTTCTCTTGAGTGTTGGCTTTAAGTGTCAAATTTTCTATTCAGGTATTTTTTTTAATCAGGAATGCTTTAAAAATCTCTATTTCGTTAAATATCCATTTTCCTCTGAAGGATTACATCCAGTTTTGCGGCATAAGTTATTCTAAGTTGTAATTCCAGCTCCCTTCACAAATATCACATTCCAAACACTCTCCTTCTTTAAGGTGGATGATGCTAAATCTTTCATGATCCTGACTGTGGCTCCACAATATTAGAATGGTTTGTTTCTGGCTGCTTACAATATTTTTTTGTACCTTAACATGGGAGCTTTACAACTTGGCTATAATATTCCTTAGTGTTTTCATTTTGGGATCTCCTTCACATGCTGATCAGTGGATTCTTTCAATTTTTATTGTACCTTTTGGATTTAACATATTAGGGCAGTTTCCTTAGGAATTTTTTTTTTGAAATAAGATATCTAGACTCATTTTTGATCATGGCTCTGAGATATTCCAATAACTTCTAATTATCTCTTCTCAATTTATTTTCCAGGTCCCTTATTTTTACCATCAGATATTTCCCTTTTTATCTCAGTGATTTGCATGAAATCATAGAAGATATATTGATCATATAAGTGATTTAAAAGGAAGAGCTAATAGATAAGAAAATGAGATTAAAATTTTTAGTGACAAAGTTTTGAATGAGGCAAATCAAAAAGATGGCATTTATTAATGATTCAAATGCCCTTGTTATGTGCATTTAAAGCATATCCCTATTCAGACAGATGTGACCACTCATGACTATTGAGATACAGTAAGTATTCAATTGCCAATGAGGAATCTGAGATTTTTTTTTAACATTTTGCCCTTTGCCATTGTATACAAATACAAATATGAACAAGTCTGGCCTAGCAGGGATCATGGTTGTATGGAATCATAAGAAAATTTATTTAGAAGAGAAGTTCAAGGCCTTCTTGTCCTATTCCTTTATTTTGTAATTGAAAAAAAATTGAGGCCAGGAAAAATAAGATAAAGTGACTTATTTCCCAGAAATCACCGATGAGTGGTAAACACTATGACCGCCTGTTCAATTTTGCACCAAAATCATTCTACAATTACTCAAAATAGTTAATATAATAGAATGAATTATTACATTATATTTTGGACTGAGTAAATATAGTATCATGGTTTACAGAGGTAATGGTTCCAATTTTGTCCATTTAAATTGTATTTATATTATTGTATTCAGTTCACATTGGTAATATTTAAATGAGAAAATGAAATATGGCATTCAACGCATTTAAACTTTTAGAAACTATGGTACAAGGAACTGAAGATATTTAGATTAAGGATGAGATGATGATATATATGGATGGAAGTGACACAATCTATCAGAATATTCAAAAAGAATGTCAGGCAGAAGAGGAACTATTATATTTTCTATGTTCCAGAGAACCAAAACAGTGTAACAATAGGTACCACAGTGGTTGTGGAAAGGTGTTTGAGACTTGGAATGGAGTCTTGGTGTTCCTATTACCTCTCTGTGTGACCTTGGGCAAGAGACATAACTTTTCTATGACTTGATTCCTTAGATACAAGATAAGGCTGTAGTATTAAGTTCACATCTCTAAGACCCTTTGAGCAGTAAAAAAAAAATATGACCCTGTTCTCTGCTTCTAAGTTACAAGGAAGTCAATTTCATATTTGAAGAACTTTTTAAGATAGATAGATACATAGATACATTGATAGCCAGGTAGATAGGCAGATCGAGAGAGAGAGAAAGAGAGAGAGAGAGAGAGAGAGAGAGAGAGAGAGAGAGAGAGAGAGAGAGAGAGAGAGAGAGAGAGAGAGAGAGAGAGAGAGAGAGATGGACTACAAAAATGAAGGCATACAGAGATATTGTGTTGACCTCATTGTTGTATGCCTGCAAAATGCACACATTGCCAGAGCTAGCTCAGTGTTTGGGAGGCTCCAAAAGAAACTGTAGGAGAGAAGAGGTGTAGACATAGACACAGACACCCAGACACACACACACACCCAGACACACACACACACACAAACACACACACACATACACATGCATGTGTTTATGTATATATTTGTATGCTCGATGTTGAAATGAGCTGTCACAAGAAATAGCAAGCTTAAGTTCACGGAGATGAAACATATTTTAGCAGAAACTTAGTGGTCTTTTTCAGAAATGTTTTTGAACAGATTCTTATTTTAGGTATAAGTTAGAGTATTGTGGATTTAGAAATGGAAGGAAATTGAGTGTCAGCAAACTGGAACAATAAATAACTCTCTGTAGTAAGTGTCAAGAGAATCTGAATTCAAATCCAGTCTCAGACATTAACCTGCTTTGTGACATTAAGCAAATTAGTTAACTTCTCTTGATTCAGTGAACTCATTTATAAAATGTGGATAATAGTAGCACATATTTCCAAAAGTTGCTTTGAGGATAAAATGTGATAATATTTGAAAATACTTTGCAAAACTTTAAAGGTTTTACAAATTCCATTGTTGCCGTTGTTGTTTATCTAGTCCAACCTTCCCATTTTACTGATTGGGAAACTGAGGCCTAGGGAAGTTTAATGGATTGTCCCAGGTTACAAAATTAGTAAGTGGCAGAGATGGGTTAGATAAGATGAATTTCAGAGATCATAAAAGCTCAAGAAGTCTATTTCTTATTTTCTCATGTAAGTTTTGGAGACCTAATGTTTATATAGTACTTGTGCCTCTCCTCAAGAAAACATAGATAACCTTTATGTGGGGCAGAGGAGGAACTAACACATTCTAACATCCCCTGAATGAAATTGTTAGAAAATATTAAATATAAATGAAATTTTAGGGAAATATAACATATTGTTTAAATGTTATAACTATTTCTGGAGGATTTTTACATGCACATGTGTTCATTGGAAATATTGCTACCTCTAATTAATGAAATTTAAACTCAGAGAGAAAAATAATTCAATCACAAATCTTGCTTTCTCTAAGAAATTAAGATCTTACATATTGTGATGTTGGAAAATAAACTTAATAGATTTTTAGGTGTGATGATATTTTATTTACTATTTAATGGTAGATTTTTACTTTATAACATCTAGATTTCCTTCTTTTCTTATACTTCCCACATCCCTCCCCCATCATAGAGAGATATCCTTTATAACAAAGATTTCCAAGAAGAAAAAAAGACATCCTTTATAACAAAGACTTTAAAGAAGAGGAAAAAGCAATATCTACATCTATGTCTGTATCTATATATGTGTGCATGTGTGTTCATACATATATATGTGTGTATATATGCATGTATATGTATATACATATATATGACATTTTATGCAATATTCCATACCCATGGATCATCCCTCCCCCACAACCATACACTTCCAAAAAGAAGAAATTAAAATCTTAAACATCATGCTGGTGCCAAATAAAGTTTATTATTATTTTGGGAATGACATGTTGAATTATTTTCTGTCACATCAAGTTGCATGCATTCGTCATGTTGCATTTAAAGCATAGCCCTATTCACACAGATGCAACCATTCGTGACAATCGAGATACAGTAAGCCTTCAATTGCCAAAGAGTAATCTGAGATTTTTTTTAACATTTTGCTGTATCCCATTAAACATTTGAACATTTACAGCTGTAATGCTTGAAAAAAAACACATTCTGAAGAGAAATTTCTAGTATTTTTCAAGTCTTATTTCTTTTTCTTTCTGTCTACTGCCTCTAATGCTTTAAATACTTTGTTCTTAGGAAAAAAAGTAGATTTTTCCTTTTTATTCTTCATCAATTTCAAATGATTGATCCAGTCTTTAAGAGAGCACATTACCTAATCAGAATAATGCAGCCTCATTAAAGAGAAAGCATGGTATAGTAGATAATTAGCTATACCTGTAATCGGAATGGGGAACTACATTTGATTACAGGAAGCTGGGCAGAACAAAAGGTTGTGCACCAGACTTGGAGTAATGACCTGAGTTCAAATCTGACCTCAGGTACTTAATAGCTGTGCAACTCTGGGCAAATCATTTAGTGTCTCCAAACTCACTTTCTTCAACTGGAAAATGGGTATAATAAGACTATCTACCTCTGAAATTTATTATAAAGATAAAATGAGATAACAATTGTAATGTGCTCAGTAGATATTAAAATGATACATAAATGATAGCTATAATAATAATAATAACAATTATCATTATTGTTTCCAGTTCTGCTAATTACTAGTTTTGTTACTGTATTTGCTTATCTTCTTTGAGCATTGGATAATGACTCTGAAACTATAGATTATATTGGATATGATTCTAAAAGTATAGGTTAATTGTGGTTAGGGAGTTTACAAAGTGAAAAGGAAATCACAACTTTTTCAATTATTGATCCAGCTCCTCTGGCTTAAATCAGTGACTCCTAAATGAGAAAGTTTTAAACATTAAGAGATGAACAGTGGTAAGGCAAGGTGTTCTCATTCATAAAAAGCATTGCCATTTGGATTTTCATTTAGCTTCAAATGGCTCAATATGAATAAATAAGCAAATTTATTTTTCTGTAGGCTGAAGGAAAAAGATCCTTGGTTTCTAATTCATAAAATGAGGACAATGTCAGTAGTACTCCAATGCTTACTGTGAGGACAATATTTATGAAACACTGCACACTAAAAGTTATAGTTACTGTTACCATAGAGTTACCATTCATTTAAAAAAAAATTCATGTTTTATTCAGGTCAATCTTTTGGGTCATTTATAACTACGTCATTAGAAAACAAAAAATGATTTTCCTTATGATTGTTAAGGTATTCCAAGATCCTAAAGTGTATCATTTTTTTTTAGTTTCCAGTATTTTCTGTGTATGGAAGACTCCCAAATTTCTATCTGATTTCATTCTCTGATTTTCTTTCCAATATTCTATCAAATTTACTACAGGACATATTAACATGGTAGTGTTAAATGTGGAATAAGAGATGCAGATTTAAACCATTCCTCAGATACGTAATAACTATTCAGCCCTGAGCAAATCACTTCACCTTTCTGAAGTGCAGTTTCTTCATCTCTGAAATGAGGAAGTTGGACTCTGTGGCTTCCAAGGTGCCTTCCAGCTCTAAATTTACGATGCAATTCTAATAACCATTAATGATACCACCATCTTTCCATTCCCTTATGATATAAATATTGGAGTTATTTTTGACTACATTTTTACTTTGATTTACCAAGTTATTCACTACCAAGTCCTGCCAATTTTATTTCAAAATCTTTTAAAACATGTTTCCCTATCCATGTTCAGTCATTTTCTTAATCTAACCCCCTAGATTTCTTTAGCATCTTTACTTTAAAGTAACTTTAATAAAACTCTTGGAAATTCTGGTACATTTTGTACATGCAGTTTCAATTCATTAGACAGAAGATATAAAGTTTATCTTAGAGAAACCATAAGCCTTTCAGTCAAGTAAAATCAACGGCCTCTCAAACATCATTACAGCCTCGATATGCCCTGTTTCGTTATACTCTACTTTGTCCAGAGAAACTATTAGATTTAACTAAGTGAAGGAATATTAAGAGATCTGAAGAAAATCTCCCCTAATAGGAAAACCAGCACCACTAAGGAAATTTTGTTGTTTGACACTACTACGATAAATGCCATTGTGGATTCCTTGGGTAAAGTAAGACTATGAATCTCTGTTTTAAATGCTTTGCTCATTTTTAAAAGATTCAACAGGCAATAATTTCACTCCTAATTCTAGTAAGAACCAATGATATTTGTTTTCTAGAGAATATGTGGGAAGAAGTTAGCTTAAAAAGAGTGATAGAATAAAAAGACTTGGAAGGCTTAAGTTTGGCCATTCTCTATCAGTAATCTTGGACAAATCCCTTTGCCTCTTTGGAACTCATTTGTAAAATGAACTGGTTGGATCAATCAAAAAGCATTTATTTATAGACTATTATATGCTAGGAATGAAGGAAACAAGCATTTATTAAGTGCCAACTATTTGCCAGGAACTGTGTTGAGGACTTTATAAATATTATTTTATCCTCAAAACAACCCTGGGAAGTAGTTGCTATTAATATTCTTAATTTGCAATTGAGTAGACTGAGACAGATAGATATTAGATGGCTTGCCTAGGGCTATATAGTTAAGAATTATCTGAGGATGGATTAGAACTTTCTGACTCCCTACCAACTAGGTGATATAGAGGATAGAGTACTGGACCTATAATCAGGAAGACATTTTCCTGAGTTCAAATATGGTATCAGATTCTTACTAGGTGTGTGACCCTGGAAAAACCCTATTTGCTCACTTGCTCTCATCTGTAAAATAAGGAAGAGAAGGAAATGGCAAACCACCTGAGTACCTTTGCCAAGAAAAACCCAAATGGGGTCATAAAGAGATAGATATTACTGAAACTACAGAACAACAACTTCCTAACTCCAGGTACTATTCTGTATCCACTGTGCCACCTAGCTACCAGGAGCTATGCAGGGTAATGGGGATGCAAAGAGAAAACTGAGAGTTCCTGCCCTTGTTGAGCTTAAAATGCATCAGGGGAGGCTACATGAACATATAGAAGTCTTTGCAAAATAGATACAAGATGATTTCGAAAAAGTAGAGTATCAGCAACTGAAGGAATATGAAAAATGTATGTGCTTGAGCATTTGAAGAAATCTTGGTAGTAAGATTCTCATTTTGGTCTAGATAAATTCCAGGTATTTCCCATTGTTAAATCTTGATTCATCTTTAAATATTAAATGTTTCTGCATTGGACATAAAAATTATTTTAAAATGACACCTCCCATGCCCTCTTCCTTCACTTTTTATAATAGTATAAAATCGGTAACTGGTCTCTCTGATATTCTTGATAGCATTATTTTTAATAAAATACATTATCCAAAGTATAGTGTTATTAAATTGAGATGAATAGGAAAATTGGAAATAACTGTCACTAATTTCTCTATAAAATGAAAGAGTAAAATAGTGTAATTTCTCTTCAAAGTACTTTATATTACTTGAATTCAAAATTCAGAATTAGAAAAGTGGTTATTATTCATGAAGAATTAAATGTAGCATTTTATAATTTGTATGTTTTACTTTTTAAAAATGAAATCACAAATGAGCAACACAAAACAAGACAGTTGACTAGATGAAAAGTAAATCTACTATAATAAAAGTGGTTCAATCTTTTCACCATAAATTTGGCTAGAAATAAGATGAACATAAAGATCTAACCCTCCTTCATTAATTGAAAAATACATTAGGTTAAAGATGTTAAGCTGTATACTACCTTTAAACAAAGAGACACACTTTTTTTTCACATTTCTTTTGATAGACTACATTACAAAAAGATCTACTGTTTCTCACTCTTATTTTGTTTATAGTACAACACCAAAATGAGAAACATATCAAGGACAAAGAGGTAAGAAGTTACTTCTCTACTACCATCACTACAACCTATTAACTTTTACTGAATCTGGGTAGCAAATCAAAATATACAAGTGCATGATTCCTGCCCTTGAGAACCTGACCCCAATTCATATGTTGTTCTACATCTACCCAGCTCTGTAAGGGTATAGAAAAATAATGCTTAAGAGGTTTGAAGCAAGATATACACCATTAGTATGCCTAATAAAAATAGCTCCTAACTATAATGGATGATAACTGTAAAAGAATTCTATCTCCTGGAGAAATGCAAGGGAATCAATATGTTATTATTATTTTATAAATTATTCAATCTATAGGTAGAACATAACAATGGGTTGAGTTCCTTCTCATTAATTAATTAAGGGACATAAAGTCATTGTTATCATCCATCTATTAATTTAATAATTTATTGAATAATGGATGTGGCTAATAAAATGTTAAGCAGGATGTCATTCATCTTTTGTGCTATTTTGTCAAATGTCCATAATTACTTATAAACCATAGTCATTTTTATTTAGACTAAAAAATCAAGTATGTAAGACATTAATTTCTTTAAATTCATAAATACCATAATAAAAAGTATGCTTTCACCTGCTTTCAGATATAATTTGTCTTTGAGTAAAACCTTTACTACACATAACACAAAATCTAATTAATATGAAGTATGAATAAAAGAGAGAATACTTGTCAATCAAAAATATTTGTATCTTAAATTTTAAATAATAAATTAAAAGTCATTTCATTGAATAATAGTATTTGCCTTATACTTTGATATTCCATACCTCTCTCCAAAAGAGAGGAGAGGGTCTGATTTAAGATTTACTCTATGCATAAGATTCCCAATATAACACTTCTTCCTATGTACATATTGACAATTATTCCGTGACTTTTAGTCTTACAGAATTTTTAGGGGCACTGAAAGTTAAATGACATTCACAAAGCCATAGCTTGTATGTGTCAGAGACAAGATAGCAAAACTTGAACAGAGATTTTCTTATTTCAAGGTCAAGTTTATCCATTCTGCCACATTTATTCTCTCAGAATGTTATAGGAGTATTTTTCCCAATGACAATGACTGCTGAGTAAGAAAACAAAAATGCTATCTAAGTTTCCTTTTAGCACTACAAACTTGGTTAAAACATTATTTCTTCTTCAGCTGTCTATAAAATGCACAGACATATTTTTTCAAAGGCACATTATTTTATTAAAAGAAAAAAGATGTCCCTTTGAACCTTTTATTGTCCATGAAGATGATTTTAAATTCTTGATTGAATGTGAATGCACTTTTCTCAACCACCATATCTTATCTGTAGTTTAAGTAGATCAGAAAAATGGAAAATAGAGTTGTTATGTTTATGAGTTGTATTTGGATAATTTTATGAAATGTTAATACTGTTAATGATATATGAAAAATAACATATTTGAAAGTATGTTTTCTGCATCCCTCTTATTTTTCCGTCCTTGCTCATCTTATTGTTTTTCCCACAGCTCTTAAATTGTTTGATACTCAGTAGACTAATGTTAAAAGTTTGAACTCAATTTATAGAAACTATGTTTATTATGCTATCATCTCAGATGTCTTGAGCTTACCAGAAATGAGCTGGAATTATACTCCACTAGGAGACAAAGTGATGAGAAATCAGGGAAGCACTGTTGGACACTATTCTAGTTGTTTCACTTGGGCTTACTCTGACACTTTCTAAACTCAATTCTAGAAAATTTTACTGGGTTTCTTTCATATTTAAGATAAAAATATCTTGACTTAGTTTTGTGATATTTTACTTATTACTTGTCCCACTTATTTGATATCTGTCATGTGATACACATGGACACATATTGACTACATAACTGAGAAAAATACTTGACCTCTAATTATTCCTGTCAATTCTTAAAGCCTTAAACCTTCAAAGAAGGTGTTAACCTTCATTGGTAGAGGGAGTTTCCTCACTCAAGAGTTCCCTCTACAATGAAATCCCAGGTCTAGTCATTTTCACTAATCATATATATGTACATCTACATCTACATATATGTAAAGAGTTATGCATGTTATATGTTCATGTATATAGCATGTAAATACCTCATAGGGTCATCCTGGTGTCATAGATGCAGTATTGTGATTAGTGTCAGGAAGCCATGGGTCCAGATACTACCTTGGACACTTACTAGCTGTATGAATCTAGGAAGTCATTTAATCTCCATGTGTTTCAAGTAGTTTACTAGCATTTATCTATAGTCAAAGATGAACTGTCATAGGCATTAATGAAATCCTCACACATTGTTAAGTACATGAGCACACATCTGGAGTTCATGCACATATATATGGACATGTACCCACACAAGACCACATATATACAATTCCCTCTAAGAAAATTTAAGTAAGAAATGTAAGCTATATGCATTACACATATATGCATGCACATATATACACATTTCTATGTAGACACCTGTATCTCAAAGGTATATGCATCTGTAACAGTTTATATATTGCAGAGATATAAAAAGCCTTTAAAACATGAACTTTATCTTAAAGAAAGACAAAATATCTTTTATTGAATCCATCATACTCTTTTCTGTATCACTCAAAATGCTTTATATAACATCACACAATGTGTAGACATTGACAATGTTGTCACTCCTGCTTTTGCTCCTCAAGAAATGTAAAAAAAAAATGGGAGAGAAAATATTTTCAAAAGGCAAATTTCCTTGTCATTTTTTTTTTTGCCAACTTTGCCACAGTCTTCGTATACATCTTTAGTTATACCATTTAATTTCTCCTATTCCTAATAGGTCCAAAGGAAATAAAATACACAAGCCAAAAATCAGAAAGATATGGTAAGCAAAATCATAACATAATGAATCATATACATATAATACCATGAACTTTTAGCAAGAAAAAAAATCCCTGTAGAAGAAAAAATATAACATCAGTTTTGCATACACTGTCATTGTAAATGCTAATTGAATTAGATACATCCAATGTAAAATTCTACTACTTCCTCATGACACTAAAATAGATATCTCCTAAAGTTGTTAATAGTAACACGAAAACCCTGTGTTTTACAATGAAATGATACTACAAATAACCATGAAGGGAAAAAAAAAAACAAAAGACCCCCAAAACTCCTCCATTTATAAGTTCTAATTTCTTACTAAGGGCCACAATCTTGCTGTATGCACAGCATGACTCCTGTAGTCCATGTTGTTTGCATATATGTAAAGAAAAAAACCATGAAAATCACCATTGTTACATAAATTTTAGATGTAAACAATGGAATTCACACACTTCTCTGCAGTAAGCTTGGGAGATATCAGAAAACAAGTTACATATAAATTTATGCTTCTCTTAGCTACCATGATAAATTACAATTTCATTTTAGCACCAGATAATCCTCCACACCCAGTCTGAAAAAGCAAATGGCAAAAGAAGATTAGCTGAGCAATAACTGATTTGGATCACAGGAAGTAATATGGCTGAACAACAACAAAGAACTGGGATCTTAAAATTTTAGTAGCTTAAGCATGACAGAATCAAGACAGAGCTTTGCATAAGTAAATGAAAGAATGAAAGTAGAAAAATAGTGGTATGAAAAACAGACTAAGTAAATTCATAGAGAATTGAAATCATGACAATTTCAGGAACTTTCACTAAACATGAACATTGCTATATGCATAACAAAACAATTAAGCAAATAATTGCCTAAATTTAAATTCAATCACTGTGCTTTGATTTGCACTACATAAATTGAACATATAGTTCCTATTGAGTACAAAAGCTCTCTGAGTTAGATAGTTCTACTTCTTAAAACTAGTTCACGTTTGGATCTGAAATGAATTCAGATGCTTCATGCGTTTATTTCAGGTGCTGAACTGGCGAAACAGACCATTTTCTGGGCCTTGGTTTGACGTCCATAAAACAAAAATGTAAAATGAACGAAATGTCCTCCAAAGTCCCCTCCAATTCGAAATCTCTTATCCTATGAACTTAGGTCTTTATTTCAACTTGACTGTCTGGCATTTCACATTCACTGGTTTTCTATCTCTCTATTTCACCACATTATTTGAAGGAGTTGATTGAATATGGTGAAGAGCATTAGGAGTCCCCAGATACACCTTAAATTAGATGTGTCCTTCAGTTTATAATCTGAGACAAAATATCAGCCAATAGGCATGGCTACAGCATGACTCCCCACTCACCTGTCTCCTTTTATTGCATAGTATTCTTTGTTCCAGTCAAATTAGTCTAGTAGCTATCCTCCATAATATGTTCTGCATATACGATATTCCTTATTCCACCCTTGCATAAGTGTCCCATCATATTTGAAATGCACTCCTTCCCCTCCACCATAGAAATCCCTTATTGTTGTTGTTTCTGTTCAGCCATTTCGGTCATGTGCAACTCTTTGTGACTTCACGTGGGTTTTTCTTTGCAAAGATCCTGACATGATCTGTCATTTCCTTCTCCAGATCATTTTACAGATGGGAAAACTGAAGCAAATGGGTGAATTAACCAGGGTCACAAAGCAAGTAAGTATCTGAGGCCAGATTCAAACTCAAGAAGATGAGTCTTTCTAACTCAAGGCCCAGTACTTAATGCACTCACAACTTAGCTGCCCTTGGAATACCTATTTTACTTCGAAGCACAAGTCCAGTACCCCCCACAATAGGAACCCTTTCCTGATCATGTCCCTGAGATTGTTAGCTCTTTTTTTTCTGTCTCTCTAGCTCTCTTTGTCTCTCTGTCTCGCTCATCATAATTTTACTTTTATGCTTGAAAAGCATCACCTTATAATACTTAAGGCTACAAGCAAGCCAGAAGAAATGGTTTTCATTGAAAGGTCATCTGAAACTTATGGAAATTTGCATTTTTATGCCATCTGGATGTAGATGGTACCATACAGTATTTAGATCCAGATCACTGTTAATGGTCTCAGGGACAGAGGTTCCCCTAAGGGAGTGAGGTTTAAATAGGGAAATGTCAATGCCCCATTCAGAGAGAACTAATTTACTCTGAGATCTGATAGCATTATAAGTGCTCAGCATTGGGGGGACCTGCTGTGCATGCTATAACAAAATAGACCAAATCAATATTGCGACAAGGATTAAGGGAGACCTGTAAAAGAAAACCAGACAATGCTCAACCTAAAGAAATGAACATCTAGCAAATCTACAGTAAGTTTAATTATTTATAAGTGAGTAAGAAATGTAAGCTATTTTAAAAGTTCCAGAAAAAAAAACAGGCAGGCAGGCATCCCATCCACATGGTAGTCAGTATCTGTGTGTAATTGACGATCACTTATTTCAGTATTCTGAGAGTGATTTTTTTTTATTTTTTAAGACACCAGATGAATCATGTAAACTCCATGATATATTTTTCCATTTCTCAGAGTATGAATTTCATGGTGTGAATTAAATATTATGCCTAATTTTCTAATGAATATTGGATATGTGACTTCAATTTACTGGAACAGAGGAAGCAAAACCAAGATGGCAGAGTAGAAGCAGGGACCTTCTTGAGCTTTCCCAAAAACCCCTCTAAATACCTGTAAAATGTGTTCTAAACAAATTCTAGAACACCAGAACCACAAAACGACTAACTGAAGGAAATTTCCAGGCCAAGACATTTGGGAAAGTCAACAGGAAGGGTCTATCCCAATGGGCTGGAAGTAGAGCACAGTCCAGCATGGGCTGTGCCATGCCGGCACAGATGGGGCTGTAGCAGGCCTTAGGGGACTGAATAAAAGGATTTTTAAAAACAGGTAAGAGAAGTAGAGGAAAAATTGAGAAGAGAAGTGAGAGCGATGTAAGAAAATCATGAAAAACAAATCAACAACTTGCTAAAGGAGATCCCCCAAAATACTGAAGAAAAAAACACCTCAAAAATAGACTAACCCTGGGAGGACAGAGCCAAGATGGTGGCTGGAAATGCTTAAGCTCTCCCCCAATCCCACCAAACACCTGTAAAAATGGCTCTGAACAAATTCTAGAGCTGCAGAAGCCATCAAGTAGCAGAGGGAAGCAGGTCTCCAGCCCAGGACAGCCTGGATGGTCACTGGGAAAGGTCTATCGCACAGTGGTTGTAGCAGAACATGGCCCAGCGAGGGCTGTGTTGGGACATAACAGACTGGTAGTCAGCCTGGAGCAGAAATTAGGGACATGAATCATTGAGGCATGGCAGTTACCACAAACACAAAAACCATGGAGCAGGTTAGTTGGAAAACTGCTAGATCAGGTTAGGAAATTGTCTGGCCTCAGCCCTAGGGGTGGCTGAGGTGATGTGCAGTGGTGACAGCAGCAGCAGGAAGCCCCTGAGGCTGCTTCCAGAGCACCAGCATCAGCTGCTTCTGGAGTCCCTTCCTCAAATGATAGGAGGAATCAAGCTGCAGACCAAAGAGGGAGGGCAGAGCTTGCTTTGTCCTTCTTGGATCTGGGTCTCAAGCCTGGCTGGTGGTCCTATGGGGAGGAGGAGCACTGCTGTGGCAGAGCTTGTGGTGATAGTGGAGCAGAAGTAGCTCTGAAAACAGCAGTGCAGCCCCTAAAGATTGGGACAAAGCACTCTCTATTCTACAAGCAGTCATACCATGACAAAAAGCTCAAGGGACAAGTAGTTGACTGGAAACATGGCCAGGCAGTGAAAAAGGACACAGACTCAGACTTAGACTCAGAATCTAAAATCATTTTTTGGTGACAAAGAAGATCAAAACATACAGGCAGAAGAAGCCAACAAAGTCAAAGAGCCTACATCAAAAGCCTCCAAGAAAAATATGAATTCGTCTCAGACCATGGAATAGCACAAAAAGGATTTGGAAAAGCAAGTAAGAGAAGTAGAGGAAAAATTGGGAAGAGAAATGAGAATGATGTGAGAAGACCATGAAAAACAAGTCAATGACTGGCTAAAGGAGACCAAAAATAAAATACTGAAGAAAATAACACCTTAAAAATAGACTAACCCAAATGGCCAAAAGACTCCAAAAAGCCAATGAAGAAAATAATGCCTTGAAAGCCAGAATAAGCCAAATGGAAAAGGAGGTCCAAAAGACCACTTAAGAAAATACTACCTTAAAAATTAGATCTGGGCAAGTGGAAACTAGTGACTTTATGAGAAATCAACATACTATAAAAGAGAATAAAAACAGTGAAAAATGGAAGACATTTTGCAATATCTCTTTGGAAAAACCAATGACCTGGAAAATAGATCCAGGAGAAAAAATGTAAAAATTATTGGACTACCTTAAAGCCATGATCAAAAAAAGAGCATAGATATAATCTTTCAGGAAATTATCGAGGAGAATTGCCCGGATATTCTAGAGCCAGAGAGTAAAATAGAAATTGAAAGAGTCCACCGATCACCTCCTAAAAAAGATCTCCCCCCAAAAAACCTCCTAGGAGTATTGTCGCCAAATTCCAAAGCCCTCAGATCAAGGAGAAAATACTCCAAGCAGGCAGAAAGAAACAATTTGAGTATTGTGGAAACACAGTCAGGTAACACAAGATCTAGCAGCTTGTACATTAAGGGATTGAAGGGATTGGAATATGATATTGTGTAGGTCAGTGGAGCTAGCATTAAAACCAAGAATTACCTACCCAGCCAAACTGAGTATAATGCTCCAAGGCAGAATACAGATTTTCAATTAAAGAGAGGACTTTCAAGCTTTCTCAATGAAAAGACCAGAGCTGAATAGAATATTTGACTTTCCAATACAAGAATCAAGAGAAGCATGAAAAGGTAAACAAGAAAGAGAATTCATAAGGGACTTACTATAGTTGAACTGTTATGTTTACATTCCTACATGGAAAGATGATATGTGTAATTCATGAGACCTTTCTCAGTATTAGGGGAGTTGAAGGGAATCTAGACAGAGGGAATAGGATGAGTTGCATATGAAGGGATGATATCTAAAAATGAAATAAATTGAAGGAATGAGAGAGGAATATATTGAGAAAGGGAGAGGTAGAAGGGGGTAAATTATCGCACATAAAACTGGCAAGAAAAAGCAGTTTTGTTGGAAGGGAAGAGGAGGCAGGTGAGGGGGAAAGAGTGAATCATACTCTCATCGGATCCAACTTGAGGAGGGAATAACATACACACTCACTTGGGCATCTTACCCCACAGGAAAGTAAGTAGAAGGTGATAAAAAGGGGGATTATAAAAGGGAGGGCAGGTAGGGAGAGGAGGTAGTCAAAAGCAAACCCTTTGAAAAGGGACAGGATCAAGGGATAAAATTCAATAAAGCAGGATAGGTTAGGAAGGATCAAAATATACTTAGTCTTTCACAACATGAGCATTGTGGAAGTGTTTTACATAATGACACATGTGTGATCTATGTTGAATGGCTTGCCTTCCTAGGGAGGGTGGGTGGGAAGGGAAAAGAGGAGAGAATTTGGAACTCAAATTTTTTTTTTATATTTATTTATTTATTTTTTTAAATTTATTTTTGATATGTTTGGTTTTCAGCATTGATTTTCCCAGGCGTTTGAATTACAAATTTTCTCCCCATTTCCTCCCCCC
>CM053622.1:521524284-521550765 GCA_028646595.1 Phalanger gymnotis
TTGGTAACTATGAATTGTATTGGGTCTGGCTGTTTGTAATTTGTTTAAGGGCTGTTGAGATGGTATTGATGAGGAGACTCCGGGTAGCTGTAGCTAAGGATCCCTCCAGCTTGTAAACCTGGATGCTGAGACTTTGTTGAACCCTGGTAACTATGTATTGGGATTTGAATCAGAAAAGATCTGTCTGTTGATGTTTGTAATTTGCTTGTATTTTGCTCTGAAGTTCAGGGTGCTGGCTTCTTCCCCTGAACTAAGTGAATGATATTTGTGTGCTGAATTAAAGTAACCTGGCCAACCTCTTAACCTTGCTCTCCTTATTAAGGCAGATCAAAAGAACCTGGGCTTTCTGGCTGTCCAGCAGCTTTCTGGGTGCTGGCTGTGGGTGGATCTGGACCCTCCCACAGAAGCTGCTAGCCAGATTGTCGAAACATTTTCCAGGCAAGGAGATGGACATTTAATGAAATAAGGAAATTCCAGACCTTCTTGAGGTAAACAGCAGAGCTCAATAGAAAATTTGATCTCTAAATACAAAACTCAAGACAGACATAAACAGGTAAATGGGGAAAAAACCCTAGTTAATCAATAAGGTTAATTAATTACATCCTTATATAGGATTATTTTGTTTTTTTATACATTACATATATATATATATATATATATACATACATATATATGTGTCAATCTTGAGAACAGTATACTCATTACAAAAATTGAAAGGGATATTCATAGACTGTGGATATCAGTATAAAATAACTAATATTATGATAAAAAATAATTAAGAGATATAAAGGGATAGTTCTGGGAGACGAGGTAAGGAGGTAGTAGAAAAGGGTAAATAATATCACATGAAGAGGCACAAAAACATGTTGTAGTAGAGGGAAACAAGGAAAGGAGAAGAGTAGTATTTAAGCTTTACTCTCATCAGATTTGGTTAAAGGAGGGAAAAAAAAAATACCCCGATAAGTACAGAAAACTAACGTCCTACAGGCAGTAGGAGGGGAAAAAGGGGGAAGAAAGGTGAGACATGGTCAGAAGGGAGGGAAGAAGTAGCAAGTGGAAAATGGCAAGATAAGGGATGGGAATCAAGAAGGAGGGTAAACTGAGGAAGGCAACAGTCAAAAGCAAAACTTTATTGACAAGTGGAGGGGAAGGGGAGAAATAAAAGCACAAACATGGGGAAACAGTGCGGAGAAAAAGATACAGACAGTAATCATAACTGTGAATGTGAATGGGGTGAACTCTCCCATAAAACAGAAGCAGATAGCAGAATGGATGAAAAAACATAATAATACAATAAGCTGTTTACAAGAAACACATTTGAAACAGGGGAATACTCATAGGGTAAAGGCAAAAGGCTGGAGCAGAATATATTTTGCTTCAGTTAAAGTAAAAAAAAAAAAAAGCAGGGGTAGCAATCCTAGTCTCAGACAAAGCAAAAACAAAGAGAAATCTAATTAAAAGAGATAAGGCAGTACACTATATCTTGCTAAAAGGCATCATAAAAAATGAAGCAATATCATTATTTAACATATATCCTCCAAGTAGTATGGCATGTAAATTCTTAGAGGAGAGGTTAAGGGAGTGACAGGAAGAAATAGACAGTAAAACTATAATAATGGGAGACCTCAACCTCCTCCTCTCTGAACTTGGTAAATATAACTTTAAAATAAACAGAAAGAAGTTAAGGAAGTGAACAAAATTTTAGAAAAAAGCAGATATGATAGACTTCTGGAGAAAACTGAATGTGGATTCAAAGGAATATACTTTTTTTTCTCAGCAGTACATGGCACATACTCAAAAATTGACTGTGTACTTGGGCATAAAAACCTCACAATCCAGTGCATAAAGGCAGAAGTTGTCAAAGCATACTTTTCAGATCATGATGCAATAAAAATTATTTGTAATAAAATATCATAGAAAAATAAGCTAAAAATTAATTGTAAACTAAATAATCTAATTGTAAAGAACGAGTGGTCCAAAAAACAAAACATAGAAACAATTAATAACTAAATTCAAGAGAATGACAATAATGAGACAACATAGAAAAACTTATGGGATGCAGCAAAAGCAGTTCCTAGGGGAAGTTTTATATTTCTTAATGCTTACATGGAAAAAAACAGAGAAAAAGGAGACAAATGAATTGGGCATGCAACTGAAAACCTAGAAAAAGAACAAGTGAAAAATACCCAATAAAAAAAAAATTAGAAATACTTAAAATCAAAGGAGAGATTAACAAAATTGAAACTGAGAAAACTATTGAATTAATAAATGAGACAAAGAGATGATTTTATGAAAAAAAACAGTAAAATTGATAAACCTTTGGTCAATTTGATTAAAAAAAAAGAAGAAAATTAAATTACCAGTATCAAAAATGAAAAGGGTGAATTCACCAATATTGAAGAGGAACTCAAAACAATAATTAGGAATTATTTTGCCCATTTGTATGCCCATAAATTTGACAACTTTAGGGATATGCATGAATATGTGCAAAAATATAAATTGTCCAGGTTAACAGAAGAGGAAATAAAATTCCTAAATAACATCATGTCAGAAAAATAATTGAGCAAACCATCAATGAAGTGCCTAGGAAAAAACTCCAGGGCCAGATGGTTTTACACATGAATTTTATCAAACATTTAAAGAACAATTAATTCCTGTACTTTATAGACTATTTGGGAAAATAGATGAAGTCCTACCAAAATTGAAGTCCTTCTAAATTCTTTTTATGGCACAAATATGGTACTAATACCCAAACCAGGAAGAGTCAAAACAGAGAAAGAAAATCATAGACGAAAATCCCTAATGAATATTGATGCAAAAATGTTAAATAAAATATTAGCAAAAAGAGTGCAGCAACTTATCACGAGAATAATACACTATGACCAGGTAGGATTTATTCCAGGAATGCAAAGCTGGTTCAATTTTAGGAAAACTAAAAGCATTAATTGAATATATCAACAACAAAAGTAGCAGAAAACAAATGTTCATCTGAATAGATGCAGAAAAAGCTTCTGACAATATACAACACCCATTCCTATTAAAAATACTAGAAAACATAGGAATAAATGCAACCTTCCTTAAAATTATAAATAGCATCTACCTAAAACTGTCAGCAAGCATTATATATAATGGGGATAAGCTAGATGCATTCCCAGTAAGATCAAGGGTGAAACAAGGATGACCACTGTCACCCCTACTATTCATTTTGGTACTAGAAATGTTAGCTGTCGCAATAAGAGAAGAAAAAGAAATTGAAAGAATTAGAATAGGCAAAGAAGAAATTATACTATCACTTTTGCAGATGATATCATGATTTACTTAGAGAATCCTAGAGAATCAAGTAAAAAACCACTTAAAATAATAAACAACTTTAGGAAAGTTGCAGGATATAAAATAAATGCGCATAAATCCTCAGCATTCCTATACATTACTAAGAAAGCCCAAAAGCAAGAGATAGAAAGTGAAATTTCATTCAAAGTTACTGTAGACACTATAAAATATTTGGGTGTTATATGTCAAGACAAACTCAGGGCCTATATGAACACAAGTATAAAACACTCTTCATGTGAATAAAGTCAGATCTAAATCAATGGAAAAATATCAGCTGCTCATGGTTAGGCTGAGGGAATATGATAAAAATGACAATTTTACCTAAATTAATCTATCTATTCAGTGCCATACCAATCAAACTATCAAAAAATTATTTTTCAGAGCTGGATAAAATAATACCAAAATTCATCTGGAAGAACAAGAGGTCTAGAGTGTCTAGGGCATTAATCCAAAGAAATGCTATGGAAGGTGGCCTAGCCACGCTAGATATTAAACTGTACTATAAAGCAGCAGTCATCAAAACTTCCTGGTACTGGCTAAGAATGGATCAGTGGAATAGGACAGATATGCAAGACGTAGTTAATGACTATAACAATATGCTATTTTATAAAGCCAAAGAATCCAGCTTCTGGGATAAGAATTCACTATTTCACAAAAACTGCTGGGAAAATCAGAAAATGGTATGGCAGAAACTGGGCATAGACCAATATTTTACACCATGTACCAAAATAAAGTCAAAATGGGTTCACAATTTAGGAATAAGAGCTGATATTATAAGCAATTTGGGAGAGCAAGGAAGAGTTTACCTATCAAATTTATGGAAAAGCAAAGAATGAACGACACAACAAAAGATAGAGAGCATTACAAAATGTAAAATGGATAATTTTGATTATTTTATAATTATTATAATTATTGTATAAATTGTATAAAAAAGGCAATGCAACAAAAATTAGGAGGGAAGCAGAACATCAGCAATAATCTTTACAACTACTGTCTCTCATAAAGGCCTCATCTCTAAAATATACAGAGTAGTCAGACAAATTTATATGAAGACAAGTCATTCCCCAATTGAGAAATGGTCAAAGGATATGAACAAGTAGTTTTCAGTTGAAGAATTTAAAGATATCTATAGGCATATGCAAAAAATGCTTGAAATCCCTACTGATTATGGAAATACAAATCAAAACATCTTTTGGGTAGCACATGTCTCCTGTCAGATTGGCTAAAATGACAAAACAAGAAAATGATGAATGCTGCTGAGGATGTGGGAAAATTGGAACATCATTACATTGCTGGTGGAGTTGTGAACTGATCCAGTCATTCTGGAAAGCAATTTGGAACTATGCCCAAAGGGCTATAAAAATTTATAACCTTTGATCCAGCAATACCACATATAGGTCGTATCTCAAGAGATCACACAAGTGGTAAAAGGACCCATTTGTACAAAAACATCTATAGTGGCTCATTTTGTAGTAGCAAAGAATTAGAAATCAAGGGGATGCCCATCAATTGGGGAATGGCTGAACATGTTGTGGTATATGAAGGTAATAGAATACTATTTTGCTATAAGAAATGAGCATGATACAGACTTCATAATAACCTGGAAAACCCTACACGATATTGTTCAGAGTGAGCAGAGGAGAACCAGGAGAACATTATATACAACCACAGATATACGGATTCTGTGACGACTAACCCTGATAGACTTCGCTCTTGTCAGCAATACAAGGTTGAAAGGCAACTCCTAAGGACTCATGATAGAGAGAGCTATCTACATCCAAAGAAAGAACTATACTGTCTGAATGCAGATTAGGACCCACTGCATGCTCTCCATTTTTTCCCTTTGTTTTTCTTTTTTTTTTCTCTTTTGATTTTGGTTTTGTTTTTTTTTTTTCTATTTTATTTTTTTGGTTTTGTTTCTTCAATCTCATGATTCATTCCATTGGTCATAATTCTTCTCTACAGCTTGAATATTGTGTAAATAAGTTCAATGAGAAGTTATATGTGGAAGATATATCAGATTCCATGCCATCCTGCTTAGGGAGGGGGGAGGAGGGGAAGAAAGTCTGGAACTCAAAATTGTGTGGAGTAGATTGTTGTAAGCTAAAAATAAAAAATCTTAATTATTTAAAAAATTATTTCCTTTTCTTCATGTATTTAATTTCTCCTTTTATGACACCCAAAAAGTCCTTAAGCTTTAGGGTTAATTTTGCCTAACAACAACATGGTAAGGAAAATTGAAATAATGTCTATTTAGTTCAATTAAATCAGCAGACATTGTTCAAGTTCCAACATGTATAAGATACTGGAAGCTCGGAGGGCCTCCTAGATTAATTGAATTAATCTTCAGAATATTCCTGATACACGTCAGGTGAAGAAGACCACTTCCTTGCAAGATTTTCAGGCCATTTTAATCCAGCAGTGGGGTTACAAAGAAGTAAAAGTCAAATAAATTTAATTCAACAAGCTTTTATTAAATGGCTGTTATGTTCCAGGAATTGCATGGTGACCAAAAGAAAAAAAAAGAAAAGGAAAAGAAATTGCTACCTTCATGATCTTCCCTTTTTATAGGGGATCAACCTAAACAAAATCAATAGAAAATAAATGCATACAAAGTAGTTATTAACTTCCTATTAAATTTCATTCATGAAAGGCATTTACAGAATGGGTGCTGACCTGTACTGGCATGAGGATTTCTTCCTCAACTTCTTTATGGTGATGAAATCACATTTTCATAAAATGTTTATGTTGCACATATGTTATGCTTTATGTACATACAGAGATAAAGACAATGTTTTAGATATGTGTACATTCAAGTACCTATATACATTCACATAAACATACATATGTGCATGTAATGTGTGTTGCTAACACAGTGCTGGATGTATAAGAGTCTCTATCTCTAAAGAGCTTTCATTTTATGAAAAGGAAGCACAAAGTTAATCAATAGTGATGGTGGAAATGAAATCAAAATGATCTGGGAAAATTATCTGAGAAGTGAAAGAATGCTAACAAATACAGAGAATTTGAGAAGACTATATGGAGCTGTTGTGATTGTAGGTAAAGATTCCAAAAGGCATAAATTAGTACAGAATGCATGTCAGGCCTGGAGGATGGCTTTTGCAAATGTACAGATATATGCACTGAAATGTCAAACTCTATTCTTTCTTCCTCATACCACCTATACTCCCTCTTGCCATTCCTATTCAGTAGATGGATTTAGCTATACTTCACTGAAAAACAAAATGATAAGCTCTTTGAAGGTTCCCTTTTCTCCCAACTTTACACTTCAAATTAATTCAACATCATCTCTCATTATTCTCCTTTGTTCTTTTGTTGGAAGAAGAGGAGGACTTTTTTTCTTGCAAATAACCTTTCTACTTGTTCCCATGACACAATCCAATCCTGTTTTGTTTTGTTTTGTTTTTTCTGGAGTTTTATACTTTGATGTTCCTGTCTCTCAACATAATTTTCAATGTCTTTGAATTGGTTCATTCCTTCTGAATTATTTCCAAACATGCCCAGATCTTCTGAGGTCCTTAAAAATCTTCACTTATTCCTACAATCGCCATAAACTACCTCATATATTTTGCTTTACTCTTTCTATTTTTATACTTCCCAGTCACATTTTAATTGCTCACAATATAACTTCTTACTTCATCATCTAACTGAAACTGTTCTGTCCCAAGCATTTACCTTAATCACCAATTCTGAAGTTCTTTTCTCAATCGTTACCTCTCTAAATCTGCCCCACCCAATTTCCTTGACACTCATTGCTGTATCTTGTTTATTCTTCTGTCTATCTGAATATTTCTTTTTCTCTGTGACCCTTGAAGGATCATCCACCTAGTCCCACTCCCACGGCAATGGTTTTCATCCAAGCCTTCTTTCTATGCTGTCTCTGTGGATGATCTCATTGGCTCCCACACATAATTCGAGGGAGAGGAATCTCAGATGTATATATATAACTTCTATCTCTCTTGAACATTTTCACCAACTGCCCATTGGACAATCATCTCAAATATAGGTTCTAATTAAGGCAGAATTCATTATCTTCTGCCACCACCACAACCACCACCATCCCTCCCCCCAAAAAAATGTCCTTCCCTCTTTCTTAATTTCACTCTGTTGAGACTATCATAATGCTTCTGTTACACATCGAAACATCTCAGATTAGGGGACAGTTCCAGGAAGGCAGAGTAAAGGCAGGGACTCACCTGAGCTCTACCCTAAACCCCTCCAACTGTAAAAAAAAAAGATTCTAAACAAATGCTAGAACAGCAGAAGTCACAAAAAGACAGAGTAAAACAAATTTCCAATTCAAGAAAACCTGAAAGGTCCACAGTAAAATTCTATCGAATCAAGGTGAGGGAAGGTAATAGTCCAGCTCAGTCCAGGCCAGCAAAGACCCAGCCCCAGCAAACCCAGGGCAAGCCTCAGGATACTGAATAACTGACAGCTGTGGTGCTTTCCAGACCTCCCAGTCCACAAATGCCAAAGACAACTTAGAAGGTGAGTATAAAGGTTTGTTGGACCTGGGTAAGAGAGAAACCTAGTCCAGCCCTAGCCCCAGAACAGTTCCAGCCATAGCAAAACAGAAGCAGACCTTGGGAATGACTGAATCAGCAGTAGTAGTGTCATCAGTAATCAGTGGCAGTGGCTTTTATGGAGCTCACAGCCCATATATGGTAAAGGGATTGACTAACTGGTCAGATGGAGATTACAGGACTCTTTTTGCTAGCGCTGAGGGAGAACTCTGTTTCTTTGCCCATACGTGGATCTGGATTTCAGTTGTGAGTGGCAGTCCTGGGGCAAAGAGGAATATTAGCATTGCAGAGCTTGTGGCAACAGTAGGGAGGGGACCCTCCTCACGGTTCCAAGGCATAAAAGGGTGCTCGTGATCACTCACAGAGCAGAGCACAGGACAGGAGAGGAGTAAACACCTCTCTTTAGATCATAATATGTTGGAAGAACTGAAAACTTACAGGTTGCTAGAAGTATCTCTGAAAACAGTTACACAAAACCCCTGAAACTTGGTATAGTTCACCTTTCACACTGGAAGCATAGCTCTACCTTAGCAAAGAGTTAAAATTTCAAGTAATAGGCTGGGAAAATGAGCAAACATTGGAGAGGGGAAACTCAGACTATAGAAACTTACTTTGGTGACAAAGAAGATCCAAACATACACTCAGACAAAGACAACAAAATCAAAGCTCCTATATCCAAAGCCTTTAAGTAAAAATATGAATTAGTCTCAGGCTATGGAAAAGCATTTTGAAAATCCAGTAAGAGAAATAGAAAGGGCAGAGCCAAGATGGTGGCATGAAAACTGGGACTTGCTTGAAGTCTCCCTGAAATTCCTCCTAACAACAAAAAAAATTACTCTAAACAAATTCTAGAGACACAGAACTGATGAAATAACAGTGTGAAACAAGTCACCGGCCCAAGACAGCCTAGATGGTTGCTGGGAAGGGTCTATCACATCATGCTGGGAAGACAGACCAGGCCAGAGCAGCATGGGCATAGCAGGCCTCAGGGTACTGAATCACTGGCAGCTATGGCAGTTTCAGACTTCTCAACCTACAAACGCCAAAGACAATGTAGCAGGTCAGTGGGAAAACTGTTCAACCTGGGTGACAGAGGGGTACAGCCCAGCCCCAACCCAGGGGCTACAGTGTCAATAGCATCTGCTTCCAGAGCTCTGGGCACACAGATGGTGGGGGAAATCAAGTGGCTGATCAGAGTGGGAGTGCACAGAACTCTTTGCCAACACTGAGGTAGCATTCTTTTGCTTTGCCCTGCTTGGAACAGGGTTGCAGTCATGGTTGGGAGTCCTTGGGGGAAGAAGAGTGCTGAGGTGGCAGAACTTGTGGTCACTGAGGAGAGGGAGTCATCCTGGGAGTTACATGGCAGAAAGGAGTGCTTGCACTCACAGACCAGAGCACAGGTCAGGAGAGCAGTATCATAGAAACTCAGAGTAATAGCTCTGAAAACAGCAACACAAAACCCTTGAAGCTTGGGACAGAGCAATCTCCACTCTGAAACCAGCCATACCCTGACAAAGAACTCAAAAGTAAAGTAAATTGCTGATAAAAATGAGCAGACAGTGTAAAAGGACTCATACTATTGAATCTTATATTGGTGACAAAGAAGATCAAAACATACAGCCAGAAGAAGTCAACGAAGTCAAAGATCCTACATCAAAAGCCTCCAAGAAAAATGTGAATTGGTCTCAGCCCATTGAAGAACTCAAAAAAGATTTTGAAGATCAAGTAAGAGAAGTAGAGGAAAAATTGGGAAGAGAAATGAGATTAATAAAGAAAAATCGTGAAAAATGACTCAACGGCTTGCTAAAGGAGCCCCCAAAATAGTGAAGATAATAACACCTAAAAAAATAGACTAACTCAAATGGAAAAAAATAGCTCCAAAAACCCAATGAGGACAAGAATGCCTTAAAAGACAGAATTAGTTAAAAGCAAAAGAAGGTCCAAAAGATCACTGAAGAATATGCTGCCTTAAAAATCAGAATGGAGCAAGTGGAAAGGAGTGACTGTATGAGAAATCAAGAAATTATAAAACAGAACCAAAAGAATGAAAACATGGAAGACAATATTAAATATCTCATTAGAAAAACCACCAACATGGAGAATAGATCCAGGAGAGATAATTTCAAAATTATTGGAATCTCTGAAAGTCAATATGATAAAAGAACCTAGACATCATCTTTCAAGTAATTATCAAGGAAAACTGCTCTGATATTCTAGAAGCAGAGGTCAAAATAAAAATTGAAAGAATCCACCAATTACCTCTGGAAAAAGATCCCAAAGGGCAAGCTCCTAGGAATATTGTAGCCAAATTCCAGAGTTCCCAGGTCAAGGAGAAAATATTACAAGCAGCCAGAAAGAAACAATTCGAGTATTGTGGAAATGCAATCAGGGTAACACAAGATCTAGCAGCTTATACATTAAGGGACTGAAAGGCTTGGAATATGATATTCCAGAGGTCAAAGGACATAGGATTAAAACCAAGAATCACCTCTCCAGCAAAACTGAATGTAATACTCCTGGGAAAAATATATATTTTCAAGGAAATAGAGGATTTTCAAACATTCTTGATAAAAAGATCATAGCTGGATAGAAATTTGACTTTCAAATACAGGAATCAAGAGAAGCATGGAAAGGTAAACAGGAAAGAGAAATCATAAGGGACTTATGTTGAACTGTTTACGTTCCTACAAGGAAAGATAATATTTGTAACTCATGACACCTTTCTCAGTACTAGGGTAGTTGAAGGGAATACACACACACACACACACACACACATATGTATACCTATATATAATAAATAAATAAATATGTACACACACACAGAGGGCACAGGGTAACTTGAATATGAAGGAATTATATCTAAAAAATAAAATTAAGGGGTCAGAGAGGAATATTTTGAAAGGAGGGGAAGAACAAAATAGAATGGGGTAAATTATCAAACATAAAATTGACAAGAAATAGCAGTTATACTAGAAGGGAAGAGGGGTAGGTGAATGGGAATGAGTGAACCTTGCTCTCATTGAATTTGGATTAAGAAGAGAATAGCATACACATTCAACTGGGTACCTTACCTCACAGGAAAATAGGGGGGAAGGGAATAAGGAGGGGGTAATAGAAAGGAGGGTAGATTCGAGGAGGAGGTAGTCAAAAGCAAAAAACTGTTGAAAACAGATACGGTCAAAGGAGAAAACTGAATAAAGGGGGACAGGATAAGATAGAGGTAAGTATAGTTAGTCTTTCTCAGTATGTCTATTATGGAAGTGTTTTGCATAATGACACATATATAATTTATATTGAATTCTTTGCCTTCTCAAAATGGATGGGTACAGAGGGAAGAAGGAAAAGAATTTGGAACTCAAAGTTCTAAAAACAAATGTTAAAAATGTTTTTCATACAACTGGGAAATAAGATACACAGGAAATGGCATGTACAAATCTATCTTGCTCTACAAGAAATAAGGAGAAAAGGAATAAGGGGGCAGTTGAGTGATACAAGGGAGGGCCAATTTGTGAAAGGGGCAATCATCTTGGGTTGGGGAGAGGGTATTGATGGAGAGAAAATGTCTAACTAAAAATATTGTAATGTTATGGAAATTTCAAAATAAATTTAAAAAAATAACTTTTCTGGATAAGGATAAAAAAAGAGAAGTAGAAGAAAAATTAGGAAGAGAAATGAGAATGATACAAGAAAAGCATGAAAAACAAGTAAACAGCTTGGTAAAGCAGACCCACAAAAAATACTAAAGAAAATAACACCTTAAAAATTCACTAAACAAGTGGCAAAAGAGGTCCAAAAAGCCAATGAGGAGAAGAATGCCATAAAAAGCAGAATTCACCAAATGTAACATGAGGTCCAAAAGCTCAGTGAAAAAAATAATTCTCTAAAAATTAGAATGGAGCAAATGAAAGCTAATGACTCCATGAGAAATCAAAAAATTGTAAAAGAAAACCAAAAGAATGAAAAAAAATAGAAGACAAAGTGAAATATCTCAATGGAAAAACAACTGACCTGGAAAATAGATCTATGAGAGATACTTTCAGACTTATTGGACTAACTGAAAGCTATGATCAAAAGAAAAGGGCCTAGACATCATCTTTCCAGATATCTTCAAAGAAAGCTGTCCTAATAGTCTAGAACCAGTGTTTACAATAGAAATGGAAAGAATCCACCAGTCACCTTCTGAAAGGGATCCCAAAAGGACAATTCCCAGGAACATTATTAGCAAATTTCAGAGTTCTCTGGTCAAGAAGAAAGTATTTCAGCAGACAGAAAGAAACAATTCAAGTATTGTGAAAATACAATCAAGGTAACGTAAGAATTAACTCCTTCTGCATTAAAGGACTGGGCAGTTTGGAATATGATATTCAGGAGGGAGAAGGAGATAGGATTAAAACCAAGTAACATGCACCCAGCAAAACTGAGTGTAATCCATGAAGGGGAAAAATTGATATTCGATGAGATCGAGGAATTTCATGAATATTTGAGAAAAGATCAAAGGTAAATAAAAATTTGACTTTCAAATACAAGACTAAAGAGAAGCATGAAAAGGTACAAGAAAGAGGAATCAAAAAATACTTATTAAAGTTAAACTGTTTAATTCCTACATGGAAAAATGATGTTTGTAACTCACGAGACCTTCCTCATTATTGGGGTAGAATATATATTAGGGTATATATACATGTTTGTGTACACACACATATACATGTATGTATACATATATCTATATCTACATCTATACATAAACACACATACAGAGGGCATAGGAGGGAGCTGAAAATGAACAGATGATATCTAAAACCTAAAATTAAGAAATGAGAGAGGAATACATTGGAAGAAAGAGAAAGGGAAAGGAAGAATGTGTTAAATTATCTTGCATAAAAGAGTCAAGAAAAAGCTTTTACAGTGGAAGAGAAGAGGGGCAAGTTGAGAGCGTATGAGTGGACCTTGTTCTCATAAGAATTGGTTTAAGGAGGGAATAATATACACAGTCGATTGGGTATAGAAATATATCTTACTCTACTGGAAAGTAGGGGAAGAGAGGGTAAGTAAAGGGGGGATGATAGAAATAAGGGTAAATTGGAGGAGATTTAATGCTGATCTTAAAATGAATGATCTTTTTCTGCCTAGAAAGATTAGCATCATTAAAAATGCTTTGCAATTTCCTTCAGGATCGTACACTCTCCTTCTATGGTCCAATTCACCTGGGCCCATCACAGAACGGTGCTTTTAACGAATTATGCTAACAGAAAATACATTTTGGCATGTTGTATTAGCTGGACAGGTTTCTGGAATGGTGTCATGGGTCTTTTGGGTGGGCAGGAACTTTCAAAGTAACAGTAAAAAACACTTGCCTTTATATGACTGGTTACAGCAAATTATAAGGTAATTTACTATGGCATAGAAGTGTTAGGGGATGTTAATTTACTCCAGGGAAATCATGGATTTTTTGAAGTAGAGAAGTTTAGGGATGTTGCTTCAATTAAAAAAAAAACTAAACAAAACCTAGATTTAATGAAATTATTCTCAAAAAGTCCACTTACTGCCTGCAATTTTGACATCTGGTTTTCTTGGTCAGAACAACCGTGTTCTGCTTTTTTCCTTAAATGACCCTTTGAATAGTGTTACATAACCTTGAATTTCATCAGATTCGATATGCTAATATTACGCCTTTTAACTTACTAGAAGAAGACGCCGGCATAGTGAAGCTCCCACCCAGCCCCGTCCGACCTAGAGCGGACGCTGGGCCTTCTGTAGCTGCAGCCGCTGTCGCTCTCCGCTCCCTGGCTCCTAGTCCCGTCCTCTTCTCCGGGGACCGTAGGGTGGCCTGAGACTTAAAAGATGGGAAAGAAGCGGAATGGTAAAAGTAAGAAAGTGGAGGAAGAAGAGCCTGAGGAGTTTGTCGTGGAGAAGGTGTGGTACTGGTGAGGGGTGAACGGGAAAGTGGAATACAGACTCCGACGACACATGGGAACCTGAAGAAAACCTGGATCGTCCAGAGTTAATTGAAGCATTTCTGAATTCTCAGAAGGCTGGGAAAGAAAAAAATGGAACCAAGAGAAAGTCTTTGTCTGACAGTGAGTCAGATGATAGCAAGTCAAAGAAGAAGCATGAGTCGGCTGACAAGCCTCGGGGCTTTGTGAGGGGCCTTGACCCAGAGCGAATCATTGGTACTGCGGACAGCAGTGGAGAGCTGATGTTTCACATGAAGTGGAAAGATAGCGATGAGGATGACTTGGTGCTAGCCAAAGAAGCAAACATGAAATGTCCTCAGATAGAGCACAATAATCATTTATGTCGCTTAAAAAATACACACACACACACACACACACACACATATACACATAAATGTATATATATATATACACATACATACACACATATATATACATATACACACACATATATTTGTGTGTCTATGTATATGTATATATGTATGTGTATATACACTTGTGTATATGTATATGTGTATGTGTGCATACACACGTGTATACTTACATATATACACATACATATATACATACACACAAACATTTATATATATACACACACACATACATATATTTTGATTTGTTAGCAGTGTGAACACTGTCTACATCTAATGAGAACTGAATTGGGTAGGTTTTAAAGTAGGTTTTTGTTTTTGTTTGGTTTGTTTTTCTTTTGGGCTGGTTTTTATTTTGCATCAACAACACTGGTAACTGAAGAAGTAAATACAAGTTTTCTGTGTTTACTTAACATTTATCACAGAAGAGAGCATTTGATACTATGGAATTCTTAACTTCCTCCATGGTAGAGAAAAACTTTTATAAATAATGATTAATACCTTCTATAATCACTACTCTGAATCCTAAGAAATGTTTAACCCCATGTATGCCTAAGGTTAGCTGTCTGAGACAATGTTGTATCCTTGTAGAATTTTGACATTATTTGAAACCCAACTTAATAATAAAAGCTACATTTTACACCTAGAGGTAAATCTGTTGACAGTTTTTTGCCAGCAGCCATTTTCCATTATTATTTGATTCTGGGGAGCCAAAGACTCCATTCTTCCTGACTGACAGAAAATGTGCTGCCTTCACTTTTCCAAGCACTAACAGTTTCTGAACAGAACAGAATGATTTTGTAGGCACTTTGCAGCCTTGCTGGAGTGTTCACGTTAGGGTAGTGCTCAGCGTCTGGGTCCTATTAAGGAGCATCTTCCTTGTGGATGCAAAGGACGACTCCACACTTATTATCCAAAAGGGATCCTCTACCTAAAGCCTCAGTCAGATCTGGCTGGACAAGAGCCCTGTCTGTTGGGACTCGTGGTCATGTTTGCTGGCAGCCTCTCCAAGGTGATCTCAATTGATATTCCATGATCCTGGGTTAGATACGTGCATGGATAAATGATACAAGAATTTGTTTGAACATCCACCTAAAATGTTAAAATAGAACCGTTTTGGCCTTGATTTTAAAAAAAAGAGAAAAATTTGGACTTCCTGCTTTGAAAATTAGGAGTGTCCCATCTTATTTTACTAACCAAAGAGTCCTCTCTTAATCATGTAGCAATGTCCCCACCTGCTGGAATGCACATATTCTGCCCAAAGGGCAGGCATTGGTAGGGGGGGAGTTGTGTTTTCCTAACTATGAGCATAAATGAGGAAGCAGATTTACTCGTGTTAGGTTGTCTTCCATACTCTTTATGTGCATGTTTTTCCTTCTTTATCAAAACCAATCCCTTCAAAGTAGAACCAACCTTTTGAGTATTTGGGTCACTTGGCTCCTTGGATGTCTGTAATAGTAATTACAGTTGGGACTTTTTGCTTTTCTTCTCTTAAGTGCCTTTGATGATTCTGGCCTTTAATTTAATGGTGCAGATAAAGTGGGATCTTTTGTGTCTTGGAGTATTTCTCAGCACTGAGACAATTGGGAGTCATTGATTTGTGTATGATGTGATCCTAGGGATGGAGAACTTTCCCAGACCCAACCTGAGTGAGGTCAGAGCCCTCAGGGCTCCAAACTGGATATAACTGAGGAAAGCTTGGCATTTGATTTTTAGGGTACACTCATGGAAAGAGTCTTGAGACTCTGGGCAAGCTGTGAATTGCCCCCCACCCTGGCTTTGCAACCCAGATGTTGGCACCGTTAACTGTGTATTGTGATTTAAATCAGACAAGGTCTGTCTGTTAATGTTTGTAATTTCTGTTTGTATTTGCCCTGAAGTTCAGGGTGCTGGCTTTTTCCCCTGAACTGTGAATGATATTTGTATGTTGCTTTGAAATAAGATTTTTAATCCCCTTAATGCTACTTTCCTTAGTAAAGCAGTTCAAAGAACCTGTGTTTGCCAGCTTTCTGTGTGCTGGATGTTGGTCCTAGCAGTAGCTTCTAGCAGATTATTGATACAGAGTCAGGTAAAAAAATAACTTTGTAGTCATTGGAATGTTATACAACTGTATATCGTTTACTTTATTGCAAATACTGGTGAACAGTGGTCAATAAATAGTTTTATATTCTTCCTTTAAAAAAATTTATTAGGAGAAAAAATCTCAATTCTCATAACCTCATTAATTCCTTGAAGCACTTCATTTGTCTGCTTTACCCTTTTTCTTCCTAGCCCATATATTAACAAGGTCCAGGGAATCTATATACTCAACATGAAACTTACATATCAGCTGTACACATCTGTAATATACTTTATGTTAAGGATGTCATGCAAAAATTAAACCATTTATGAAAATGTGAAGAGATAAATGCCAGCTTATATAATCAGTTGTAAATTTTTATTATATTTAATTTCTTTCCTATAAGAAATGGGCGGGATGGGCAACAAGTACATCTCTAGTCTTTTCATATCAGACATAGAATTATTTGTAATTCTTTTAGAAAAATAGCACTATATACCTGGGTCATCTGTTGAAAGTGATACATAACTCTACCTTTCTTTTCAATCAAGTAGAATCTCTCTAACCTTTCCAATTCAGCTAGCAGGTACAATTATTTTATAATAAATGTGACTTCAATGTGAAATGTGAAAAAATGGTGTTTTGTAGTGTGTTCTATTAATGATTTACTTTAATGGCTCTTGCTAGGTGATATTCTGCATGGATATCAAAAGAATTCTAGAACCACAGTGAAAGACACAAGAGTAAAGTCTATGGAAAGGGAGGGTCTGTTGTCTAGGTCATTTTCTGCTTAATTAATCACACAAACATGCATGTACACATGTGTGTGTATATACAGATAAACATATACATATATCATGTAAATATGTACATATGTGTAAGTGCATATATACAAATGTGTTTCTGTGTTTCCACCATCTAGACATCTTAGGGAATGAAGTCAATTTAACAAAATATTTTCAAGATATTAAAAAGTCTAATAACTAGAGATGTATAAAGATTCACATGAAGAGTTAACATGACTAAGTAGAAAGTATTCTTGGCTTAAGTCAGGAAGCATCAGTTTTTTACACTTACTATTCCCAGTTGATAAATAGTCAAAAGTTATGAACAGACAGTTTTCAGATGAAGAAATCAAAGCTATCATAGACATATGTAGAAGTGTTCTAAATCACTTTTGATTAGAGAAATACAAATTAAAATATTTTTGAGGTACCATTTCACACCTATAGGATTAGCTAACAGAACAGAAAAACAAAATGTTAAATATTAGATAGGATGTGGGAAAATTGGGAAACTAATGCATTGTTGGTAGAGTTGTGAGCTGATCCAACCATTTCTGAGAACAATTTGGAACTATTCTCAAAAGGATACAAAAATGTGTATACCCTTTACCCCAGCAATACTTCTACTAGGTCTGTATCCAAAAAAGATCATAAAAAGGGAAGAGGACCCATATTTGCAAAAATATTTATAGCAACTCTTTTCATTGTGGTAAAATATTAAAAATTGAATAGGTGCCCATCAACTGTGAAATGACTGAAGAAGCTGTGGTATATGAATGTAATGGAATAGTATTGTGCAATAAGAAATGATGAAGACACAGATTTTAGAAAAACCTTTGAAAAGTTGTACAGATTGATTCAAAGTGAAATGAGCAGAACCAGGAAAACATTGTAGACAGTATCAGCAACATTGTAGTATGATCAGCTATGAATTGCTCATTTCTTCTCAGCAATACTGGAATCACAAAGCAAAATGCTATCCATATCTAGATAAAGAACTGATAGACTGGGCCCTGAATTACTTGCTGTGGCAGCTGCCAGACTTCTCAACCCACAAATGCCAAAGACAACAGAGCAGGTTAGTTGGAAAACTGCTGGATCAGAGTGAGAGTGGTCAGACCCAGCCCCGGGGGAGGCAGAGGTGGTGCAACACCGTGAGCAGCAGCAGCAGAAGGGAGCTCCTGGTTCCAGAGCTCCAGCTGCAGTGGCTTCCAGCCCCAAGCTCCATGAGAGGAATCAAGCAGCAGATCAGAGCAAGAGTACAGGGCTTGCTTTGCCCTGCTTGGATATGGATGATGGTGCTGTTTGGTGGTTCTTAGAGGAGGAGGAGTGTGGGTGTGGCAGAGTTTACTGTAAGAAGTAGCTCTGAAAATAGCAGCACAGTACCTAAAGCTTGGGACAGAGTACTCTCTACTCTACAAGCAGTGGATTTGGAAAAGCAAGAAAGAGAACTAGAGGAAAGATTGGGATGAGAAATGAGAGTGATGTAAGAAAATCATGAAAAACAAGGAGGCCCCCAAAATATTGAAGAAAATAACACCTTACAAAACTAACCCATATGCCAAAAGAGCTCCAAAAAGCCAATTAGAAGAATTCCTTGAAAGGCAGAATTAGCCAAATGGAAAAGGAACTCCAAAAGACCACTGAAGAAAATACCACCTTAAAATTTAGACTGGAACCAATAGAAGCAAGTGACTTTATGAGAAATCAAGACATTGTAAAACAGAACCAAATGAATGAAGAAATGGAAGACCATGTGAAATATCTCATTGGAAAAAAACGCTCACCTGGAATATAGATCCAGGACATATAATTTAAAAATTATCGAACTACCTGAAAGCCATGATCAAAAAAAGAGCCTAGACATCATCTTTCAAGAAATTATCAAAGAAAACCGTCCTGATGTTCTAGAGCCAGAGGGTAAAATAGAAATTGAAAGAATCCACTATCACCTCTTGAAAAATGATCCCAAAAAGTAAACTCTTGGGAATATTGTAGCCAAATTCCAGATTTCCCAGGTCAAGGAGAAAATACTGCAAGCAGCCAGAAAGGAACACTAGGAGTATTGTGGAAACACAATCAGGATAACCCAAGATCTTGCAGGTTTTACATTAAGGGATCAACGGGTTTGGAATATGATATTCTGGAGGCCAAAGGAGCTAAGATTAAAACTAAGAATCACCTACCCAGCAAAACTGAGTATAATGCTCTAAGACAAAATCTGGATTTTCAATAAAATAGAGGACTTTCAAGCTTTCTCAGTGAAAAGACCAGAGCTGAATAGAAAGTCTGACTTTCAAATACAAGAATCAAGGGAAGCATAGAAAGATAAACAAGAAAGAGAAATCATAATGGACTTATTAAAGTGGAAGTATTTTGCTTACATTCCTACATGGAAAGATGACATGTATAATTTCTGAAACCCTTCCCAGGATTAGGGTAGTTGAAGGGAATATAGATATACATAGACAATGGGCACAGGGTGAGTTAGATATGTAGGGATGATATCTAAAAATATAAAATAAATTTAAGGGGTGAGAGAGGATATATTGAGAAAGGGAAATGGGAGAGATAGAATAGGATAAATTATCTCACATAAAAGTAGCAAGAAAAAGCAGTTCTTCTGGAAGGGAAGAGGGGGCAGATGAAGGGTAATGAGTGGATCTTGCTCTCATTGGATTCAACTTGAGGAGGGAATAACATACACACTCAATTGGGTATCTTATCCCACAGGAAAATAGGGATAAGGAAATAAAAAATGGTGATGATAGAAGGTAGGGCAGATAGAGGGAGGAGGTAATCAAAAGCAAACACTTGAAAAGGGACAGGGTCAAGGGATAAAATTGAATAAAGGGTGACAGGATAGGATGGAGGGATATATAGTTAGTCTTTCACAACATGACAATTTTGGAAGTGTTTTGCATAATAATATTTATTTTGCATAATAATATTAATTTTGCATAATGCCTATGTTGAATTGTTGCCTTCTCAAAGAGGGTGAATGGGGAGAGAAGAGGGGACAGAATTTGCCACCCAAAGCTGTAAAAACAAATGCTCAAACAAGTCATTTTTTTGTGCAACTGGGAAATAAGATATACAGGCAATGGGGCATAGAAATGTATCTTGCACTACAAGAAAGTAAGGGGAAAAGCGATCGAGGGAGTGGGGTTACAGAAGGGAGGGCTGACTGGGGAACACGGCAATCAGAACATATGCCATCTTCAAGTGGAGGGGGGGTAGAAATGAAGAGAAAATTTGTAACTCAAAATCTTGTAGTAATCAATGCTGAAAACTACCAAAAATATTAAATTATAAAATATGGAATTCAAAAAAAATAAATAAAGATTTAAGTTTCACTAAGATCCTGGGGAGACCCTGAATATAAAATGTTCTTTCCTCTGAGAGGGGTGAGAGATAGAACAGTTGTTAACTTCCTTCAAGGGAAAAGTATGAGTAACACCAATTATGCAGATTAGAAAAGAGAATTAAGAACTAAAAAAGGCATTGACATTCAAAGGGTAAGTGTCATGGTGTTATAGCAGGAGTGCTTGATTTGAAATAAGATGAAGTAGGTTTGAATCCTGCCTCTGACCTTTGCTACCTGTGTGAATGCAGACTAGCCATTTAACCTCTGTGCATCTCAGTTACTTCATCTGTAAAATGAAGGTATCAAACTAGGTCAGCACTATGTTTCCTTCTAGTTCTAAGTAGTTCTTCTTCTGCTTGGAAAATTAGTTAATAGACATGTTTCTTCATGTTTCTTATAAGCAAACCTGTGATGAGAAAATAAGTTGCTTTTTCTAAACTGAGCATGGAAAAAGTAAGAGGGAGAATGAGATTACATGGAAATTCATACAAAGGATATGACTCTCTCAAAAACTAGCGAGCTGACCTGGGAATACTCTAAATCCTCCCCCCCCCAAAAAAAAAGGATTTCATAAAATTACAAAAATAACTTGCAAAGATTTAATACACTTTAAGAGAAAATAGCTGAAAATTAAAGCATACGTATTGCTTACAAACATGCACACACACACATATATTATATACATATATATATATACATATATATACGAACTAAGTTCATTCCTTTTCTGAACAGCTTATAACAGCTTTCCATCTTTGTCTCATTCCTTTCCCTTTCATACGATTGGGCCTAAATGATGACAAGAGGTTCATAGTAGCCAAGATCTTATTTTACCACTTTCCTGGAGCTGTTGGCTTCCCCTCAAATCCTTGTGAACAGTAAAGCATGCTTGTTTCACAATAAACTGTGTATGACCCCTAAAAGGCCTAGATTTACTTCAAACTACACAAACCACAAGAATAAGTAGATTCTGAAGTCATCAAACCATACTCCTCCACTGCTTTTATTGGTATTTTTGCTGACTAACTTGCAAGAGGTGAAACAATATTTCAGATTAATAGAGGTGACCACATTATGGAAATGAGAAATATCTTAAAATTTTCAAGGGCTTAATGAAATTACAGATTTCATCACTTAGGAAATGATAATAAAAATATCAAAAAAATGCAACAGAAAGGAAACAACTTGTCAGCATCAAAAAATCCTGGGATCCTTGGGGCGCCAAATAAAGAATATAGTAAAAAAAATAAATAATTGAAGTAAGGTAGTTATTCATGAGTAGATTGAATTACTTATCACTGACATGAGGGAACCCAACAATAAAACAATTTCCTGAAATGATACACTAATACCTTTATGTAATTTAGTGGATTCCACTAGAGAGAGTGTCATCTTTTTTTTTTTTAAGAATTCATTTTAATGGCTTTAGAAAAAAAAATCATTGTCTTCTATCCCTTTTAGGGTTTCAATGTAATAGGTTCCATAAATACTCAATATATTGTATAGATGTGCAATCATTTCGTGAACCACATTCCATACACATTTTGCCCCCGAATAAAAATAAAGTCCACTTACTGATAAACAGTAGCTGTCCTTAAGGTTATAAGTGCTTGAGGTACATTTTTGGTCTATGTAAATGAGCAAGAATATGCTGACATGTCTCTTTTGGAACACTAGGAAGTAGAAAAAAATACACTTTTTACCTGAAACATAAAAAAAAAAGACTTTTCCTATGACTTGGCCCAAGGTAACTAGGTAAATAAATTAGCAATTACGTCCAATATAAAAGAAATACATGGGGAAGCTTTTGACAGCTATTCTATAAAGGAGGCCTGGAGAGGATTTTGTTTAGACCACATAAGTATCTAAGCTGAAATGGGGAAAATAGAAAAGTTGGAGAGCATTCATGCTCACAGCATTTTGGCATTGTATCAGGAAAAAAAAAAGTGGACAGCTAGGTTGCTCAGTGGATAGAGTAGTGGTTCTGGAGTATGAAAGCCTCATCTACGTAATTGCAAATCTGGCTTTAGACATTTACTAGCTGTGAGACTCTTGTCCTTTAACCCTGTTTGCCTCAGTTTCCTCATCTGCAAAATGAGCTAGGACACTTAGCAATGTGACCTTCAACAACTTATCTGATTATTTCTGAGATTCAAATACCTCATCTATAAAAAGGGGATAAGAATATCTGTAGTATTTAAATCCAGATGATTTTCAGGACTATGTTTTGCAAAACACCTTAAAGCCTTATATGAATTGGAAATATGATTAATAAAAGGCAATATCTATTTTATATTACTTACTGACTTTCTAAGAAGATGTTGGGTTATACTTTCCAAGACAGGGACACTTCTTACAAAAAAATTGAGTTTTTACTCTCTTTTATCATTATCCTATTACCCAAACAGCCATTATAGAAATTATTTCAAAGAAAACAAAACAGCTATTATTGAAAATTGGTTTAGAGCTGAGGTTTTAACCTAGGGTCTATGAACATTAAAAAAAAAACATATCTGTATTTCAATATAAATGGTCTTTTCCAGGATTCTGTGAATTTTCTTTTAAATTTGTACATTTAAAAACATAATTATGAGAAGTTGTCTACACTGGAAAGAGGTATATGACTCTAGATTCTGCTCCAGAGTAAGTAAAATTATGACAGATGACACACCTAATCATTCCAAATTACCAGTCTTCCTGGTGTGAAACTGTTAGCAAATTACAGCTTTTGAATGCTTATTTTTGACTAGCTAAAAGAGAAACTATTGAGTAGAGTCTTTTCTGGGATGTATAACAATTTTTTAAGCACTCAATTAGTCAAACCATCAGCATTTATTAAGGACTTACTATGGTCCATACATTGTACTAATTGCTGGGGATACAACAAGAGGCAAAATACAGTCCATGCCCTTAAGAAGGTTACAATCTAATGAGAGAGAGAAGATACAAATATATACCAACAAACCAAAATATTACACACATATGTACATATATACATATATAGATAGATTACACACATATATGTATATATGCATGCACATGTGTACACGCACATGTGTATGTGTATGTGTGTACGTATGTTTGTATGTGATTTGGGGACATTGCCCCTAAATTTTCTTCCCTTAAAAGAGACCAGGGGAAGAACGCAACAAGTAGGGTGTTTGATGTGACTAGGTAGGGGAATGGGTAAACAGCTAGACATAGAATCAGGAAGACATGAGACTAAATTCTGCTTCAGGTACTAGTTGTGTATTTCTGGAGAAATACTTAGCCTCTCTTTTCTCATTTTCTTTATCCATAAATGACCCACATCAGAATTACTTCTATTTCTCCCAAACTCCAATCCTGTTAGTCTAGGGAACATAGTTTTGATTGTTTCTTTAAAACTACTTTCCTGGTCACTATCCCTTAAAGAGAAATGAGTGTAGGTTATAGCCACAGGCTTGCATTTTTTTCTTGTAACCACATGCTATAAACACAAAAGGCCATCACAAATAGTGAATAGCCAATAAATTTGTCAAATCGAAGTTATACAGATTAGAATATAATGGACAATATGTGAGGGAAATAGGCTCTCCCACTGGCAGCAATATAGATCAGTTCAACTGAGAAAATATCACCTATTTTACCAACTCAGTAATTACCCAAAGTCTACAGAAAGCCAAGCAGAAAATGAGAGAAATGTTGGGAATTCTACTTCCCCTGCCATGCCAACCTTCCAAAATGTTTTATCTCTTCACAATTCCAGAAGCACTTGTGTCTTTTCTTGAAATAAGAAGCAAGAGTGACTATTTACTTGCAAACTCTCATGCCAATACTGCCCCTTAGTTAGGCATGCAATATCTAGTCATTATCCTCTTTACACAGAAAGAGAGCATTATACAAAGAATTACACCTGAAAACCTGGACTGCACATTTATTATTTTTTTTCTCATAATGTATTTTGCCCTCATAACTCTACCTTTCATCTTAGTTTTTATCATATAATGTGTTCCGGTATCTAAGCCACACTTTTCTACCTCCATTTCATGATATTGCTAAAAGAGACAACTGTGTTTATGTGATCTCTGATAAAATTATTTTGTTTAGCTTCAACTTATTCTTTGCCATCAATTTAACATCCTTCATTCTTATCATCATATTGACTCTTTCATATGTACTGAGACAGCTATTTTAAGCTTTCTCTTCACCCCAAAAGGCCCTAGGAAAATTAAGCATGTTTCTCAGCAAATACCCTAACCCTCAACTTTATTGGGAGAAAGAACATCTAGTACGAATTCCTTTCCATGTCCTTGTCTTCATGTTAACAGCTCTGTCTCTACAATTAACCTTTTATTCTTCCTTCCAATATAAAAGATGTGTAAGTTCCTACTCATCTTTAAAAAGTATCCCATATACTTACAACTTCACTCTCTATTCTCTTTCTCCAGCTTCTTCAACCCCCACAATCTAATTATTGCCTTCCTCTCTTCTTTTAAATATATATAGTGGGATCTTCCTATGATGAAAAACAAAACAAAACCCCACAGAGATGTGACTATACTAACTCTTCTAGGTAACGTCATTTCCCTGTCTCATTTCCAAATATTTTGAACAACAGTTCTATACTCACCCTTTCTTTCATTATCTGTTCCATCTTTAAATCTTTATCATCTGAATTCCAGCTTCAACACTATTAATACTTCTTTAAGAGAGCATTCCAACCCCACCGCTCCATAAAAACTTCAAGTAAGGCTACCAGTAACTTATTTTCTAAGCCCAAAGGTCTTTTCCTTTAAATTCGTAGGTCCCTTGACTTCTTTGAAATACTAGGCACAAGGGGGGTAGAGCCAAGCTGGCTGCTGGAAAGCAGGGACTAGCATGAGCTCCCCACCAAGTCCCTCCAAAATCCTACAAAAATGGCTCTGAACCAATTCTAGAACTGCAGGAGACACAAAATAGCAGAGCGAAGCAGGGCTCCAGCCCAGGATAGCGTGGATGGTTGCTGGATGAGGTCTATCCCGCATGGAGCTGGGAGCAGAGCAGAGCGGAGCAGAGCCCAGCATGGGTGGCGTGGACCAACCAGACCAGGAGCTGGGCAGAGCGGGTCCTAGCGCTCTGAATCAGTGAGCTGAGGCAGTTGCCAGACTTCTCAACCCACAAACACCAAAGAAAACAGAGAAGAAATGAAGAACCCACAAAATAGTGGAGGGAAACAGGGATCTAGCCCAGGACAACCTGGATGGTCTCTGGGTAAGGTCTATCTGGCATGGAGCTGGGAGCAGAGCAGAGCCAAGTGTGGGCAGCGTGGACCAATCAGACCAGAAGCCGGGCTGAGCATGTCATAGCACTCTGAATCAGTGAGCTGCAGCAGTTACCAGACTTCTCAACCCCAAAAGACCAAAGACAACAGAGAAGGTTAGTGGGAAAAGCTACCAGAAACAGAGTGTAAGAAGGAGTTCACAGTTTGGCTACTGCCCCAGGGGCAGTGGAGGTGAGGCAGCTTCAGAACTACAGCTGCAGTTGCTTCTGGCCCCAGGCCCACCTGGTGGGAGGAATTAAGTGTAGGATCAGAGCAGGAGTGCAGAGCCTGCTGAAGATCTAAGTCCAGTCCAGGTTGGGGGCTCTTGGGGAAGGAGGACTGCTGGTATGGCAGTGCATCCCCTCAAGCTTGGAACATAGTACTCTATACTCTACAAGCACTTATACCCCACTGAAAAACTCAAGGGTCAAGTGACTTCTCTGGGAACATGGCTAGGCAGCAAAAATGCACCCAGATTCAGTCGTAGACTTTGGAATCTTTCTTTGGTGACAAAGAAGACCAAAATATATAGCCAGAAGAAGTCAACAAAGTCAAAGAGCCTACAGCAAAAGCCTCCAAGAAAAACATGAACTAGTCTCAGGCCATGGAAGAGCTCAAGAAAGATTTGGAAAAGTAAGTTAGAGAAGTAGAGGAAAAATTGAGAAGAGAAATGAGAAGGATGAGAGAAAACCATGAACAACAAGTCAATGACTTCCTAAAGGAGACTCCAAAAAACTGAAAAATGTACTGAAGAAAACAGTACCTTAAAAAATAGACTAACTCAAATGGC
>CM053622.1:521551265-521590948 GCA_028646595.1 Phalanger gymnotis
GTTAGGAAGAAGCAAAATATAGTTAGTCTTTCACAACATGAGTATTGTGGAAGGGTTATACATAATGCTAAGCATGTGGCCCATGTTGAATTGCTTGACTTCTTAGGGAGGGTGGATGGGAAGGGAAGAGGGGAGAGAATTTGGAACTCAAGATTTTAAAAAAATAGATGTTCAAAAGTAAAAATGTTTTTTTTTCATGCAACTAGAAAATAAGATGTACAGGCAATGGGGCATAGAGATTTATCTTGCCCTACAAGAAAGGAATGGAAAGGGGGATGGGAGGGGAATGGGGTGACGGAGCGGAGGGCCTACTGGGGAACAGGGCAACCAGAGTGTATGCCATCTTGGAGGGGGGGGAGGAAATGGGGAGAAAATTTGTAATTCAAACGCCTGTGAAAATCAATGCTGAAAACCAAATATATTAAAAAAAATCAGATAGCATTTGTAAGAGTAGAGAATAAATAGAGAGTCAATGGAGGTGTGAAAGCTAGTCTTTCTTGAAAAAAATAATTGATGTAAAGGGAGGGATTGGTAGTCCAGCCGACTACATGGGGGGAGATGTGTAAGTGTAAAAACATGTGCCTGGGATAAGATTGTGTTCTGTATTCTCATGCCCTTATATCTTCACAAGTCAATCAAAGCAGAAGAATTAAAAGTTGTATCCCAAATTCTGGGTTAGAATCTAGAGCTTATGGCAAGTTCAGTGTCTTGTAGTTTTATCGCTGAAGAAACTCTATCTATCTATCTATCTATCTATCTATCTATCTATCTATCCATATGTGTATGTGTATGTGTATATATATTTCTCTCATTCAAACTTCGAGACTCCAAATACATATATTTGTGTATACGTACATATGCACGTGCACACACACACATATATATATACATATATGTATGTATTTGTACACACATACGCATACTGATGTGCATGTATATTTATATGTATGTATATGTGTTTCTGTGGCTAGATAGATGTTTTTAGTAGGAGCTTTACAATGTCCTCATAGATTTCCTCTATTTTATCATAATATGTAGAGATATTGAAATTATTTTCATAGTGATTTCTTAACTTATGTTCATCATGGGCACTACAAGGTAAATTGACCATGAAATGACATTTCATCTTTCATTTGAGCAGAAGGTCAAACTAATTCTTAGAACATCTCTATTTCTTTTTCTAAGAAGCCTTGTTGGGAAGTCTTAATGTCATGCAGATTTATTTCATATTAAGAATAGCAACACGCTTATATTTTAGTTTCTCTGTTGGAACATCGAGTCATTGTTTGCTCGTCACTGATTTATTTTTTTTATTAAAGTACCAAAGTTTAAAATAAATTAATAATACAGATAAAATAAAAGCTGTGTGTCACATAAAACCCTGACCCTTCTAAACTTCTTTTTGCCATTACAGAAATAAAATACATTCTGTTCAGAATTGAAAGTTTTATTCTTTTATCTGCTTCATCAATTGCATGTCCCCCCCAAAAAAAATCATTGTTTGACAGCTATTCTCTTGGCAATGAGATTCTATACACTTACCTAGGCTATTCCTTGGACAGCAAAGAAGGTGTTTGTGTCCATTTTGTAGGTCTTGCCAGGATTTGCATTCCACTCTAAAGACCCAGAATAGCCTAACGTTACATCCACAATTTTAGGAAACATTGGAACTTCAGCGACTCCCTATCTTTCAAGATGTGTTGAATTCATTGATCATTGTTGATATTGGTAAAAGTAAGATACATCTAGTTTTAAACTATAGCGAGGCACAGCTGGATCTAAAGTCAGAGGACCTAGGTTCAAACCCCACTCTCCCCACCCCATTCGTAATTCTGAGAATGTGGGCAAGTCACAGCATTTCTGAATTTCATTTTCATTTCAATGAGCAACTTAAACTAGATGACATCGAAATAACTCTTCCAACTCAAAATTGATGAACCTGTTATCCTTAAGCTTTAGAATAGCTAAGTGAGTTTTTGGGAATACATCACATCATTTGGTCACATGAAGATAGGGGATAATCCCACAGTGGAATCCAAAGATTTTCTGCAAATAATGACTCCAAACCCCATGATCTAAGTCAAGTTATGGAGTCTCTTTGTTAGCCAAGACTGACTCTTATTTCATTCTCAACTCCTCCCTGCTCCTAAATTTGTCTAAAAAATTGGGATGAGTAATGCTTTTCAGATCTTGGATTGGGCCATAGCTGCCCCTAGATATGTAATGAGATATAGACAATGTCTTATTTCCTAATTTTATATTATTTTGTTTAATTGTTAATTGTAGTATCTTCCTTTGTTAATTACTTTTTTATGTCCTTTCTCTCTGTAAATACCTATGTACATGTATATATATACACATATATACATATATATTTGTGTGTATGTGTATATATATATGTCTGTATGTGTGTGTTAGTATGTATGTATATGTGTGTATATGCATTCATATATACATAGATGTGTATGTGTATAAATCAATTAAGATAAGTGCTATACTGATCAACTTTGACAGGTTCACCTAATTCTCCTATAAAGGCCCCTCATGTCCCAGCCATGGATCCCAGCAATTTATTTTGTATTTTATTTATTTGGTAAGAGAATAGCAGTTTAGTATAATGGAAAGAGCTGGCCTTGAAGCCTAGAATATTGGATTATGATATGTTTGTTTGATTCTGAACAATACATCTAATTTCTCAGGACCCTGAGTAATTCCATAAGATGCTGAAGTGGCAGCCTGCTTTAGTAGGTTACATTTCCTCATCTGAAAGTCCTTAATACCAATTAAATCACAGGCATAGTCATTTTCTACAATGTTTGTTCAATTTCATATGTCTGCAACGTAGCCGTGTGCATAACGAATAATAAATGCTTAATAAATGGCTGATGATTTAAATTAAATAATATTTCTGAGGAACAAAATTATATTCCTGCACTCACTCTAGTCACAAATATTCTTTGTAGAGCCAACTTTTTTGTCCACTAAAATGGGCAGGGTACAGGAGAACACCAAAAAGTTCCCAGTTCTTCAGGTCTTCTAGTTACGCTGAATGATGGGAAAATGTGCTTGACATGCAATTTTAAAGCTAGGTATTAAATGCTAAATAAGGAAAACCTTACATGGAAAAAAAATAAAAATAAGTTCCGAGCTTGTGTGTGGACACATTGAGGCTGTAGATAAGCCTTGCTACAAAATATATGTGGTTACAAAAATAATACAATACTTTGCAGTTCTTATATTCAAAGCAATTTACCAACATCAGCTAATTTGTCAGTATTACTTTGTAACTGCTGTGGGTCCTCAGCTTCATTCCATCTACCAACCTGAACAGCAGTACTCAACCATCAGGATGTTATTTGTAAAAGTGAAATGAATTGATTTATCTGATATGTAGCAGCTGTTTATGACAAGCTTTTTTAGAGAAATTATAGTAGGTAATGGACTTTATTATTAGTAGAATCAGATAGCAAGGTAACTTGGTAGGATATTTACTTCTGTCCTCCCTTGATGAGGTAAACGAGAATTTTATTCTTCCAAGAAAGTTTTATTTTTTTTTAATAGAGCAAATGTTTGCTCTGTTCCAAGTTATTTAGAAGAGGTTTGTGGAACGCTTAAAGTGGCCAAGGGAGAAGCAAGTTTCCTAGGTAAACAAGCAGAATTTTGGTGTTGGAAATATGACTTCAATATCTTACAGAGTTGCTAAATATGTACTGCTCTACAGCATAATGTGCCTCCCCTCAGTCTCCTACAAACCTACAACATTGCCAAAATGTGTCTCATCGGGGGTTCATATTGCTGGCATTCTTGGTGTTCATATGGGAAAGTCTTTCAGGTCAGAAATGAGGTTAATACAAACAGCTTGGGGCACCAAACTTGTTCACAGTATGACTGGCTCATTTTCATGTGTAACAAACTCACCTCCAAAAAAAGGACCAGCATGACTACCCATTTGATTCTAATAACAGTGGGCCAGGTTCCCATCCCATGTAATTGCTTAGGAATTTTCTCAGTTAGAGGTAGAGATAGAAGGAAAGAGCCCAAGGCCACATCCTTAATAACATAGAAATATACAACTCACTACTTAATAATGCCAGTCCTATTTCTTGGGGATGGGAAGTCAATAAAAATGTTCTTAAATAAAGAGGCCAATGAATTAGCCCATAAAGCCCACAGAGCAGCCAGGGATGAGAAGCTTGACTTCTTTGAATAAAGACTTACGCAGATTCCAGATGTTGGCTTTCTCTTATCCTAGCTAAAATAGCATTTCTCTTCCCATATTTGATTTTCTCTCTATTGACCCCCCCCCAAAAAAAATAAATCAGATGGACTAGTTGGTACTTTCATAGGGAAAATCTTACATTTATTTTTGTTTAACACATAAAACATCTGTACAGTACATGTGGGAAGAAAAAAAAACACCAGGGAATAGTAGCCTTACAAATCCATTTTCTTCATTTGATAAGTTCTATCTGAAGAGTGGTCATGCAAAACATCTGTCCATTAACCCTGCCCAAACTTTATCTGTATGTGATGTCAGCACTTCAATTCACAGTTTGGTATATCCATCGTGATCTTTTTTTTTTTTTTTCTTTAAACCTTTCTATCTGAAAGCTTGGATTTCCAGCCTGAGTTTCTCACTGAACATCCAGAGAGGAGAAGTTTTCAGAGTATTGGGGATATGTGCACACTATAAAAAGGATTACTCTGACTTAAAAATTTCTCTACGGCAGCAATTCATTCCATAATAATTTAGAGTAACCTGTGAAATAAGTAGCAGGAGCTGAACTGAACTTTGACAAACTTCTCATATTTTTGAGCTAGAAGGGATCATTTGAATTAAGAGGAATTTAATCAATTCATAGCACTCACTATATCTCTTTGGTCATGCAAACATGCAGGCCAAGTCAATTTAATCTCCTCCACTTCTTTTTTTCCTCAGTTTTTCATGGCAAACTGTATGGTGAGTGAACTCTTGGGCTAGGTCTCCACGGTCCAAATGAAGAATTAAGGCAATTATTCAGATAATTAAGGTTAAAATTTCAAACCCTCAGGAACACCTGACTTTTCCACTTCACTTCCTTGCTCAATATATAGCCTGAAATTTGCTGGTGAGAGGCAAATTGTTCCCCTAACCCACTGAACATCTATTTCCAAGGAAGTGAACTATTTCTCAAATCCATAGTGATTTTTTTTTTCTAAACGATGGCAGAACTATAGTGTATTTTGGTCAATTTTAGTTCTATAATTATCTTTGTTTCTTATAAAAAAGATTCTATGCCTCCTTCTCCTTTTCTTGCTCATTCCTTACCAATGCCACCTAATTTAAAGTCATTAATGTTATGGGAAAAAATGAAATTGATCCAAATCTATGAGGATGAGGCATCGGTTGCCTCAGTTTTGTTCCTAAAATCAGGAGGTTGCACTAGCTCTCTAGTGTTGCTTCTAGTGTTATCGACAGCAAGAAAATATTGTTTTTGTTGTTGTTGATATTATTTTAATCTGTAAAGTAATAGTAACCTTAGTTGTGGTAACAAAGTAAAGAAACAAAATAAATGCTTAATGGTTGGAGAGAACCCAATTATATCAATACTTGAGTACTTCCAAATTTTGATAGATCTATAATTTCACAGATTGGATTCCACGTACCAAATTAAAAAATTAAGATTGCAATATCTTTATGCTTCCTCATCTGTCTCTGGTGCACATAGTACCACAAGTCATGATCAAAAAAGAGATAGAGGTTCACATGAGTACAATAAAAAATTTAGATGAAATAAAATTTAATTTTTTCACACAAACTAAAATATCTACCTTTAAAAGAAAAGCAGGAAATAGGAAGAAATTTTTGCAGCAAGCTTCTCTAATAAATATTTCATCTCTAAGATACGTAACTAAATAAAACTATAGGAATGAGAGTTATTGCCCAAATGATTAATGATCAAATCATATGAGTAGGCAATTTTCAGAGGAAGATAGAAAAGCTGTCAATTGTCAAATGGCTCTCTCTCTCTTTTTCTCCATATACACATACATACAGCCATATATACATATATGCATATGCGTATACATGTATGTATATGTATATACATGTATGTATATACGTATGTGCATATATATGTATAATTTATAGAGAAATGTAAATTTAAAAAATCTGAGGTATTGGTTCATACCCTCTGATTGGCTAAGATGCTGAAAAAGGAAAATGGAAAATTCTGGATGAGATATGGGAAAATACATACACTAATTCACTGCTTGGTAGAGTAATGACTAGTTCCACCATTTGGGAAAGCAATTTAGAACTATTCATGAAGGATTATAAAACGATGGATACCATTTGACAAAGCAATATGGCCACTTAGACTATATGCCCCAGAGATTGAAGAAAAGGGATAAAAGACCCATGTTTAGAAAAATAATTCAAACATCTGTTTTTTTTTTCCTGGTGGCAAAGAATTTGATGCTGAAGTGATGTCTAGAAATTGGGGAATGGCTGAGAATGTTATGATATATAAATAGAATAGAATATTACTGTGCCATAAGAAATCATGAAGAGAATATTTTCAGAAAATCTTGGGAAGATCTGTATAAACTGATATGAAGTGAAGTGAGCCAAAGTAATTTGCACACTAACAGCAATATAGTAAGGATAATCAACTGTGAAAGATTTAGTAACTGATTCATACGATGACACATCACAATTCCAAAGGACTCATAGTGAAACATGTAATCTACCTCTAGATGTAGAACTGATGGACTCACAGCACAGCTTGAAGTGTACATTTTTAAACTTTCTTTTATTTGCTCTTTAAAACTTGGCTAATGAGGAAATTTGTTTTGCATGACTATGCATATTTCGAACATTTTTTCTTGTCTTCTAAATGAGTGAGGTTAGAGGGAATAGAGGGAGAAAATTTGGAACAAAAAATATAAAAATTTCTTTTCTTTAAAAAATTAATTCAAAAATGAAATATAAGTATACACTTCTATCAACATTTTCTAGTCCTAAGTAATATCTCATAAAGTCCTAATTATTGTCTATCAGGTTGACTTCATGCCTTTGTATTATGATCAATATCTAAATATATTAATTACTTATACAATGTTTCTTTTCTGTATCAATATCAGAGAAGATATACTTTATTACTTCCTTGCCTAGATACTGTCTTGTGAAGATTATTAGACCTTCCTTATAATATTCTTCTTTCTAGCTTGTACCTAATATTCTCTGTAGCTTTTGACTTGACTCATCTGTGGGCTGTTTTTAATGGATTATTAACTCAATATGCAATGTGTCAGAATTCACAACTTACCTAGGTGAACAACTCAAGGAGATAGCATAGCTCTCATTATTCCTGTCAGCTTCATAAAGGCATCATTTTATACTCCTTAGCCAGGTGGTATAGTTGATAGAGTAAGTGCTCTTAACTGTGCTGGGAGTAAGGAAGACCCCTTCCTGAGTTCAGATCTGGTATCAGACAGCTGTGGGACCCTGGGCAAGTCACATGACCCTATTTGCCTCAGTTCCGCATCTGTAAAATGATCTGGGGAAGGAAATGGCAAACTGCTCCAGTATCTCTGAAAAGAAAATCTCAAATGGGGTCATGAAGAGTCAGACATAACTGAACAACAACAACAGTAGGGAAACACCTAACACAACCACCATGACAAATTTGTGTGCATGCCTATGTGTTTTTGTTCATCCTAACCAGTGGTAGATAATCTCTTTATTGGTGGCAACATCATCATTACTTACTCTGAAAGTTCACGGCCACTTTTAACTTCTTTTTAGTAGCATTCTTCCATGTTCTGACTCCCGGACACAGGTAAGTATTTTATTCTCTCCGGGTTATTTTTGTTCCTTCATTGAATGAATGTATTCACATTGTATAATGTTAAGAGTACTAAAGTCAATGAAAAGAGAGTTGGGTTTGAATCTCAACACTGCTATTTAATAGTTGTGTAAACTTCAGCTATTCACCTGATAACTTTGGGAATCCTCAATAAAATAAAGGTGGTATAATAAGTGGCCTCTAAGATTGTTCCAAGATCTGAACTTATGATGTATTTATTTATTCATTTAACTGGAATTTATTATTTGCTATATGCAAAGTATTGAACTAGGCACATGGAGAATTCTAAAATTTGAATAAGAAAGTCATTATCCTCATGAGCTGAGACTCTCGAAGGTGGAAAAGTCAGAAATTCAGATGACTATAATGAGTAATATTACACAGTAAGAGTAGCATAAAACAAAGTACAATGGGATTCTAGGGCAGGAAGTTCATGATCAATCTTGTGGATTATAAAATATTTCATGTGTGAAGCTATATTAAAACTGAGCTTTATGCAATTAGAAAGAACTTAATGGGCAAAAAAAGAGAAGGGTTTCGGGTGTGATGGTGCATAGCTGCATTTTCACACCTAGGGTCCTGATAAAGGTCCACATCACCTCATTACTGGACTACTGCAATAGCCTGATGTTTGGTATGCCTGCCACATGTCTCTTCTCCCCCATCCAGTCTATCCTTCACTAAGTTGTCAGAGTGATCTTTGTAGTACATATTTCTGGCTGTTTCACTCTCCTACTAAATAGTCTGCAGTAGCTCCCTATGATCAAATATAAAATTGTTTCATCAACTTTAGTACTCCTAACATCATATGATATGGCTACATTTATTTAATGAATGAACACACACATACACACATATACACACACACATCCATGCACCTTTCCATTCTTCTTACAACTAACAACCTGCTCCTTACCTATGTAGTCTTGAATCCGTTACTGGCCTGGTTTATTGAACCAGACACTATATCTCCCTACTCTAAGCATTTTCCCTGGCTATCCATTCCTGGAATACTCTTTAGATTCTTGACTCTTGGTTTCCTTGGCTTCCTTCACTTTTCTGATCCCTCTTAATTATAGTGCCTTCCCTGTTAATTATTTCCAATTTATCCTGTATATACCTTGTTTGTACACAGTTATTTGTATGTCATCTCCTCCACTAAATTATGAGCTCCTTATGGGCAGAGACTGTCTTTTATTTTTCTTTGTATCCATAGCACCTAGTTCCTGGCACATAGTAGGTGTTTAATATATGTTTATTGATTTACTGATTCAAGTGGATTTCATCTGCAATTACCGTTAAAGCCCTAATACAAGCATTTGCCATAGAGAAAGGACATACAGCTTCCCTTCACTTCCTCAGCTTTCTCTGTCTTATATCTTCTCATCACCTGAGAAACTTTGGACCCAGTCTATCTTTTGCTCCTTTCCTGGTATCTCCTACAGATCTGGATGTCTGTCTATCACAAGTGATACCAAAAATGACAATTAATTTGTCATAATATGTTCCATAAATGCCCATTTTTCCCTGCATTTTTTAACTTTTTAGCTTTAACCTAGATTTTAAAGGCCAATTCCCTTGAGCTTATTTGTTCTTTAGAGTAAGAGTGTTCAGTTTAAAGTTAACAAAACACTTCAAAAGGCTAAAGGGAATTATAGAGGCTTGTTTTTGATGGCCCCACTGGTGTTTCATTTATAACAGTTACATGTCTCATTCACTCCCAATCTATCTTAAGTACACATATGAAATGATTTACTTTCTTATAATAAAGTTTAGTCTCTCTCTGCTCATCCCATTTTGCTCTGACAGTAAGTAACCTGTAATTCCCACTACCCTCCATTTCTCACTGCAATTGCCAATTAAAAACTTCTGAAACCAGAGCTGTGTCTTATGGGGGTGGGTGTGGAGGGGGAGAGGGAAGAGGAGCTTGTTGTCACACACTGATATTTGACGGGAGCTGCTTTCCGAAATTTTTAATACTTCCAGTAGATGCCTTTGAGCAAATCTGAAAGTATTAATAAATAGGACAGATAAAGGAAAAAATAAAAAATCCCACTGAGATAGCAACAAAAAAGCAATCAAACCCATTTACAGATCCTATGAAATATTAGACATTCATTACAAAGCTCATGCACTGTCTAACGGTAAGGCAATAAGATCGCTTACATGCAAAATTGAATTCCTTCATAAGCTTACATTTATAATCTGTGCACTTTAATATTAAATTCCCAATATTCACCAAGAGATTGAATTCTTCTTCTCCTGAGTTCCTGATGAGAATGGAAATCACATAAACAAACACACACATGTGTACACACACATACACATATATGCATATTTGTGTATGTGTGTATAAAGGTATGTGTCTCTTTGTGTATATAAATGTGTATGTGTGTATATATATATATATATATATATATATATGTTTACATATATGTATGTGTGTGTGCTGTCCTAATTTTGCTTTGGTGAGGATTAGGGCAATGGTGTGGATTCTTGCCTGTGGGCAGACAAGAAATGGAATCTGATATCTGACCAATTATATTACTCAAAAACGACCACATGATAGTACCTTAGAATTTCTGATATGTTATGTTTAGTGAGAGGCAAAGGCTTGCAACAATTTATGAATGAAAGAATATTGGTTGTAAAATATTATCACCAAACATTTACCCAATTCATTTATCCCCCTTAATATCAAAGATTGTGCTCCTCACTGTTCTTGTTAATTCTTCCATTCATTTCTATTCTGCCCAAGCAAGGAGTGACTCAGATGCCCATATTAGGGAGTCGCCGAGGAGAATATCTCTTACATATATTATGGAGGGACAGCTCCATGAAAAATTTCAAGGAATTGATAAAGGTATTGATATATGAAATAGGCATTCTATGGACCCTCAGAACCATGCCTTCTTCCTCATTTATATTTGTCCTTCTGAAGTCACATTAAAGGATTCTGGTTGAACAAATTCTCTCTCTCTCTCTCTCTCTCTCTCTCTCTCTCTCTCTCTCTCTCACGCTCTCTCTCCCTCATTCCTTTCTGTGAGTGTGTGTGTGTGCGTGTGTGCATATGTACATTCACATGGGGTGGTATTGGGGTGGAATAGGGGTTATGTTTCATCTCCAGGTAAAGCTATGTTGTTTGCCATGCCATTAAGGAAGGTTCTTCAGAGTCTTTTGGCAAAACAAGGATTTACTTATACTCAGGCTTTTGATTCCATTGTAATTGTTCCTTCTACTATATCTCATTTTTCTGCCCTACCCCCACACAAAACAAAAGAATTTCAAACACATCTTTAGGTTGAAAATTGAAGGACAGGCAGAGGACTGGAGGATAAATATATAGCATTGAAGAGAGTGTCAGTACACAAAACATACTACTCCTGAGTGTGTTTGTGATAGAAAACAGTGGCCACTTTTGCTAGATCTTCAGCCAGGTTACATTAGCTAAAAGTAAGTGTGCACCCAAGGTTATGGTCCTTCCCTATTGTCTTCTCAGTTTACGCTATGTTGCTTTGTGATATCATTAGCTTCCATGAACAGCATTGTTTTCTTCTGTTCAGAAGATTCTCAGACCTATTTATCCAGCCCTAAACTTCTCTCCTCACCTTTAGTCAGTCATCTTCAACTATGAATTGCCACTGTCTCTCACCCCTACCTGGAATGTTGTCCTTCATTTCTACCTTCTGGCTACCTTCAAATATCACTTCCAATCTTATCTCTAATGAGAGGTCTTTCTAGGTCTCCTCAGTACCAGCACCTTCCCAATGAGCCTCCACATTACCCTACATAGTTAATTGAAGTTCTCTGCACCATTGCGATGTGAACTCCTGTAGGGCAGGGGTGTTTTTACCCCATTAATTTTCCTTAGTGAAGAATCTGACAGTTACCTGGCAATTCTTGCCAACATTTCAACCTTGGACATTGAATGGGATTGATGGGAGCCAAGATGATCACATCAAGTCAGCATGCAAAACACTAGAGCAATGGAAAAGGGAAGGCATGAGAACAAGAGAAAAAAAGAGATCATAGTAGCCTACTGCCCTTAGCAAGAGATCACCATGCTTCTGTAAGTGTAACATTCTATCAAGCACTGCTACCTATCTCAGACTTGGGGACAAAACAATCAATAAACAAACATTCATTAAGCACTTACTTTCTTCCAGGCAGTATGCTCCATGCCATGGGTACAAAAATTATAATAACAATAGTAATAAAATAAAATAAAATAAACCCTACCCCAAAGGTGCTTACATTCTATTGAGCAAATGAATATATATGCATATAAGTATATACAAAGTAAATATATGGTAACTATGGGAGTAGAAGAATGCACTAGAATCTGTGGGGTTAATGAAAGGCTACATGTATGGCACTAAGTCTTTAAGGAGAGTAAGGATTATAAAAGGCAGAAATGAGGAAGGAGTGAGTTTCCAAATACACAAGATAGCTAGTGCAAAGGCACCAAGAAAGGAAATAGAGTGTAATGGATACATGGGGCACAACTCTGGGGAAAATAATTGTTGTTGGACAAAGAATTTCAGTCCTACCTAACTGTCCTCTGGAAACTGTGAGAATGTAAAGGGATGTTTTATTTCTTCTTTCTTTTGAAGGAAAAAAGAGAAAAGAAAAAAGAAGAAGAAGAAGAAGAAGAAGAAGAAGAAGAAGAAGAAGAAGAAGAAGAAGAAGAAGAAGAAGAAAGAGACAGACAAACAGAGAGAGACAGAGAGAGAGAGAGATGAGTAAGGGACTAGGGGAATGATGGGACATGGGATTACCTTCATGGTCTGGATACTGTCACACAGTAACAAACGAAAGAAGAGTGGTTGGGAAAGCTTGCTTCCTGGTAATGATATACACAGTAATGGCTGACTACTGCTGACCCTGAACCTGCAAGAGAAAGGCAAAGACTAGTGAAGGGATGGAAACGAGTGGGGCATCTGATATCTGAGCAAATACCAGAGCACATTTGCTTCAGTAGCTTTTTCTGCCCTCAATTACAGGAGTGGGTTTGAGACACATACTGGAGTAATATCTAGGCAGAGCGGTTGTTGCTGAACTCTCCATTCTGGAGAATTTAAACCAGATCATGATTTCAATAGTCCCTCTTTTCTTTTCTCCCATCTCAAAAGAGTATATGTAATGTTCAATGTCTACCTGTTCTTTAAAGTTTCTTTACATTTTTGCCCAATTGGTATTGAAAGTCAAAATAAGAAATTTTGTTGGACCTTAGTAATTTCTGATTTTCATCTGTTTCATTAGAGGGAATGGTAAGCAAAGGGAGGGGGAAGCAAAGACTGGCACGTTACACAGAAAAACACATATACACAGACAATCAGAGAGAAACATATTTTCAGTTGAGGATTGTTGGGATGGTCTGGTGGCTCTGAAGTTAAATGAAAGATCAGTTTTAAAGGACCATGCAGTCACATATTTTGACATAGAAGAGATCTTAGGGATCATCTAGTTCAAAAGCCTCATTTTATTCATGAGGAACTGAGGCTGAGAGTTTTTAAGTGACTTGACCAGGCTCGCATACTAGTGTCCATATTTGGATTTGAGTACAGGTTGTTTGACCCCAAATACTATCTCTCTCCACTATTCAATCTAGCTGTCTCTAAGTTAAATTGGTTTATATTTCATAAATTCTAAAGTGGGGTAAAAGCATACATCTGTTTCTTCCCCTAGGCAAAGAATGTTCCCTATAATAATTTTCATCTGGTTGGGAGGGTGGATGGGCAGGGAGGATAAGTGATTTGCCATAAGCTTCTGTCCATGTTATTTTCCTCTTTCAAAGTGATTTCTCTGCAGGGTGAAGGTAGAACTGAGTAATTCCCACGTTCCAAAGGTAGAGACTACAGAAAGATTGGCTAATCTTTCCTCTCTTGTAGCAAACCATCAAAAATTTCTTTTTAAAATTGTAAAAAGAAATCCTCACAGAGATAAAGCTATGCATGTGAGTCTCTTAGTAAGATTTTTCTTTTCTGATTCAATTTTTTTCTTTCCTTTTGTAGTTGACTGTGCTTTTTCATTCGTTTTGTCATCTTAAGTAGATTTTCTTTTTCCTCCATTACTTCTGCAAACATTGGAGACATGCTACAAAATACTTAATTTAATTTATCTTTTTAATATTTCATTTTAAATTTACTACTTTGAGTTTAGAATTCAATTCAACATCTTACATTATGGGGAAGAAGTATTTATCTAATTTTAAGACATTATTTTGCTGTAAATTTTATAATTTTGATATAAAGCTTTCTTTCGAAATTATATTTGCATTCCTTTTATGTGTTTTTAATTTTTATTTGTCTCTTGTTGATCATTTAAAGTTTAATATTTTCAACCCTGTCTCTGCTATACTCTGGAGCTTATAGATTGGATAATGGGTCCCCACCCTCACAGAGTGAATGTAAATACTAAATAGTAACTGTTTCTCTTTTGGGCGGGAACCCTGGGGGTCATCCACTCCAAGTCTGATTTTTTTTTTTTGAGTTTTTGATTAAAGGAGCCATCTCTTGATCAACTTTTAAAGAGGCCTGTTCATTGAATGCGCCTTACTTCACTCACAGTGAGCATCTGAAAAGACCTTAGCCTAAAAGGGCCAGGGTCTCCCAAAGAGTCCTGGGCCATCTCCAGTCATGCTGGTGAATATCAGGCCACTGGAAGTCTGGTGACCTTGCACAGCCATCCCTCACTCAAATCGAAGTCAACTGCAAGTCATGTAATCATTTCCCTGATGTTATGGTCCTCTTCGAGAATGAAGGACAAACACAAAAACAACTAAGACAGCTTCTGCATTTTTTTGTTTTTGTTCTATTTTCTTCGTCCTTTCCTCTTTCCTATCCTGGCTTTATTGTGACACATTTACTGGATTACTATGTTACATTTGTATGTAAAAATCCATTACCAAATGGTGCTATTATACTATGTATTTTTCTTGCTTTCTTTACTCTTCATTTATGCATTTGTCTACTGCTATTTGCTATATGTGAATTGTTGAGAATAAAGCTTATGGTATTATTATGTTATAACTGAATGTTAGTTCAATTTCAGATTGTGTTAAGTCAAATATTGCCACTAAGTATAAATATTTGGAAAATATAAACATTGAATGTGAAATTTGTTATTGTCTAATTAACATTGAAATGCACGGGGGACAACAGATTTTTGGAGTAGGCCCTACGTATAGAAATGATTAGAATCCAATAAAGATTTGTTCTGTGAATTACCAGACCCATTTGGTCACTCAGCAACTCATGATGAAAATCCATGTAGGGGATCATACTTGAAAATTAACTTGAAATTCTCTAGACAAATTAGGGACATTATATAACAACCATATTAAACATAGAATCAAAGGGAAAAAATCACGAGAGAGAAAGAGAGAGAGAGAGAGAGAGAGAGAGAGAGAGAGAGAGAGAGAGAGAATAGTATTCTTCAATCTGCATTTAGACTCTATAGTTCTTTCTCTGGATGTGGATTTCATTAAATGATATTTTTCAAAAGTATTTATCACAGTGCTTAAAACATAGTGGTTACAATAGAAATTCTTATTTTCTTCACTTTAGGTTCTTCTTGTGTTGTGCTTAATATTAGAGGATCAATGACCAGCATCCCATTTCTATTTAACTACTTAACATCAATTAGCTTTTGCAGAAAGGTCTTTATTTCAAAGATCCAATAAGAACCAAAGAACAGACATTGTCCTCAACCACCTGTGTCATGCTCTCAGCTCTAACACTTGGTTGAGGTGGGAGTATGGGTAGAGAACAGGCACAAAACTTAACTCAACTCCCATGTAATGTTGGTCCCACCAAATCATGCCAAAAGTAAAATCACTTCTGGTAGAATCTTCCTTTTAACTATTCTTGCCATGGGCTCGGAATATTGCTCCAAATCACTCTCTATTCTTCAAGCCATTGATATTGCACTAGCTGTACCACCTAGCTTTTGTTCTAACTCCCAGAATCCTGGGGTTCATTCTTGCATCGAAGGATAATCCACTCCCTTCACCTATAATGGAAAAGCACAAAGAAAAAAGTTAAAGATTCAGTCGTATTTCATAGAAGCCACATAACTACGAAGTGCATAAAAACCCAAAGACCTTTCCCTTTATAGCATAGGCTTTCATTGGATGATGAAAGGAAGAGTCACAGAGCTCACATAGATGTAAGAGAAGCAGAGAGAGATTGAGGTTAAGAGATGGATAAAGCTGACGAGTCTTTTTGAATACACCAGCAGTTCTGGCTAAGGAGCCCATCAAAAAAGGCTAGTTTCAGCCATGTAGTTAGCCAGTTGAAAATAGGCATAGAATATCCATCCATGCTCTATAATCTCTCTAAGACAATTATCTTATATTTCATCACAATTATTCTAAAAGCGAGCTTCCTGGTTTCTCCAAGTGAAGAAATTTCGTCAGTCAGGAAAACTGATGGGGTTTGTTTCTGTGCCAAACCTCGATCATGCTCATAAAGATTTGGGCGGGGGGGGCATAGAAAGACAAGTCAGTTAACAAATATAACTATGTTCCAGGCACTGCTACACACTAGGAGTACAAAATAAGCCAAACAAAAGAAAGCAAAGAAAACCATGACACTTGTCCTTAAGGATTTTATACTATAGAAAGAATATACACACATAACTATGTTATTTTGAAAGATTACTGTCAGCAATGCCATGCCAGGATTCCAGAGTACCAAGATGAAGTCAATAAACCAATTCCTGTCAGAAAGGGAATAGATTTGATATTCAGAATGCAACAAACATTTTTGGACATGGCCAACTTAGGAATTCCATTTGCTCAATTATGCATATATGATAAGGTGTACTTTTAAAAATAAATTGTTAATTTGGGGTGGGGATAGAAGAGAAAGAAAATTAACATTAAAATGTTCTTCCAGGAAATTATTTTACCAACTGTATGGAATGGATTGAAATTCCATTTTCAGGATCGAACAGGTTAAATCTTGTAGTAAGTTCATCTGTGACGCATTCTTTCTTTTCTTGACATTTTCTTCTTTCCATTACATCACTCCTCCCACTCAAGAGGCCGATATTTTGATATATTCTGATCCACCCCATAGCAAAACTTACATACAATTATGAATATTCACAAAATTCAGTGCTAATTTTGAATTGAGTTTTTTCACTTGGTAGAGAACATTCAGGTAACAGTAGAGACAATGGGGGAAGTATTAGGGGTATCTCCCTGGAATCCCTAAAGTAACATGTTCTTCTATCTGTCTATCTATCTATCTATCTATCTATCTATCTATCTATCTATCTATCTACCTATCTATAATATATGTAAATACACACATATAATGCAAAAAGACACATGCATAATGCCAAGTTAAAGGGCAGTGAATCTAAGAGTACACTGAGGATTTTGTTTTTGCTGTTGTTGTTTTCCCTACTTTCCTGATATAAGAAGATAAAATAATCATGTCCTGCTAAAATATAGCTATTACTTAAGAAAATTACACTGTGTGTTGAGGATGGACTCTGAGTTACATAGTCAGGATTCTAGAAACTGCATTTGTTCTAACAACATCTGCTCTGCTTATGAAAGAGAAGTATTCCACTCCTTATTCATCACATCCCTTTGCTTTGAAAAAAAATTAATGTTGTTCTGTGTTTTTATTATTTGCTTTGAAAAAAAATTAATGTTGTTCTGTGTTTTTATTAGCTTTTTTAATAGATCACTGATTCCCACCTATGTCACCATCATGATATGGAGGTAAGAGTATTTCTCTAACATAAGACATACCATGAAATTCTGAGAAATATTATCACCAATTATTTACATTGTGTTGCATATAAGTAAACAGGCAGGCAAAAGCAAGTTTTCAACATATATGTCCTTTATCATTTGCAAAATGACTCCAGAAATCAATGCATCAAAAAACTCTAAGAACTCAAGAGTCATTAATGGTAAAGAATCCCAAAGAAACAACATCAATACATTATAATTTATTTCACTCTGGTTTACACACACAGATACACATACACACAAATGTGTGCATATGTACATATATATATGTGTGTGTGTGTATGTATATGCGCATATGTATATATGTATACACCTATATTCATGATAATGACATACAAATCCATCTACATGCCAGACTATGCATAGGGGTTGGTGGCTTTATAGTGATGTCATCGCTATTAAAGCCAAACAAAACATACAACTAACCTTTATGATAAAAATGAGGGAAGAGCAAGTGAAGACAAGGACTATTCAGAATGCATTCTTTCCTGTCCAGTCTTCAGATATGTCTCAACGGAAGTATTTTCAGCATGATTCAAGAAATTCATGTTACAGATCCTTCTGTTATTGTTTTTCAGTCATTTTCAGTTGTTTCTAACTCTTTGTGACCCCATTTTAAGTTTTTCTTTGCAAAGATACTGGAGTGTTTTGCCATTTTCTTCTCCTGCTTATTTTACAAATGAGGAAAGTGAGGGAAACAGGGTTAAATGACTTCCCCAGGGTCACAGAGGTAATAAATGTCTAAGGACAGATTTGAACTCAAGAAGATGAATCTTCATTACCTAAGTTCTGGTGCTCTATCCACTGAATCACCTAACTCCCCAAAGGATTTTGCTGACATTACAATGAAATAAAAGAAATAAGATAATTGATGAAAAACCTGCAAGTTTTGTGAACCAATATTGTCCAACATTTTATTTAAGGGAATCTTTAGTATTGCCAGCCAAGTATCAGCTGCATGGCAGACTGGAATCAGGAAGACCTGTGATCAAATTTCGTCTCAGATACTTATTAGCTGAGTGACCCTGAGCAGGTCAATTAACCTGTTTTCTTTATTTTACTTAACTGAAAATAGGGGTAATAATAGAACCTAGCTACCACATTGGTTGTGAGGATTAAGTGAGATAACATTTGTAAAGTACCTGGCACATAGTAATCACTTAATAAATGCTTGTCCCTTTAATTTTCCACCTATCCTTCGGCCATTTCCCCAAAGGTGAGGACACACAACGAAAATTTTTCAGATAAGGTTGCTGAAACTCAACTCAGATCAATGCAATTCAATTGGAATAAGCTAGAGTATCTGGGTAATTTGTGAGCTGCAAATAACAGATATAAAATAGTGTGTGTTTCAGAGGTCTGAGGTAGAACTGGGAGCATTTAACTCCATTTTAAGGTGAGAGAAAAAGCCCATTTCTTGAAATAGTCACGTCAAACAAAGATTGATTCTTGACTATTGTGTTATGTTGTTATACAGAATGTGCTAGACCCTTTTGTGGTCTTTTTTTTTCTTTTTCAGAATCCATTTAAGTCATAGGCAAAATCCAGCCCAAGCAGTCACTGAAGCTCATGTTAGGAGTCAGTCAGATGACTAGCACTGAACAGGGGTGAGTTAGGGTGGAGACATCCTGGAAACCAGCCAGAGTCTCAGAAGTTGGTGATCCCTGGATCACTGCAGTAGGAGGGAGGCAGAAGTCAGGATCTGGAACCAGTCTACAGTCAGTCTCAGGATAAAGGGTGAGGTTCAAAAAGCCTGGAAAAGGGCAGTCCTGATTTACAAAATTTAAGAGAGTGTAGTTATCAAATAACAGGTCAGTTCAGTAAAATTGATTCAAGGTAAAAATTATAAAATGTATTTTAAAAAAAGGCTGGATGAGTAACACCAAAAGGAAGAAAAAATATTTCATGTATCTCTAGCATGGTTTCATTAAAAGATCAAAAACCAAATACATATATATATATATATGTATATATATATATATATGAAACTTTTTTTATAAAATTACCAGGAAAAATATGAATTTGATTGGGGACTTGAACAAAGTAAAGGTTTTGAAGAAGCAAAGGCTGCTTTGCTTACAATTGGCTCTAGATCTATGGCCAATGCATAATGGACCACTGGAAGTACAATTGACTGTACAAGATGGAGCTTATGGAAAAAAAAAACAAAGCTGAGAGGTACCTTTAGGATTTTGGTCAAGAAAACTACCTTCATTTGGAATACAATATACACTTTTTGAGAAGCAGTTGTTAGCTGCACATTGGGTTATGGCAGAGACTGAACAACTGACTCTGGCCCTGAAGTGATATTAAGACCTGAAATTCTGATTATCACTTATTACCCCAGCTTCCCATAGAATTGGATATGCACAAGAGGTGAGCATAATCAAATGGAAATGGTATATTGAGAATAGATTGAGAGAAGGCAAAAGTAGAATTTCTGCTCTACATGAATCTATAGTGAATATTGACACTGAGGGAAATGATAAACCCCCTGAAGCAAAGCAACAGTTGGTATAATGCTTGGTGTAATGGAATGACAGATATGATAGACTAACTGAAGAACAGAAATATCATGCTTGGTTTACTGATGGGATAGCAAAATATTTTAACATTTGAAATTAAAACAGAAGATACTGGAAAGCAGTAGTCTATTACCCATGTACTAGGCGAACTTTGGAAAATACTGAGATAGGTGGAAGTAGTCAAAATGCTGAACAGATGGCAGTAAATGAAGCTATCAAAACAGAGAAAGGAGGATAGTGTCATATATTTGCTGATTTGTGGGTTGTAGCTAATGGGTTATCTACAAGGATGATTATGTGGAGAAATCAGAATTGGGAGAACCATGGTAAACAATTTGGGGTAAAGAATTATGGGAAGACAAGGGACATGTCTGGTTACTAATTTGTCAGTTTTTCATGTAGTTGCTCACATGAACCTCACCACACCAGAATGTGAGTACAATGCACGTGTTGATTGGCTAGCAAAGATTGCTACTGAACATACTGTTCTACTCTGACAACAACTGATGATACAGTACAAGCAAAATGGGTCCACCAGATGGCTGGACATTTAGGGGTCTGTTTCAACAATTTTTCTAGCAGCTGTGGTAGGGGTGAAAGGCCAACACAAGCCCAATAACAGGAACGCTGCCTGCACAGGTTCTTTTGATCTGCTTTACTAAGGAAAGCAATGTTAATGGGTTAGCAATCTTACTTTAATCCAGCATACAAATATCATTCACGTAGTTCAGGGGGAAAAGCCAGCACCATGAACTTCAGAGCAAATATAAACAAATTACAAACATCAACAGACAGACCTTGTCTGCTTCAAATCTCAATGCACAGTTACCAGGGTTGAACAAAGTCTAAACATATGGGTTTGCAAGCTGGAGGGCTTTTAACTACAGTTGACCAGAATCTCCACATCAATACAGTTCCAAGAGTCAGAGCCCCAAGCAAATAGATCTGTTCCCTCTCTTTATACACTCTTTAGCCATCAGCAAATGTCTTCTGAATGACCGGAACTCAGGCTCCTACTATTAGCTCTGGTCTTAGCAACTCCCTTTAGTACCGAGAGGGCTTCATGCCTGCAAAGACTTAGCTCCTAGGAGACAGAGGTTTAGACTTGGGGTTTAGCACCTAGTAAGACTCAATCAAAGACACCCAACTCAGTTGATATTAAAGGGTCCAGGCAATGCATTGGTAGGCACAGGATCAAGGTATTGCTATCTCTCATGCATTGTTAAAACAAATAACAGAGGAGTATTGTATATGTCAATTGGAAGAGGAAAGGACTGTTTCTAGGGTAGTAACTGGAGAAATAGCAAGGGGAAAAATTCCAGCCCAAATCTGGCAGATAGATTATATTGGATAACTACCTCAAGATAAAGGATGTAAATTTACATGTACTTGTGTTGACATCTATTTAGGGGTACTAGTGGCTTGTCTTTATAAGAATGAACCTCAGAAAAACACCTGTAAAACTCTAGATATTGTAAGTCTATATTATGGAACCCTAATGCAGATTCAAAGTGACAATGCATTATATTTCAAGAGTAATGAAATGAAGAGATCTTTTTCATTGAATAATATAGACTGGATATATCATATTCCATATTATACACAAGCATCTGGGTTAATTGAAAGAACAAATGGATTGTTGAAAGAACAGTTGAGAAAGTTAAGTTCTAATAATTCACACCAACATTAGAAGGATAATTTGTTTATGCTTTACTTAATTTATATAATGGACCATTAGGAGGAAGTACACCTCTAGCCAGAATGATGATCCCAAATCTGTGGATTAGAAAACAGAAAATACATTAAGATCTGAATTATTGAGTATTGGACTGTGATAGAAAATGTTCCACCACCATGTCTAGGGATACCTGGTTTGACAGGCTATGATTTAAATTGTATAGAGAACTTTAGGTTTTGTAGAAAAGAGATAAGACATATCTCTACTGGGATATGTATGAAGATTGCTAAGAATCATTTTGGAAGGAATTTACCTAAACCAGGATTAACAGCTCAAGAAATACATGCATTGGCAGGAGTGATAGATAGTAATTATCAAGGAGAAATTATTGTGACTTTTCAGAATTTGGGTGAAGAACCTGTACAGGTTGGTAAAAATGATAAAATAGTTCAAGTGATTATTATTCCTTGTGAAAAAATAACCGTTGTAAAAGCTGACCCTCCTTCCAAAATAACTAGTAGAAGAACAGAAGCATTTGGTTCTATTAAGAGAATAAAATTAGGAGCTAAAATGTAGGAAAAATGAAAGCCTGATGATGTTTCAAAGGCTGCAGAAATTATAGCACATGGAAAGAATAATACTATACCTGTTGTTTATCCAAGAGAAAATTATTATCAAATTGTATCCTTAACTCATATTCTATGGAAAATGAGGCTACAATTGTTTTCTTGTTTCGTTGTGGCTTTTGTCTGTCAAATTTATTTGTGAGATTCATTTTCTGCAGGCTTAGTAGCATCTACCTGCAGACACCTGATCACTTAAGCCAGATGTCAATTCCTGATATGTCAGGATGTTACTTCTGAACCCATGTACAACTGTGATGCATTGTCTCTGGACCTGGCATCAACCAAGTTCCAGATGTCAGTTTTCTAAAGAACTGACCTCTCAAATAGGATTCGTGTCCTCTTGGGACAGGGACAACTCTAGTCCAATTTCAGCAGAAAGAAACTATGGAGGAAGAGACATTCTCACCTTACCCCAAGATTTTGAGCCCCATTAGTTCAATGGGGAAATGAAGACATTGTTTTATATACCCATTTTGTTATACTGTTATACTGTTATGGTGTTATTGATAGCATATATACCAAAATTCCCATTGAACTATGTGAAGGATAAGAAAAATTTAGGGGTCACAGGATGAGCCATGTTGCCACTCTGATAATGAGCGGGTATGTTATATATTTTATAAATGTGAAGCACATGATGTGTTTATTCTGTGGGCATTTTGTTGTCTTTAAGAAATGTTAATACCTATTCAGACACAAGTTGTCTATGTAATGGATGTGAAAGATTTTAGGGCCAAAGTGCTGTTAATGTGATTAAAGCTCTTCCCTCCCCATTAATCCTATTAAAAGGTCTCAGGTGGAGCTTTTTAAGAGAAGGTTGATTAGAGGAGGCTTGTTTGTAGGAAAGGCCACACCTTTTGCTAATTAGGTCACGAGGGTTGTGAAGCCCCTGGGCTCTAAAAACGGAATTTTATACACACACACATATGTACATATATACACACACATACACACACACGTGTGTGTGTGTGTGTGTGTGTGTGTGTGTGTGTGTGTGTGTGTGTGTACATTCTGAGAGTAACCATTAAGCTCTCTCTCAGGACTACAGGAGGAAAGGACACAGGCCAGCAGACATCTGGGATTTGTCAGTGAGTGTTTACTGAAAGGCTAAAGCTAAGGGGAAGGTTATGGAATGGCTCGGCTCCCTGCTGCGATGATATATTTTAAGTTCTGTGCTGTTGTAATGAAGTGGACTTACAGGTATTGGGATATAATTGCTGCTATATTGAATGAGAGTTATTGGTTTGAGGATTTGATCCACTGGTATCCTTGTTTTACTTCTTCTGTCTCCTATATGGAGAGTCTCTTATGTTTTGCAAACCAGAACTAGACAGGAATATTTATTGTCACCATCTATATTGTGACACTTGCTTTACTGATACAGGATAACACCTAAATTTTGAATCTATGGAACTTTGAGGATATTATTGCCTTCAACAGTAATAAGGAAGTTGGGTAAGGGGAATATTTACAGGGAAGATAACAAATTCAATATTAAGCACGTTCAGTTTAAGTTTCTACTCATCATCCAGTTTGAGATGTCTGAAAGGTAGTTGGAAATATGATACTGGAAGTCAGCTGAGAAGTTATGGCAGGATAGGTGGATCTGAGAATCATCGGTATAATTAAATCCTTGGGAGCTGATGAGATAACTAGATGAAGTAGTGAAGTGGGAATATAGGTCCCTAGAAAGAGTACTGTGGGACACCTACATTTAGGGGACATTGAATTGGCTGAGGATGCATTATGCAGTAGTATGATAACTAGGAAGATAACGAGTAAAGAGTAAGGTTCCAAAAACCGAGAGAGAAGACAGTATTAAGGAAAAGAGGGTGATCAATAACATCAAAGGCTATAGAGAGGTCAAGGAGAATGAAGACTGAACAAAAGGACATTGGATTTGGCAAATAAATATGGTTTGTAAATTTGGAGAAAACAATTTCAGTGAAATTATGTGGTTGGAAGCCAGTTTTTAAAGCATTAAGAATGAATTTGAGGGTAGAAAGTAGATTAACTGGGAGCAGAGCCAAGATGGTGCATGCAAAGGAGAGACCTTAGTGAGCTCCCCAACACGTCCCTCCAAACACCTATAAAAAATGGCTCTGAACAAATTCTAGAACTGAAGAACACACAATATAGCAGAGGGAGCAGGGCTGCAGGCCAGGACAGCCAAGATGGTCACAGAGTAAGGTGTATCTGAAGGAACTGGGAGCGGAGCAGAACAGAGCCCAATGTGATCTGAGCCTGGATAAACCAGACCAGGAGCCAGGCAGGACAAACTCTAGCACCATGAATCAGTGAGCTATGGAAGTTATCAGACTTTGCAACCCACAAACACCAAAGACAACAGAGAAGGTAAGTGGGAAAAACTGCAGGGACAGAGCGAAAGAAGTTAGCAGTTTGGCCACTGCCCCGGGGCCGTGGCTGTGATGCATCCCTGAGGGTGCTTACAGAGATACAGCTGCAATTGCTTCCAGTCCCAGGCCCACCTGGAAGGAGAAATTAGGTGGCAGATCTGAGCAGGAGTGCAGAGTCAGCATAAATCTGAGTCTGGTCCAGGTTGGCGGTTCTTGGGGGAGGAGTAGCACTGGTGTGGAAGAGTTTGCGGTGGAGAAATAGCTCTGAAAACAACACTGCAGCCTGTCAAGCTTGGGGAAAAGTACTCTATACCCTACAAGAAGGCAAACCCCAATGAAAAACTCAAGGGTCAAGTAAGTTGGCTGGGAGTATGGCCAGGCAGGAAAAATGGACTCAGATTCAGTCTCAGACTTTGGAATCTTTCTTTGGTGACAAAGAAGACCAAAACATACATCCAGAAGAAATCAACAAAGTCAACGAGCTTACATCAAAAGCCTCCAAGAAAAACATGAACTGGTCTCAGGCCATGGAAGGGCTCAAAAAGGATTTGGAAAAGCAAGTTAGAGAAATAGAGGAAAAATTGGGAGGAATCCTAAGAGTAATGTGAGAAAACCAGGAAAAGCAAGTAAATGCCTGGATAAAGGAGAACCAAAAACGTACTGAAGAAAATAACACCTTAAAAATTAGATTAACTCAAATGACAAAAGAGCTCCAAAAAGCCAATGAGGAGAAAAATGCAGTTGAAAGGCAGAATTAGCCAAAGTGACAAGGAGGTCCGAAAGACAACTGAAGAAAATACGACTTTAAAAATTAGATTGGAGCAAGTAGAAGCTAGTGACTTTATGAGAAATAAAGGTATTATAAAACAGAACCAAAGGAATGAAAAAATGGAAGACAATGTGCAAAAGACACTGACTTGGTGAAGAGATTCAGGAGAGATAATTTAAAAATTATTGGGCTGGGGGACAGAGCCAAGATGGCAGCTGGAAAGCATGGACTAGTGTGAGCTCCCCACCACGTTCCTCCAAAAACCTATAAAAATGGCTCTGAACCAATTCTAGAACTGCAGAACCCACAAAATAGCATAGGGAAGCAGGGCTCTAGCCCAGAACAGCCTGGATGGTCTCTGGGTAAGGTCTATCCCACACAGAGCTGCGAGTGGAGGGGAGCAGAGCTGAGCGGAGCAGAACCCAGCATGGGTGATGCAGACCGACCAGACTAGGAGCTGGGCAGAGCATGCCCTAGCGCCCTGAATCAGTGAGCTGAGGCAGTTACAAGACTTCTGAACCCACAAGGACAACAGAGTAGGTTAGTGGGAGAAGCAGCTGGAGACTACGATACAGTTTGCAGTTTGACCACCAGCCCGGAGGTGGGGCAGCTTTAGAACTACAGCTGCAGGTGCTTCTGGCCCCAGGCCCACCTAGTGGGAAGAATAAAGTGGAAGATCAGAGCAGAAGTGAAGAGCCGGCTGAAGATCAAAGTCCAGTCCAGGTTGGGGGGTTCTTGGGGAAGGAGGAGTACTGGTGTGGCATCCTCTTGGCTTGGAACATAGCACTCTTTAGTCTACAAGCAGTCACACCCCGCTGAAAAACTCAAGGGTCAAGTGAGTTGGCTGGGAACATGGCCAGGGAGCAAAAACGCACCCAGATTCAGTCTCAGATTCTGGAATCCTTCTTTGGTGACAAAGAAGACCAAAACATACAGCCAGAAGAAGTCAACAAAGTCAAAGACCCTACAAGAAAAGCCTCCAAGAAAAACATGAACGGGTCTCAGGCCATGGAAGAGCTCAAAAAGGATTTGGAAAAGCAAGTTAAAGAAGTAGAGGAAAAATTGGGAAGAGAAATGAGAAGGATGCGACAAAGTCACTGACTTGCTAAAGGAGACCCAAAAATATACTGAAAAATATACTGAAGGAAACAGCACCTTAAAAAATAGACTAACTCAAATCGCAAAATAGGTCCAAAAAGCCAATGAGCAGAAGAATGCCTTGAAAGGCAGAATTAGCCAAATGGAAAAGGAGGTCTAAAAGATCATTGAAGAAAATACTCCCTTAAAAATTAGATTCGAGTAAGTAGAAGCTAGTGACCTGATGAGAAATCAAGATATTATCAAACAGAACCAAATGAATGGAAAAAATGGAAGAAAATGTGAAATATCTCATAGGAAAAACTACTGAGCTGGAAAATACATCCAGGAGAGATAATTTAAAAATTATTGGACTACCTGAAAGCCATGGTCAAAAAAAGAGCCTAGATATCATATTTCAAGAAATTATCAAGGAGAACTGCCCTGATATTCTAGAGCCACAGGGCAAAATAGAAATTGAAGGAATCCACTGATTTCCTCCTCAAATAGATCCCAAAAAGAAAACTCCTAGGAATATTGTTGCCGAATTCCAGAGCTCGCACATCAAGGAGAAAATACTGCAAGCATTCAGAAAGAAACAATTTGAGTACTGTGGAAACAAAAGAAGAATAACTCAAGATGTAGCAGCTTCCACATTAAGAGATCGAGGTGCTTGGAATACGATATTCCCTAGGTCAACGGAGCTAGGATTAAAACCAAGAATCGCCTACCCAGCAAAACTGAGTATCATGCTCCAAAGCAAAACATGGATTTTCAATAAAATAGAGGACATTTGAGCTTTCTCAGTGAAAAGACCAGAGCTGAATAGAAAATTTGACTTTCAAGCACAAGAATCAATAGAAGCATGAAAAGGTAATCAAGAAAAAGAAATTGCAAGGGACTTACTAAAGTTGAACTGTTTTGTTTACATTTCTACATGGAAAGATGATGTGTATGATTCATGAGACCTTGGTATTATGGTAGTTGAAGGCAATATGCATGTATATAGATAGATAGATAGATAGATAGATAGATAGATAGATAGATAGATAGATATAGATAGATATAGATATAGATAGATATAGATAGATAGGTATTTGTATATATGTGTATATATATGCATATATATGTATATATGTAAATGTGTATATATGTATGTAGATATGTTTATGTATGTATATTTATATGTGAGTGTGTATGTATCTATATGTATGTGTATATACACATATATATACATATATATATACATATATATATATATATATATATACAGAGAGAGAGAGAGAGAGGGCATAGGGTGAGTTGAAGATGAATAGGAGATGAGAGAGCAATATATTGAAAAAAAGAGGTAGGGAGAGATAGAATGCAGTACATTATCTCACATAAAAGTGGCAAGAAAAAGCACTTCTGTAGGAAGAGAAGAGAAGGCAGGTGAGGGGGAATGGGTGAATCTTTCCCTCATCAGATTTGATCTGAAGAGGGAATACCATACATACTCAATTGGGTATCTTACCCCATAGGAAAGAAGGAGGACGAAGATAAAAAAAAGTGGGATGATAGGAGGGAGGGCAGATGGGGGTGGAGAAAATCAAAAACAAACCCTTTCAAAAAGGGACAGGGTCAATGGAGAAAATTCAATAAAGGGGGATAGCTTAGGAAGAAGCAAACTATAGTCTTTCACAACATGAGTGTTGTGGAAGGGTTATACATAATGATACGCATGTGGCCCATGTTGAATTGCTTGACTTCTTAGGGAGAGTGGGTGCGAAAGGAAGAGGGGAGAGAATTTGGAACTCAAGGTTTTAAAAACAAATGTATAAAAAAATGTTTTTGCATGCAACTAGAAAATATGATACACAGGCAATGGAGCATAGAAATTTATCTTTCCCTACAAGAAAGAAAAGGAAAAGGTGATGGGAGGGGAGTGGGGTGAGAGAAGGAAGGGCTGACTGGGGAACGGGACAACCAAAATATTCACCATCTTGGAGTGGGGGGGAATTGTAGAAATAGTGATAAAATTTGTAATTCAAACTCCTGTGAAAATCAACGCTGAAAACTAAATATATTAAATAATAAAAAAAAATTAAAAAAAATTATTGGACTACTTGAAAGCCATGATCAAAAAAAGAGCCTAGATATCATCTTTCAAGAACTTATCAAAGAGAACTGACCTGATATTCTAGAACCACAGGGTAAAATAGAAATTGAAAGAATCCACTGATGGCCTCCTGAAAAATGTCCTAAAAAGAAACCTCCTAGGAATATTGTCACCAAATTCCAGAACTCCCAGATCAAGGAGAAAATACTGCAGGCATCCAGAAAGAAACAATTTGAGTATTGTGGAAACACAATCAGAATAACCCAAGATCTAGCAGCTTCTACCTTAAGGGATGGAAGGGCTTGGAATACAATATCCTGGAAGGTCACTGGAGCTAGGATTAAAACCAAGAGTCACCTACCCAGAAAAATTGAGTAAAATGTTCCAAGGCAAAATATAGACTTTCAATAAAATAGAGGACTTTCAAGCTTTCTCAGTGAAAAGACCACAGATGAATAGAAAATTTGACTTTCAAACACAAAAGAGGAATCATAAGGGACTTACTAAAGTTGAACTGTTCTGTTTACATTCCTACATGGAAAATTGATGTTTATAATTCACGAGTCTTCAGTATCAGGGTAGCTAAAGGGAATACACACACACACACACACAAACATATATACATATACATATATATGTATATATACATATATTTAAATAGAGAGAGAGAGAGAGAGAGAGAGAGAGGGCACAGGGAGAGTTGAATATGAAGGGATGATATATAAAAGAATAAAATTAGGGATCAGAGAGGAATATATTGAGAAGGGAAGAAAGGGAGAGATAGAATGGGGTAAACTATATTACAAAAAATGGTAAGAAAAAGCAGTTCTTTTGGAAGGGAAGAGGGGGCATGTAAGGGGGAAGGAGTGAATCTTGCTCTCATTGGATTTGACCTGAGGAGAGAATAACATACACACTCAATTCAGTGTCTTACCCCACCGGAAAGAAGGAGGAAGGCAATAAAAAAGGAAGCACAATTGAACGGGGGGGGGGTAGACAGGGGGAGGAGGTAATCAAAAGAAATACTTTTGAAAAGAGACAGGGTCAAGGGAGAAAATTGAATAAAGGAGGAAAAGACAGGAAGGAGCAAAATATAGTTAGTCTTTCACAACCTGAGTATTGTAGAAGCATTTTACATAATGATACACATGGGCCTATGCTGAATTGCTTGCCTTCTTAGGCAGGGTGAGTGTGGAGGGAATAGGGGAGTGAATTTGGAACTTAAAGTTTTAAAAAGAGATGTTCAGAAAAAAATAAAAAGGTTTTGCATGCAACTGGGAAATAAGATATATAGGCAATGGGGCATAGAAATTTATCTGGCCCTAAAAGAAAGTAAGAGAAAATGGGATGGAGGTGGAGCAAGGTGACAGAAGGTAGGGCTGACTTGGGAACAGGGCAACCAGAATATGAGCCATCTTGGAGTGGATGGGAGGGTAGAAACGGAGAGAAAATTTGTAATTCAAACTCTTGTGAAAATCAATGATGAAAACTAAAAATATTAAATAAATTAAATAAATAAAAAAGAATGTAGATTAACCTATTGTAGACTAACTTTTCAAGGAGTTTGGCTACAAAGAACACAAGAGTTCTAGGGTGTTGATTAGTGGTGATGGACAGATAAAGTGAGGATCTCAAAGGAGTCACGGGCATATTTGAAGGCAGTGAGAAAGGAGCCATCTTCAAAGCCTCTGTGTTGCCTCTACAATAAAATATAAAGTTTTCAGCCTAGAATTGACTACCTTCAACATTCCAGTTCCCATCTATTTTTCCAATCTTATGTCACATAGATATTTATGCATTCCTGATGCATTCCTGTCAATCTTACCTGGTGAATATTGTACATTCACGATCTTCCATTCTCCATTTCTATCTCTTTGCATTAGTACATCGTACAGTGGATAGAGCAACTAATTTGGAATCAGAATCATGGTTCAGATTTTGCCTAAGTGTCTTTGCCAAGTCACTTAACCACTCAGGATCAAAGTTTCCTTTTCTGAAAAATGAGATTGTTGGTCTAGATAACCTCTAATTTTCTGTAATCCTATTGTATAATGCTGCTCCTTTTGTATGTGAATGGTTAGTTTGCTGGAAGAGTCAGGGGTAAAAAGAACATTTCTTTTATGAAAACTGATGAGAAATCTACTTCTGAAAAAATAATCTCACAGAAAATCTTTTGAAGAAAACACACACACACACACACACACCTGTTGTGAGGACTGGATAGAAAATTATCTTTTCATATGAATGTACCAAAAGGACTGGCTTGAAGGCTGAGAAATTTCTGAAATATATAGTAACTGGAAACCATGATGGTCCATAAACTCATTTGCCTATGTTTGTTTGTTTTTCTCTGGTTTTGAAATCTATAACTGATTGTTTTGTTGGAGGATGGAAAGGATGTGAAAGGAAGCCTGGAACTGAATTTAGGAAGCAGAAATCCCTGCTATTTTCAGATCTGAGACTTTTTTCAATAACTTAAAGGAGCTGTTTGTCAATGAAAGTGTGTGACACTTCTTAGTACTCTCCTTCCCTAACAGATTAGTTATGTGATGGCGTGGATAGAATGCTGTGCCCAGAGTAAAAAAAAATGAGTTCAAATCCTGCCCCAGACACTTACTATCTCTGTGACTGCACAATTCACTTAACTTTCATTTGCCTCACTTTCCTCTTTGTAAATTGAGAATCATTATGACATCTAAACCACAGGGTTTTTTTTTTGTGAGGATCATTTGAGATAATATCTGTAAAGCACTTTACACAATGCCTCACACATAGTAAATAGGTGCTTAATAAATATGTATTTCCTTCCTTCTTCCCTTTGCTAAATGGGAGAATAGTAAGGACCAGAGCACTTCCCAAACAGGAAAGCAGGTTTTTGTTCCTTTGGCATGAGATTGTTCTAGGAGATATGAAGGATATTAAAGCCTGAAATCCAAAGTTATTAGTTGCCCTAGGTACACCAATTTCTCCCCTCATTTGTGTCTCTTCTTGGTTTCTATAAGCATGTGTCTACTATTAGATTGGCTGGAGAGTGTGACTCAGGTTGATGGGATGATTGTAATGTTTTCAATATTCTTGTTTTTGTCTTTTATTGAGTGGCTATGATAGCTCATTCACCATGTTTCCTAGAAAGTTTCTCACCCTGGATAATAATTCTGTCCTTTTTACCTTACAATTCTGGAAGATCCCGCCTCTTTCTCTGGCTCCCTCCTTCAATTGATTTATTCCTCCCGGAGCCATCTTTTTGAGTAAGTGTGCAGGCCAGCCATGCATATTCCTTCATGCCTCTCACAAACCCATTCTTGACTTTCTGGTGTTTTCTGCCATGCTGCAGAACCCTTCTCAGCCTTGAGGATGCTTATAAAATAATAACATTTGTACCCTGGAAGATTCCCTCTACCTTGGACCTCTCCTCTGATTGATAGTTTGTCCACAGCATCTCCAATTTGAGGAAGTACCAAGGGCATTGCGAATGTTTATGCCACACATCTGGTTTTGATCCTCATTCCAGACTGACCCACTATGCTCTTTGGGTATATGTTCTCTCCTCCATCTCCACTCCTGTGTTTCTACTCCCTTTTATATCATGTCTTCTCCATTATACTGTAAGCCATGAGAAAGCAGAGATTGTCTCTCTTTTCGTCCAAATTTCTATACCCATAGTTTAGCACAGTGCCTCATACATACTGTGTTTAATAAATACTTATTGGACCTTTTCTGGCTGGATCATGTACTCACTTTGACCTTATCTTGGTATTTTATGTGAGATGTTGTTCTGTGCCTACTTTCTGCCAAACTGTTTTTAAGTTTCCCAAGCAATTTTTGTCAAATACGAATTCTTGCTCCAAAAACTTAGATCTTTGAGTTTATCAACCGCAACATTTTTATGATCATGTACTACTGCATATTGTATATCTAGTGTAGTCCAGTGATCCACTACTCTGTTTCTTTGTCAGTACCAGATTGTTTTGAAGATTCCACTTTGTAATATATTTTGAAATCTGATATAGCCAAAAAAAATACTTATTGGGTTGATTTGTTGACTGAGTAAATGCTGTGATTATTCTTGCTGTGCTCAGGAGCTGTAATAGCAAGTAATAGCTGTGTGTCACCCCCAAGTTAGAGTTATATATTATTTGCCCCCATCTCTCTGTCTCTCTTTCTTCCTCTCTCTCTCTCTCTCTCTCTCTCTCTCTCTCACGCACACACACACATGCACACACACATACGCACTGATACAGAGAGAGAAAGAGAGACAGAGACAGAGAGAGATAGAGAGACAGAGAGAGGGAGAGAGAAAGAGACAAAGAGAGATACAAAGGCAGATAGAGAGACAACAATGACAAGAGAGAAATGGGGGAGAGCAAGACAGAGAAAGAGAGAGAGAGAGGGGAGAAGAGGGAGGAGGGAAGGAGAGAGACACAGACAGAGAGAGAAAAAAAAATCATCTAGAGAGAATTTTGTGTTCAACAACATTGTGAACATTCTGTAGGAACCCTAGTCCTGCCAGAATGAGTTAAGGTTAGGTGAATGAGCCAGTCCAGAGACAGAAAGATAGTTGGGGTCAGTACCACAATCAGCCTAAAATATCATCATCAGTGGTTCACGTCTGGAGTTCATATTGTCCTTACCTTTGATTCATAGAATTCCTATATTCTTTTCCTTTTGACCTTTCCAGAATCTATTTGTCAGTCTATCTATCTATCTATCTATCTATCTATCTATCTATCTATCTATCTATCTACTCACATATATATATTTCCCAGAAGAAGAAGATAGCTCCTGGAGGCAGTAACTGTTTTCTTTCAGTCTTTACATCTACAGTAGTAAGTTTTAATCAAAAAAAGTATTTCTTATTCTGGAAATCTGTTCATATGTACCTCATTGGTTGACTATCTCCATAGAATTTTTACCAACCCAGGGCCGGTGTCTGAACACTTCAGGAACTCAGACAGCAACTAAGATTAGGCAGAAGGAGGATGGCTCTAGAGTATCACACATTTCTATTAGTTTCAGTATTTCTATTTAATTTGTTCTGATACATCTGTTCTGGTAAATTAGATTTAATTCTATGATACTACAGAATAATGTACAAATATAGTGGTTACAGAAGAAGAATATTGCTCTTGTTCATTTATTCCCTGAATGTCACTAGCTTAGACAGATGTCTTTGTATGAAGCTAAAAGAATAGACCAAAAATGGAGTTTGATGTTTTGAAATAAACAGACACACACCTTGATCTACCCTTTTTGGAAGGGGAGGAGCACTTTTGAGACTTTAAAAGGTACATTTCTTATCTCTATCCATTCAGAGACAAATAGGAACTAAGCACAGAACTCCATCAACTGAACTCCTACAAAAGGAGCGAGGTGGGGAAAGAATTAAAATTAGAATCTTCCCATAGAATTCAAATATTAGAAGAAAGACAGTAAAAACATCTATTTCACTCCCTTCTCAAAAGGACAACAACTCCATTGGCTTGGAGAATATCTGTGTGTGTGTGTGTGTGTGTTTTTAACTCACATAATTAAGTTTTAAGATTGTTGAGGTCAGGGACAATCTTTGGTCTCTTTTTGTTTCCCCAATGCTTAGCACTGTGCTTGGCACATAGTAGGCTCTTAATAAATATTCTTTGAGTGAATATTGATTGAGAGGAAATTAAAGCGTGGTATAAATTTGCATGCAAAAGAATATCCATATCAAAAATCTAAAACCAGTATTCTATAGCTTTCTAAGCTCACCACCCTAGCATCATGATAGATACTTGATGCAAGAGGAAGAGTTAATTAACCATAATGTGAAGCAACACATTCTTTCAACTCTGCTGGAAGAAAGTGCCTAAAGATTCAACCTGTGCTTTTTTTCCAGAACATATTAAAGATCATAAAAAATGTCTAGTAATAAGATAGCTGAACAGGGTGTTGTGGTATATATAGAATTTTACAGCATTACTCTCTGCTCTTAACGGGGTCGTATTCTCAAAGGAATAAAATTAAAAAATGAAAAAAAAAACCTTCTCAATATATTTCATAGCTATTCTCTCCATTCCAGTTGGCAGGATCTCTGCTTTCAGCCATTGCAATATCCCTCTAATTCATCCTCCTTTGTTCATTCTATGCTCTCTTTCCAAGCTCCCCTAGATATAATTCACCTAGAACTTGAGTGTAGTCTTGGTGGGGGAAATCTGTCAGCCCTAGGTGAAATAGCAGCACAGAGCCTGTGGCCACGGCAGTAGCTACTCCTGAGGCTTTCAGTCCACAGACCAAAGGTTTGAAACTCACCTTCTTTATCTTCTGGGAGCCATGATGACCAGGTAAAATGGCTCTCCTCTCTCCCTTTTTCATCCAGACAATATTGCCATGGGAGAAACCCTGGTATTGAGGAGGCAGAAGTGGGGCTTCAGTAGCCTTTTAACTTGGGAGGCTGGGAAGCTATGCCCCTCTTGTGGTGGTGGAAGGAGATTAGTGCAGGAAGAGAGGTATCCCAGGCCCCACCTCAGCAGGCCAGCATACATTCCTGAGCCCCAGTGGGTGGAGGCTGCAAGCACCAATATCAAAACCCCAGATGTGCCTTCATACAGCCAGGGGATGTGGTAGACACCAGCAAAGATAATGGCTGTGACCAGCCATGCTGTAGCCCGGCCCAGGAGAAGAGGAGACTTCCAGCAGCCAGACGACTTCTCCTCCACATCTCACACCAGGAGCTTCAGTGTAACCCAGGGGAACTGAGAAAGACATCCAACTGGGCTCGACCTTCACACAACAACCAGAGCCAGCTCAGCACCAGTTAAGTGGCAGCATTCTATAGACTAGCTGACAAAACCAGAAGACACAGCACACAAAGCCAGCAACCTGATCCCTAGATTCCAGCACAAGAAACTAGGGACAGGGGCCCCTGGGCCCCAGAAGCATAGATCCACTTTAAAGGCCAGGAAAAACAAAACCACTAAGAAGAAGCTGTTCAGAAAACTGAAGACTATTTATTCTTATTATGATGACAGGGAAGATGAAAATACAAATTCATAAGAGGACAGTATTGATACTGTACATACATCTGAAACTTCAAAGAGGAACATGAACTGGTCTCAAGCCCAAAAAGCATTCCTGAAAGAGCTCAAGGAAGATTTTAAAAGAAAATTAGAGAGGTAAAAGAAAAAAAAATGGAAAAAAAATCACTGATGTAAGCAACTTATTAAAAAGTAAAACTGGTGAAATAGTTAAGAAAGTACAGAATTTGATGAGAGAAAATAACTCCTTGCAAAGTAAAATTAACCAAATGGAAAAGGAGGTACAGAAGCTAAAAGAAGAAAGCAATTTGTTAAAATTAGAATTGGGAAAGTAGAAGCTGATGACTCTGAGGATTTCATTTCCAGACCTTCCTAACAAAAGGCCAGAACTCAATGGAAAGTTTGATCTTCAAATACAAAACTCAAGAGAGATCTAAGAAATGAAATAGAAAAAAACATTGCTATTCAATGAGGGCAAATTGTTTACATCCTTATACAGGCTATTACATATATACATTATATATATTTATATACATGATATATATGTATATATATAGTATATATACACATGATATATATGTATATATATTTATATATGTATATAGAAAGAGTAGAAAAGGGTAAATTACCTCACATGAAGAGTCAGAAAAAACATTATAGTAGAGGGGGAAAAGGGAGGGAGAAGAGCACTGTTTAAGTTTTACTCTCAGAGAATTTGGCTCAAGGAGAGAATAACATACTCTGATTAGTACAGAAATAAAATTTGTCCTACAGGCAGTAGGAAGGGGAAAAGGAAATCAAATGGGGAAAGGTTAGAACGGAGGAAAGAAGAAGCAAGGGGAAAATGGTAAGATAAGGGAGGGGTGTCAAAAGGGAGGGAAAATTGAGAAAGGCAGTGGTCAACATCAAAACTCTTTTGGAGGGAAAGGGACAATGGAGAAATAAAAGCATAAACGTGATAGGGGCATAGGATGGAGAAAAAGACACAGATAATAATCAAAACGGTGAATGTGAATGGAGTGCACTATCCCATAAAATGGAGGCAGATAGCAGAATGGATTAAAATTCATAATCCTATATTATGTTGTTTACAAGAAACAAATTTAAAATAGGGGCACACACAGGGTTAAAGTAAAAGGCTGGAATAGAATATATTATGCTTCAGCTGAAGGAAAAAAAAAAACAGGGGTAGCAATCCCAATCTCGGACAAAGCAAATGCAAAGATAGATGTCATTAAAATAGATAAGGAGGGAAACTATATCCTTCTAAAAGTCACCATAGACAATGAAGTAATACAATTGCTTAACATATATGCACCAAGTGGTACAGCATACAAATTCTTAATGGAGAAGTTAAGGGAGTTACAGGAAGAAATACACAGAAAAACTATACTAGTGGGGGACCTCAATATCCCCCTTTCTGAATTTGACAAATCTAACCTCAAAATAAATAAGAAAGAATTTAAAGAGGTGAATACAGTTTTATAAAAGGATATGAGAGACCACTGGAGAAAACTGAATAGAGACAAAAAGGAATATATCTTTTTCTCAGCAGTACGTGGCACATATTCAAAAACTGACAACATACTAGGGTATAAAAACCTCACAATCCAGTGCAGAAAGGCAGAAACAGTTAATGCATCCTTTTCAGATGATGATGCAATAAATATCATTTGTATTAAAAGAACATGGAAAGATAGACTAAAATTAACTAGAAACTAAATAATATAATCCTAAAGAATGAATGGGTCAAAGAACAAATCATAGAAATAATAACTTCATTCAAGCGAATGACAATAAAGAGACAACATACTATAATTATGAGATTCAGTAAAAGCAGTTCTTAAGGGAAGTTTGAATGAATTTTGAAGGCAACTGAAATATCTGGGAAAAAAAAAACAAATTGGAAAATCCTTAAACACCAAATTAGAAATACTGAAAACCAAAGGATAGATTAATAAAATTGAAATCAACAAAACTACTGAATTAATAAATAAAACTAAGAGCTGGTTTTATGAAAAAAATAAAATTGATAAACCTTTTGTCAATTTGATTTTAAAAAAGAAGAAAACCAAATTACCAATGTCAAAAATTAAAAGGGTGAATTCACCTCCAATGATGACGAAATTAAAAAAAAATATTTAGGAATTATTTTGCCCAATTATATGCCAATAAAATAGACAATCTTAGAGAAATCGATGAATATTTACAAAAATGTAAATCCCCCAGTTTAACAGAACAGGAAATAAAGTACCTAAATAACCCTATCTCAGAAAAAGAAATTAAGCAACCCATCAATGAATTTCCTAGGGTGGAAAAAAAATAAACAAACTCCAGGGCCAGATCGATATACATATAAATTCTATCAAACATTTAAAAAATAATTAATTTTGATACTTTATAGACTATTTGGGAAAATAGATGAAGAAGGAATCTTACCAAATTCTTTTTATTACATAAATATGGTAAATTTACTTAAAAAAAAAAGAAGAGTCAAAACAGAAAGACAATTATAGACCACTTACCCTGAGGAACATTGATGCAAAAATAAATTTAATAAAATATTGTTATGATAATTAGTGTGAGTCTTTTTTGCTGTCCTTTTTTGAAATGCTTAGGCCATCAAATGTTTTTAATGAGTCTGGCCTTCGTTTGAATGTGGCTGGTAAAGTGGGACCTTTTTGACTTTTCTTTTGGAGTGCTTCTAAGCACTAAGGCAATCAGTTGTCTGTGATTGAGTCTTGCCTTTGTAGGAAGGCCCACAGCCTTTTGCTTGTTAGGTCACCAGAGGTAGGAAACCCTCAAGAGGTGTGAAACTCTCAAGAAATATGAAACCTTAAGAAGTGTGAAGCTCGGGGACAGAGCCAACATGGTGGCTGAAAAGCAGACACTAGCATGAACTTCCTGCCAGGTCGCTCTAAAAACCTATATAAAATGGCTCTGAACAAATTCTAGAACTGCAGAACCTACAAAATAGCATAGGGAAGCAGGGCTCTAGCCCAAGAGAGCCTTGATGGTCTCTGGGTAAGGTCTATCCTGCAGGGAGCTGGGAGCAGAGGGGAGAGGAGCTGAGCAGAGCAGAGCCCAGCATGGGAAGCACAAAATGACCAGATCAGGAGCCAGACAGAGCATGCCCTAGTGCCCTGAATCAGTGAGCTGTGGCAGTTACCATACTTCTCAAACTACAAACACCAAAGACAACAGAGTAGGTTAGTGAGAGAAGCTGCTGGGGACTGGGATAGAGTTTGCAGTTTGGCCATCACCCCAGGGCAGCAGAGGTGGGGCAGCTTTAGAACTACAGCTGCAGTTGCTTCTGGCACCAGGCCCACCTGGTGGGAGGAATTAAGTGGAGGATCAGAGCAGGAGTGAAGAGCCTGCTGAAGATCAAAGTCCAGTCCAGGTTGGGGGTTCTTGGGAAAGGAGGAGTGCTGGTGTGGCAGAACTGGTGTATTCCCCCAGGCTTGGAACATAGAACTCTTTAGTCTACAAGCAGTCATATCCCGCTAAAAAACTCAAGGATCAAGTGAGTTGGTTGGGAACATGGCCAGGCAGCAAAAACGCACCCAGATTCAGTCTCAGACTCTGGAATCCTTCTTTGGTGGCAAAGAAGACCAAAACATACAGCCAGAAGAAGTCAACAAAGTCAAAGAGCCTACAACAAAAGACTCCAAGAGAAACATGAACTGGTCTCAGGCCATAGAAGGGCTCAAAAAGGATTTGGAAAAGCAAGTTAGAGAAGAAGAGGAAAAATTGGAAAGAGAAATGAGAATGATGCAAGAAAACCATGGAAAAATAAGTCAATGACTTGCTAAAGGAAAACCAAAAATACACTGAAAAATATACTGAAGGAAACAGCACCTTAAAAAATAGACTAACTCAAATTGCAAAAGAGCTCCAAAAAGCCAAAGAGGAGAAGAATGCCTT
>CM053622.1:521591448-521619961 GCA_028646595.1 Phalanger gymnotis
GAGAAGAATGCCTTGAAAGGCAGAATTAGCCAAATGGAAAAGGAGGTCCAAAAGACCACTGAAGAAAATACTACCTTAAAAATGAGATTGGAGCAAGTGGAAGCTAGTGATTTGATGAGAAATCAAGATATTATCAAACAGAACCAAAAGAATGAAAAAATGGAAGACGATGTGAAATATCTCATTGGAAAAACTACTGACCTGGAAAATAGATCCAGGAGAGAGAATTTAAAAATTATTGGACTACCTGAAAGCCATGATCAAAAAAAGAGCCTAGATATCATCTTTCAAGAAATTATCAAAGAGAACTGTCCTGATATTCTAGAGCCACAGGGCAAAATAGAAATTGAAAGTATCCACAGATCACCTCCTCAAATAGATCCCAAAAAGAAATGCCCTAGGAATATTGTTGCCAAATTCCAGAGCTCCCAGATCAAGGAGAAAATACTGCAAGCAGACAGAAAGAAACAATTTGAGTATTGTGGAAACACAATCAGAATAACGTAAGATGTAGCAGCTTCTACATTAAGAGATCAAAGGGCTTGGAATACAATATTCCCGAGGTCAATGGAACTAGGATTGAAACCAAGAATCACCTACCCAGGAAAACTGGGCATCATGCTCCAAGGGAAAATATGGATTTTCAATAAAATAGAGGACTTTCAAGCTTTCTCAATGAAAAGACCAGAGCTGAATAGAAAATTTGACTTTCAAACACAAGAATCAAGAGAAGCATGGAAAGGTAAACAAGAAAAAGAACAAGAAAAAGAAATTGCGAGGTACTTACTAAAGTTGAACTATTTTGTTTACATTCCTACATGGAAAGATGATGTGTATGATTCATGAGACCTTGGTTTTAGGGTAGCTGAAGGGAATATGCGTGTATGTGTGTGTGTGTGTATGTATATATATACATATGTATATATATATACATATATATATGTATGTACATGTATATGTTTATGTGAGTGTGTATGTATGCATATATGTATATGTATACATATATAGAGAGAGACAGAGCAGGCACAGGGTGAGTTGAAGATGAATAAGCGATGAGAACGGAATATATTGAGAGAGGGAGATAGGGAGAGATAGAATAGGCTACATTATCTCACATAAAAGTGTCAAGGAAAAGCAGTTCTGTAGGAAGAGAAGAGAAGGTGAGGGGGAATGAGTGAATCTTGCCCTCATCAGATTTGACCTGAAGAGGGAATACCATACATACTCAATTGGGTATCTTCCCCCACAGGAAAGAAGGAGGAAGAAGATAAAAAAGGGGGGATGATTGAAGTGAGGGCAGATGAGGGTGGAGGTAATCAAAAACAAACACTTTCAAAAAGGGACAGGGTCAAGGGAGAAAATTCAATAAAGGGGGATAGGTTAGGAAGAAACCAAATATAGTCATTCTTTCACAACATGATTGTTGTGGAAGGGTTATACAAAATGATACGCATGTGGCCCATGTTGAATTGCTTGACTTCTTAGGGAGGGTGGGTGGGAAAAGAAGGGGGGACAGGATTTGGAACTCAAAGTTTTAAAAACAAAGGTATAAAAATGTTTTTGTATTCAACTAGAAAAGAAGATACACAGGAAATGATGTGTAGAAATTTATCTTGCCCTATAAGAAAGGAAGGGAATAGAGTATGGGAGGGGATTGGGGTGACAGAAGGGAGGGCTGACTGGAGAACAGGACAACCAAAATATATGCCATCTTGGAGTGGGGGGAAGGGTAGAAATGGGGAATAAATTTGTAATTCAAACTCCTGTGAAAATCAATGCTGAAAACTAAATATATTAAATAATAATAATAATAAAAAATAAGTGTGAAGCTCTCAAAAGGTGTGAAGACTTCTGGCCCTGAAAATTCCTATATATTCTCTGAGATTAGCATTTTGTGTGGGGCTCACTCACTGGAAGAGTATCATGTGATCTGACCAGTCAAGACTATGGGTAACCATTAAGGAGACCCTGGCCTTGAGAACCCAGATGTTTGTGCTTTTCTCCCTGGTAACTGTGTATGTGTTGCTATGGTCAGGTAGTTAGAAGCATCTCCATTGGTTTGTGTTTAGTTGTTCAATTTATATAATGTTTGCTTGCAATTTCTGTTTGTATACTCTCTGAAGTTCAGGGTGCTGGGTTTTCCCCCTGAACTAAGTGAATGATGCATGTATGTTTGATTAAAGTGGTTTGTAAACCCCTTAAAGTTGCTTTACTTAGAAAAGCAGATCAAAGAACCTGTGCTAGCAGTCCACTTGTGTGCTGGTGTTATTGCCCTTACATAGCCACAGAAGCTGCTAGAAGTTTTATTGTTACAAATACTTGCAAAATGATTGCTGCAATTAATCATGAGAATAATACACTATGACTAGGTAGGATTTATTCCAGGAATGTAAGGCTGTTTAAATATATAGAAAACTGTCAGCAGAATTGATCATAATAACAACAAAACTAGCAGAAATTGTATGATTTTCTCAATACATGTAGAAAAACTTTTGACTATATACAACAACCATTCCTATTAAAAACAATACAAAGCATAGTGATGAATGGAGTCTTCCTTAAAATCATAAGTAGTATCTACCTAAAACAATCAGCAAGCATTATATATAATGGGAATAAGCTAGATGCATTTCCAGTAAGATCAGAGGTGAGACAAGGTTGCCCATTATCACTCTTATTATTCAATTTGGTACTAGAAATGTTAGCTTTAGCAATAACAGAAGAAAAATAAATTGAAGGAATTAGAATGGGCAAAGAACAAAGTTATCACTCTTTACAGATATGATAATTTACTTAGACAATCCTAGAGAATCAAGTAAAAATCTACTTGAAATAATAACTTTAGCCAAGTTGAAGGATATAAAATAAATCCACATAAATCCTTAGCATTCTTATATATTACTAATAAAGTCCAACAGCAAGAGATAGAAAGAAAAATTCCATTAAAGGTTACTGTAGACACTATAAAACTTTTGTGAGTCTCTCTGACAAGATAAACCCAGGACCTATATGAATACAATTACAAAACACTTTTCATACTAATTAAAATCAGATCTAAAGAAATGGAAAAGCATCAGTTGCTCATAGCTAGGCTGAACTAATATAATAAAATGACAATTGTCAAATTAATCTACTTATTCAGTGCCATACCAATCAAACTACCAAAAATTATTTTACAGAGCTGGATAAAGTAATAACAAAATTCATCTAGAAAAACACAAGTTCTAGAATATCGATGGAAATAATGAAAAGAAATGCTGGAGAAGGTGGCCTTGCTATACCAGGTATTAAACTGTATTATAAAGCTGCAGCCATCAAAACTATTTGGTACTGTCTACGAACCAGAGTGGGAGATCAGTGGAATATTTTAGGTATACAAGACAAAGTAGTCAACGAATATAGCAATCTACTCTTTGATAAATGCAAAGAATCCAGCTTTGGGGTCATGAATTCACTATTTAAAAAAAACTGCTGGGAAAATGGGAAAATAGTATGGCAGAAACTGGGGAAGGACCAATATCTTACATCATACACCAAAATAAAGTCAAAATTTGTTCATGATTTAGGAATAAATGCTGATACTATGAGCAGTTTGGGAGAGCAAGGAATAGTTTACCTATCAGATATATGAAGGGAAGAATTCATGACCAAACAAGAGATAGAAAGCATTACAAAATGCAAAATAGATAATTTTGATTATGTTAAACTGAAACGTTTTTTGTATAAACAAAGCCAATGCAACAAAGATTAGGATGGAAGCAGAAAATTGGGAAAGAATCTTTAAAACCAGTTTCTCTGATAAAGGCCTCATTTCTAAAATATACAGGGAACTGAGTCAAATTTATAGGAATACAAGTCATTCCCCAATTGAGAAATGGTCAAAGGATATGAACAGGCAGTTTTCAGAGAAAAAAAAAATAAAGATATCTATAGTCACATGAAAAAATGCTCTAAATCAGTATTTATTAGAGGAATGCAAATCAGACCAACTCTTAGGTACCACACGTCTCCTCTCAGATTGTCAAACACAACAAAAGAGGAAAATCATAAATGCTGGACTAGATGTGAGAAAATTTGAACATTGTTACGTTGTTGGTGAAGTTGTAAACTGACCCAGCCATTCTGGAGAGCAATTTGGAACTATGCCCAAACGGCTATAAAAATGTGCATACTCTTTGACTCCAGCAATACCACTTCTATGGATGTATCCCTTAAGAGATTACACAAGTGGGAAATGGTCCAGTATGTACAAATATATTTATAGCAGCTCTTTCTGTGGTGGCAAAAAATTGGAAACCCAGGGAATGTCTATCAATTGGGGAATGGCTAAACGAGTTGTGGTATATTAATGTAATGTAATTCTATTGTGCTATAAGAAATGTGGAGCATACAGACTTCTTTATAATCTGGAAAGATTTATATCAACTGATGGAGTGAGGGGAGAAGAACCAGGAGAACATTTTATGCGATTACGCACACATGGTATTTGAAAGGACTGACTTCGATAAACTTGGCTCTTCTCATCAATCCAAGTTTCAAAGACAGCTCCAAGATTCATAATGGAAAAAAGCTATGCACATCCAGAGAAAGTACTATGGAGTTTGAATGCAGACTGAAACAAATTATTTGCTCTCTTTGTTTCCCTTCTTTTTTGGTTTCGTTTCTTCTTTCTCATGATTCATTCCTTTGGTTATAGTTCTTCCTTACAAGGTGACTATTATGTAAATAAGTTTAACGAGAAGACATGTGTAGAACCTATACTGGATTACATGCTGCCTTGAGGGGGAGGAGAGAGAAGAGGGAGAGAGGGAAAATTTGGAATTCAAAATCTTGTGGAAGTGAGTGTTGTAAATTAAAAATAAAAAAAATATTTTTTTTTTTTAAAAAAAAAGAGTAGCCTTGGTGGTAATCACAGCCAATACCTTTATTTTAACGATGATGAAACTGAAGTCAAAAGAAGTTTAAATTATATTATAAGAATGCTAATTCTAGTAAATATGGGAGAAGAGATTCAAGCCTATATCTTCCTAATACATACTCAGCTCTCTGTCCATTTTACCATGCTGTACAACTATATATCCACTATACCACTGGTAAATTAATTATAAGAGCAGGCAGCATTTAGATAGTGATTACTATATGCCAGGCACTATGCTAGGTGCTTTAAAAATATTACCTCATTTTATACTCACAATAACCCTAACATGTAGGTGGAATTATTATTCCCATTTTACTTTATTTTTCTAATAAATTTATTTAATATTTTTAGCTTTCAGCATTAATTTTCACAAGACTTTGAATTACAAATTTTCTCCCCATTTCTACCCACCCACCCACTCCAAGATAGCACAATTCTGATTGCCCCATTCCCCTGGCAGCCCTCCCTTCTTTCATCCCACTCTACCCCAACCCCTTCTCCCTTATTTGCTTGTAGGGCGAGATATATTTTTATACCCCATTGCATGTATATCTTATTTCCTAGTTGCATGCAAAAACTTTTTTTTGAACATCTGCTTTTAAAACTTTGAGTTCCAAATTCTCTCCCCTATTCCCTCCCCACCTACCCTCCCTAAGAAGGCAAGCAATTCAATGTAGGCCACATGTGTATCATTATGCAAAACCCTTCCACAATACTCATGTTGTGAAACATCAACTATATTTTGTGCCTTCCTATCCCCCTTTATCCAGTTTCCTCCCTTGTACCTGTCCCTTTTCAAAAGTGTTTGCTTTTGATTACCTCCTCCCCCTATCTGCCCTCACTTCTATTGTCCACCCTTTTTATCTCCTTCCTCCTTCTTTCCTGTGGGATAAGATACCCAATTAAGTGTGTATGTTATTCCCTCCTCAAGTCAAATCTGATGAGAACAAGATTCACTCATTCCCCCTCATCTACCCCCTTTTCCCTTCCAAAAGAACTGCTTTTTCTTGCCACTTTTATGCAAGATAATTTACCCCATTCTATCTCCCTTTCTCCCACTCTCAATATATCCCTCTATCATCCTTTAAATTGATAGTATTTTTTATATATCATCCCTCCATATTCAACTCAAACTGTGCCCTTTGTCTATATATACATATATGTATGTGTGTGTGTGTGTGTGTGTGTGTGTGTGTGTGTGTGTGTGTGTGGCTGAGTGTATTCCCTTCAGCTAACGTAATACTGAGGTCTCATGAATTATACACATCCTCTTTCCATGTAGGAATGTAAACAAAACAGTTCAACTTTAGTAAGTCCCTTATGATTTCTTTTTCTTGTTTACCTTTCCACGCTTCTCTTGATTCTTGTGTTTGAAAGTCAGATTTTCTATTCAGCTCTGGTCTTTTCACTGAGAAAACTTGAAAGTCCTCTATTTTATTAAAAATCCATATTTTGCCTTGGAGCATGATATTCAGTTTTGCTGGGTAGGTGATTCTTGGTTTTAATCCTAGCACCATCGACCTCCAGAATATCACATTCCTGGCCCAACAATCCCTTAAAGTAGAAGGTGCTAGATCTTGTGTTATTTTGATTGTTTCCACATTACTCAAATTGTTTCTTTCTGGCTGTTTGCAGTGTTTTCTCCTTGATCTGGATGCTCTGGATTTTGGCGACAATATTCCCAGGAGTTTTCTTTTTGGGATCTTTTTCAGGAGGCCATCAGTGGATTCTTTCAATTTCTATTTTGCCCTGTGGCTCTAGAATATCAGGCAGTTTTCCTTGATAATTTCTTGAAAGATGATATCTAGGCTCTTTCTTGATCATGGCTTTCAGGTAGTCCAATAATTTTGAAATTATCTCTCCTGGATCTATTTTCCAGGTCAGTGGTTTTTCCAATAAGATATTTCACATTGTCTTCCATTTTTTCATTCCCTGGTTCTGTTTTCTAATATCCTGATTTCTCATAAAGTAACTAGCCTCTACTTGCTCCAATCTAATTTTTAAGGTTGTATTTTCTTCAGTGGTCTTTTGGACCTCCTTTTCCATTTGGCTAATTCTGCCTTTCAAGGCATTCTTCTCCTCATTGGCTTTTTGGAGCTCTTTTGTCATTTGAATTAGTCCATTTTTTAAGGTGTTATTTTCTTCATCATTTTTTTAGATGTCCTTTAGCAAGTCATTTACTTGTTTTTCAGGTTTTCTTGCATCACTCATTTCTCTTCCCAATTTTTCCTCTATTTCTCTAACTTGCTTTTCCAAATCCTTTTTGAGCTCTTCCATGGCTTGAGACAAATTCATGTTTTTCTTGGAGGTTTTTGATGTAGGCTCTTTGAATTTGTTGACTTCTTCTGGATGTATGTTTTGGTCTTCTTTGTCACCAAAGAAAAATTCCAAAGCCTGAGTCTGAATTTGTCTGTTTTCGCTTCCTGGTCACATTCCCAGCCAATTAATATACCCTTGAGTTTTTCGTCTGCGTATGACTGCTTGTAGAGTATAGACTACTTATCCCAAGCTTGATGTGCTGCACTGTTGTTTTCAGAGCTATTTCTTTACAGCAAGCTCTGCCACACCAGGGCTACTCCTCCCCCAAGACCTGCCAACCTGGATTGCCAACCGCAACGGAGATCTTAAGCAGGCTCTTCACTCCTGCTCTGATCTGCCACCTAATTCCTCCCACCAGGTGGACCTGGGATGGAAGCACCTGCAGCTCCATTTCTGTCCTCAGAGCTGCCCCACCTCTGCGGCCCCCTGGGCAGTGGCCGAACAGCTAACTCCTTTCACTCATTCCCCACAGCTTTTCCCATTAACCTTCTCTGTTTTCTTTGTCGTTTGTGGGTTGAGAAGTCTGGTAACTGCCACACCTCACTGATTCAGGATGCTAGGGCCTGTTCTGCCTGGCTCCCATTCTGCTTACCAGGCGTGGCTCACGATGGGCTTTGTTCTGCCCCACTCCCAACTCTGTGCAATACACCTTACCCAATAACTATCCAGGCTGTCCTGGGTTGGAGCCCTGCTTCCCTCTGCTATTTTGTGCTTTTTGCAGTTCTAAAGTTTGTATAGACTCATTTTTATAGGCATTTGGAAGGTCCTGGGGAAGAGCTTTAATTAAGTCCCTACTTTTCAGCCACCATCTTGGCTCCACCCCCCCCCCACATAGACTTCTATTCCCATTTTAAATATGAAGGAAGTGATAACAAAAGAGGTTAAGTGAATCATCCAAGGTCACAGAGCTAGTGTCTGAGGCTGGATTTGAACTCAAATCTTCCTAACACTAGGCCCAGGGCTCTATCCACTATGAACCTAGCTGCCTAGTTATTTAATATTCCTAAAATAGAGGTCTGACCTTGATTTTCCTTTACTGTAAAATCTTCAGGGGCTCTTTTTGATTCTAGGATAAAAATAAACCCCCCTCACTCATCTCACCATTTTTTTTTCCTCCATAGTCTCTTTGTCACTGTTTTGAGAAAGTTTCTATTACTTTCTTTCTTGCACTCAACAGTTCAGGCAAACTGGGCTGCTAGCTCTTTTCTGAGTTTGATGTTCTATCTCTCGCTTTTGTGCCTTTCACAGGCAGCTAATCTGCTATGCATTCAATCCTCCACTTCTTGAAATCTCTACCTTCCTTCAAGTTTCAGCTTAAGTGTTATCTCTGTTTTAAGGACTTCTGAATATCTTCCAGTTGTCTGGGATCTTTCCCTAATGAATTTATATTGCTTTAATATTTATATTAGTTATCCATGTGCATGTTTTATCCCTCAAGTAGAATCTAAGCTCTCTGAGGCCAAGGACTTTTGTATATCTCTTTAAATTTCCAGAGTCTAATACAGAGGTTTACCCACAGTAGGGACTTAATAAATACTTGTTGAATTAGTTATCAAAAGAAACCAGATTATGTCTTAAATAATCACCATTTGCATTTTCTGTATTAAATAAATTGAAGCTAGAATTCTGAGTCAAATGTTGTAAAGTCAATCCATCTCATCATTCAGCTGTCATTATGGTTTAGTATTTGTTAGCCAATGGCTGAACCACAAAGTGCCGCCAATGAAATTATCTAATGGTACTCCACACACAGTTATTCTAACATCTTGCTTGAGATGTCATCCTTTAAAGCATTTTAATTGTCACATCCAATTCAATGTTTTTTGACGTGTGCAGAGAACTTTGCAGCCCTTTTCTATTTCTTGAAAAATTATATTCAGTGTATACATATTATCCTTTTGCTATTTGGGCCACAAGAGATATTTAAGTGAGAACCATTCAACAAGGCCCCAAATAACAATTGTGTCAATACCTTAGTCTTATATAAGTGATTACTTATTTATGAGCAGTTTCTTTAGTTTTGGGGAAAAAAATTCAAAATTGAAAATATTCCTTATTGAGCAGATATCACTTTAATTGCATATTTCCATTAGTTCTGTTAAATTATTAGTTAAGTTTAGTTTAGATTAGTTAAATCTATTACTTAAGTTAAATCAAATATAACCTTGGTGGCAAAGACACCCTCATTTTTGTCTTTGTATCTTTAGCACTTAGTGAAAGCACCAATAAATATTTGCTGATTGCTCTACTGATGTTTTTTTTAGAAATGCAGTGCCTCTCCTCCTTGGTCTCTGTTTACAAATAAATATTACACATCTACCATAGCAGGTAGCAACAGGGCCTACGATTTCATTAATGAAGTGAACCCTTAGGTAAAGAAAGTATCTCTGTTAATGCCCATTATCTGAAAATAATAAATAGACTTAGAGTTTCCTAGATCAGTGATGTCCAACAGAAATGGAAACCCAGGCAACTAAACCATTCCCAAAGATCCCTGTGTGTGCATATTGATTTAACCACACTAACATTATCTGTTTTATTTTATTTTCATTTATATCTCTAAATTACATTTTAATCTGTTTCGAGCTTCATTCAGGACACCTCTGCCCTCGACCACTAAGTAGCTGTGTCTTGTTTACAATCGTACAACTAGTATTTGTCATAAGTGAAATGAATCCAGTTTTTCCTGACTCCAAGTCCAGCCCTCTGTCCATGGTGCTTGCACTGCCCTGATTTCATGGACCAGACAAATTCCTGCCTCAATTTAAAGCTTTCCCTGACCTTTGGAGCAATCACTGGTATCTCTTTTTCCTGACCATTTATGACACTTACTATCTTGCCTATCATTTTATCCTTAAAACTGTTCAGTTCATCATATGATGTACTGTGAAGTTTTGTTTTCTGTTTTGTGTCTAAAATTTTTATATTAGTAACTTTTGTCTCTGTAACAAAATCAAAAGCTTCTTATATTTAAAAGCCATATTTGTTCTTCAGAGAAATAGCAGTAGATAGTAGAAAACAGTGTTGAACTTTGAATCAGAAGACCTGGATCCAATTTCCAACTGTACCCTATCATAATGGTAGGTACTTATCTCAGTTTCTGCTTCTATGAAATGGAGATAATATTGTTTATGCTAGCAGAGTGCAAAGTAAGCAGCATACTGAAAAAGAAAGAGCACTATACTTGCAGTTAGAAATCCTGAGTTCAAATCCCGACTCTGACACTTAGCACTTGTGTAACCTTGGACAAATCACTTAAACTCTCTGACTTCTGTTATCCATAAATTGAAGAAACTGGGATAGATTATTTCCAAAGCCCCTTTCATCATTAGGTATAGTATCTTAATTCTATTGATTCTCGTGAAATGCTTTGTAAAGTACTAAAAATATGTAAGCAATCATATGAAGTATTTTTTCATAACCAAGAATGACCTAGCATAATGGTAGAAATGTAGTAGATTATCATCAAATTTAATTTTTTTATCGAATTGGATTAATTTCTTATAGAAAATAATAGTACTGAGTTAAAATTCTGAAATATCTGTTTATTGGAAAATAATTTTTTCCCAACTCATGATTAATAGAATTGCAATACTTGGATTTTAACATCTATCCAGATAAATTAACAAATACCTTTTGGTATACTGTTCAATTCATTTTTGTTTGGTTTGGTGTGTTTATTTCTGCACAACTGAAGAATTAATAATTCTTACTTCATAGGACTATGGTGAAGGTTAGTGATATAACATTTGTGAAAAGGAACCTTTTGTTAATAGTTAACTTAAGCCACAATAAACTTTATTAACACTGTACCTGTTTAATATTCTTTATTGAAGCCTTCTCATCTTATATATCAAATATCCTGAGATATATATTAAGCTATATCTATGTAACTTTATATATGTTAGGAAATTTATCCAAAATGTAGTTAATATATTTTAACTTCATATATTTACTTTAATAAATAATATATTTAAATTATGCAAGTATGTATATATATGTGTGTGTGTGTGCAGATAGATAGATACATGTCTATCTATGTCTATCTATCTATCTATCTATCTATCTGTCTGTCTGTCTATCTATCTATCTATCTATCTATCTATCTATCTATCTATCTATCTATCTATCAACAAATGAGAGGAAGCACATTATAATGGCTAGAGAGCTGGACCTGAAACAACAAAGACTTGGATTTAAGTCCTCTATGTGACACATACTGGCTGTGTGATCTTTGGCAAGTCACTAAGTTCCTCAGTCATTCTGAAACAGATAAAACTTAGACTACTAATTGGAGCAAAAAAGAAGAGAGGAAAATAATGCAAAAGCATATGTAATGTACCATCTATTTGCTTTGGGGAAATCTATTTTAGCTGATTTTTAGTCAGGTTCCTGTGTTTGCTGCATGTTCCCTTTCTGATAGCCCATTGGCATGTGATTCTCTCCTTATTGGTAGAGATGAATACTTTGCCTGGATGAGGAGTGGGACAGAGTTGGTGAGAGGTGATAGAGTTTTCATTCTCATCCTATCCCTTTTCTGTAGGCTTGGATTTGTAGATTTGGCCACTTCAGGTTGCTGAAGGAAAACACTCTCGGAGATAGAATAATGTATAATCTCATTCTCTTTGGAGAGATACATGACCAATGGAATGGACAGCACAAAAGCCTGACTTAAGAGCACCTCCATCAGTTAATCATTAGAGTAACAGATCCACTTTTTGTTATAAGTGTGGATTGAATGGACATATTTATGTTGACTTTAATGTCAAAGATAATGTATCTTGGTTATGAAGAAGTGGAAATCTAATCTATCATAGGAAAACCGAAACAGGATCATGATAGGAAGTGGCCCTGGTCCCCAAGAACAGTCACATTGAGTTCAACATCAATTCTTTATTGGTCTATTTCATCCCTACCCATTGGACCTTGTACAGAGGTGATGTTAAAAGTAGAAAAGTAAAAGTAGAAAATGTAGACTGCAATTCTGTCCTGGACAGAGGATCTCAAGTTAGCACAACTTCTCAACATTTTTATGGCAGGAATTTAGGTAAAATATCATCAAAACCCATGATAGGCCTAGGACTTGGTGGTTGGAGTAATAAAGTTTATGCTTATATGGGATAAATTCAGAAGAGCTAAAATTCCCTAAGAAAGTTGGTGTTATCAGAAAAATGGAAAGTAGCTCTGGCTTGTCTGTACTCTCCAACACTCACTGGAATGTCAGCACTAATTGGAACCAATTCTAGTCTTTGCAAAATTCGAGCAGGATACTGCAAGTAACAAGCTGAGACCCAATACTTTCACATTTCAACCATTTATGCTGATTATTCAGATTTACAAGAGAACAGAGGCAATAAATTCCAGTTAACATCACAGAATCCCCAAGTGTTTACCCTCTGTTCTATATGCTGAAGCATTTGACTTTGGGCACTCCTCAGTACCACCAGAGTGAAAGAAAAGGTGGGGCTAGAACTCAGCAAGAGGACAGGAGTGTTATCACTGCACAAGTAGAATGTGGGAGGTGCTTAAGTTACAGTCCATAGAATTCAGGTCACCAATTCCAAACCACTAATTGGAGGAACTGGTAGTCTACTTCATGTCCCAACACCCGGCTTGCTACCCTAGAAACTTCCCCTCGGGTGAGATGTAGGAATTTCTCTCTTCGCTGAGACCCACATCTAGAACTTGGGATTCTTCTTCACCCCAGAAATCACAAGTTAGTCTGAACCAGATCATATTCCCAAGACTAATGATCTTCCTTTGAACCACATAAAAACAGGCCTCCCCACTGATGTGCCCCTTTACACATGTGGGGCCCACTTCCTCCATTACAGTTGTAGAGGCAAGCTGGTTGTACACTAGGTAGATATCCCAGGTGACCCTTAGCTGTGAGCTATCATAAGTGTATCAGCTCAATTAAGGTTGTTCTATGACTTTCTTAAACCCACAGAAATCAATAACTCTTTAGCATCCTCAGTTGGTTCTCCCCGCTTAATGTTGAATTAGTTAAATGAAGGTTGGCTAGAAGGTTGGGCCAAAAACTAGTCCGAAAGTCTTCCTTTATAGAGAATTTGGAGCACTTCGGCTAACTTTCCATTTACCTCCAGATGCTCAGTTTGACTTCATCTCCACAAACATTATGTCCCAGTGCCAGGTCCCCTCAGGTGCCTTCTATCCTGCTGTACAACATCCTTTTTTGTATATTGTCTCCCCCCATGAAATCTTAAGCTCCTTGAGGGAAGAGACATTTTTTTTCTCATTTTTATCCTGAGTGTTTAACATACAGCCTGGCAAATAGCAGCACTTAATAGGTGTTATTGACTATAATTATGGAATGCATAGGTTCCCAAAGTGGGTGATATCACCCCTTGGGGGGTATTGAAATGATTCAGGGGGCAGTTGTACCTTTCATTCAATGAATATAAGAGTTAACCTAACCTAACCTAGGGAGTCCTGAGTAAATTTTTTAAATGGGGGAAATAAGCCAAATAAGTTTGGGAACTTCAGCTAAAGTGTCACTTTATAATTAACTAACCAGCAAGCAACTGTAATATATAATTTGCCCCAGGTGGCACTATCCTCAAGGCATTTGTTTCAGCAAGGTCTGTTTTATGCATATTTAGAAAGATCTCCTTCCTCCTCATCAACCACTGATGTATGGCTGAGAAAATTGGGAAAAGACTCCACTAAGTTAATTAAATGTTAATTCTAGAAGAAGAAAATGCAAAATTGTCTCATATTTTTGGAAATTTACTGAAAAATATATGGCTATGCCCTCACTTCATATCTGGGAAATGAACTAGTTATGTTTCTACCAACCTTATTCATAAGGCTCTGGCAAATGGTTTCTGTGGCCATTCATTTTATTGCACACAGGAAAAAAAAATAAAGAAAGGAATAGGTCAGATGTTCCCTTTTTGAATCCATCCGGTTCTTCTAGGTCTAGGTAAGAAGATAAGGGAAGAACTACATGTATATTTTGAATCTCAACTTTGATGGTCATTGGAAATTAAATGAGAAAGCAAGAGTTATCTGAGCGAGAAAGTTCCATCTTCCTACCCCAGACTCACCACTTACACTGTCTCAGAGGATCTCTGAAACTAATCTTAGCAATGTCCTTTCCCATAACCTTGGTCAGAAGTTTGCATCTCCACTCCAGGTGCAGATTTCCATATAGATTCTCTTTTCCATCCACCTCTAACCCTTACATTGCTCTTGATCACCAAAGAGAGTGACTCAGCTCTGGCTGCACCACTCATAAGTCCAATTTATTTTTTTTCCTGGCTTTTCATAAATATTAAGCTCCTTAATTGTGGGTGTTCACAAAAGCCCTGTCCTGTGACCTCATCTCTCCTTTCTCTACACTCTTATTCTTGGTGACCTTATCATACCTTATCAGATCTCATGGATTTAATCATTATTTATATACAGGTGATATATAGAAACTGTATGTCCAGCCCCATTTTTTCACTTCAGTTCAAACTCACATTATCACTTATCTATTAGGCATTTCAAAGTGTTTAGTATTAGAAATACCTCAAACACAGCAAACCCAAAAGAGAATTCAATATCTTTGCCCACGGCCCTGTACCTCTTCTGTACCAAATTTCTATATTTCTATCAAAGGCAGCACCTGGTTTTTTTTTTCCATTCTCATAAGTTTGCAGATCTGATGTTATCTTCAACTCTTTACTCTTCTAATTATGGTGTTACCTTTGTCTCCTCATCCCTCTTTACATTCAGTCAAACTATTGCTAAATCATCCTCTTTCTACATCCACAAAATTTTTTCAGATGGGATGCCTTCTTTATGTTCATATAGTTGCCACCTTAGTTGAAGTATTTATCACCTCTTGCCTACACTGCTGCAATGGATGCCTGATTGAATTCCTTGCCCCAAGTCTCTCCCTGATCCAATCCATGCTATATGTTATTGACTAAGAGATATTCTTTAAGAACTGACCAAGCTATTCTCCTACTCAATAAACTCGATTTGATCTCTGTTGCCACTAGGATCATATTTATGTTCCTGTTTTGACTTCTAAATTCCTTTCCAGCATCATTCTATATTATTTCCCTTTCCATACTCCATGGTTTAGTCAAACTGACAACCTCTTCGTTCTTCACACATATGACTAAATGTCTCATTTCATGCTTTTGCATTGGCCTTCCTAGATGCATAGAATATATTCCCTCTTTACCTCTTCTTTCTTAAATCTTTGTCTTCCCTCAAGACTCAGCATAAATGTTGACTTCTATATTATTCCCTTATAGTTCCCCTGTTAGCACCCTCCCTTACTTGTATTTATTTTAGATTCACTCTCTACATATCCATATGTATACATGTTGTCTTCCCTAGTATAACATAAGCTTCTGAGACTAAGGATTATTTCATTCTTTATACCCTTAGCATAGTGACTGGCACCTAGTAGGCAATTAGTAAATGATTGTGAACTAATTGATTGAATTCCCAAAGCCTGTCAAGGCTTGCCCAGCTGGGAGTTTTATAGCATGAGGGATTCAGGCCCAGAACACAATGCTGTAGAAAATAGCTGCCACATGGCAGGCAGAAATTCTCACTCTACTGATATAGTTGTCAACTCTTTTGTCTCTGATTGTTGACAAATTTTTCTCAAGAGCAAAAGAAAAGGTGAACTCAAAGAACTTGTATATCCATTCTCATATTATTTCCTTAGACATCTTCAATCGTTTCCCCTTGTCCTGAACTTCTACAGAGTAGCCTTTAGCACTTGTGGTAACACTCATTCCCTTTATTTATTTATTTATTTATTTATTTATTTTTATTTTTATTTATTTCATTTTTAATTTATGAAATAAAACAAGCATTTTCAGAACATAGTAGAGGAAAAAGATGATTGCACATGAAACTACAATTCTGTTATGTACAACTTGCTATTCCTGTAAAATTTATAATAAAGTTAGCATGTACATTTCTTTTTTCCTTTTTTTCTTCGCTCCCCTATGCATCCTAGAGATGGCTACCATTAGACATAAATATGCATATATACACTTATCCCTTCAAATCATCCTTATCATTATCCATGAGTCCAGGGGCATAAATAAGAACTATATCTATAATTTCATTTGTATGGCAAACTCCAGAGGAGGAAATTCTACCTACTAATGCAGGTTGTGCCTTCTCTGTGGTTTATTCTGTTGGAGAGATGACTAGTGCACTGAGCACTTGTGACTTTCCCAGGGACACACAGTATGTCTCAGAGGCAAGATTTAAACTCAGATTATCTTGATTCTAAGACCAGCTCTCTATTCACTTCCATGAACCAAAGGGGAGAAATATTATTATTATTCCAAATTGATAAAAAGCAAATTCATGTCCAGTAGTTAAAAGTTTAAATATCATACATGGATACTCTGCAACTGAGTTACTAAGAACTCTAAAATCTTAATTTCACCAAGTCTCATTCCTTCTTTGCCCCAAGATTAGCCAGTTTCTCTTGAGCTCTATCCTTTCATGTGTGGTTCAACTGGCTCTCCTGTGCCTTTTATAGTGGCAGGAGGCTCTGTCAAATTCTCTCAGCTATTTCAATTACCCTTTCCCCTCACACCAGAATGTCTCTAAGTAAATTACTCAGCGTGACACAAAAGTTTGAAATTTTAAAGGAAATTAGATTACTTTGAACCACAAGCAATAGAGATTAAATACAGGCATTTAACAAATTGACTCCTTAATTGCAAAATGAAAATATAAATGTATATTGCTCCAAGATTCTAAGAAAACATTTCTTCACAGTTGGAATATAGTTTAGGTAGATTTTTTAAAATTTGACTTGGGTCTACAACTAAAATATGTCTTCTCGTTGCACTTTATAATAAGCCTGATTCCCCCCTATCTAGCAAGGCCACAATAATATTCCTTCCTGCAATGTAGTGGTAAGAAAAAACATATTTATCCAGCATCTCAGAGTCATTGCTAGAACTATGGCTTATGGCTGGTTCAAACAGATAATCACTGATTACTGTGAGACTTCCATGTGTTTCTAAGAAATTTGAAAGGGACCAAGAAGGAACACATGGATTTATTTAAATATAAGGCAGTAACATTCTATCATAAACTCTTTGTAAATTGCAGTTGCTCTAACCAAATATAAAATAGGCAACATGAAAAATACTAAGTAGTAGATATTCCATGAATAAGAGGGCCTTATACTTACTCTTGTAAATGAGTGATAGTCAAAGGAGCACAATTTTATCACAGTAATGGCATAGATAATTCAATTTTTTAAACATTTAATATTAAAATGGTTTCTTCTGAACTTAATAAAGTAGAATGAATATTTGCATATTTACAGAACAGAAAGAAGATTTTACATGTCAAATTTTTGTGGTGCTTTTAGGTCATGTGGGTGAGTCGCATGTGTGACTCACCTTTGTCCCTGAACAAGATATATAAACCCAGAGGTTGGCATTCTCCCTTTTGGAGTTGTGTTGATGTGGAGACTCTGTACAGCTGTACTTAAGAACTCTCCAGCTTGTAAACCTAGATTTTGGAACTTTGTTCAACCCTGGTAACTATGCATTGAGATTTGAATCAGACAAGGTCTGTCTGTTGATGTTTGCAATTTGTTTGTATTTGCTCTGGAGTTGAGGGTGCTAGCTTTTTCCCGTGAACTAAGTGAATGATATTTGTATGTTACATTAAACTTAGATTGTTAACCCTTTAACGTTACTTTCCTTAGTAAAGCAGATCAAAGAACTTATGCTGGTAGCCTTCTTGTTGTTGGGCTTGTGTTGGTGTTTCACCTCCCACAACGGCTGCTACCCAAATTGTTGCAACAAGGTTATATATCTTTAAAAGAAAAATAATGACTACTAACACTCCTCCTATTTTTCTCTACTTAGGTGAGTATGTGGAGGAGGGAGAGGAATGGGAAGAATGGTAACTGAGGAGTGGGACAAAAGGAAGAAGGAGAGATTGGTATAATTCCAGGTAAGTGTGGGTGATGCTATATATCCATGATTTACAGTTAGACCCAGACATAGTTCCGGGCAAAGTCAAATTTGCTAACTTCATCTATGGTGAGTCAAAGCCTATAATTACCTGTTATCAGAACACAAACAATTGAAAGGTATGAGGCCATGTACATTTACATTCATTCAGACTATTATAGTAGAGAAACTAATAAGAAATTCACAAGGTACAGCCATAGATCTACAGCATGTGCCATCAAATTCTTTGATATTATGTTCAAGTGAGCTATATCAGGCAGATTTATTATTTGATAGATACATATACCTTTATTTTTTTAATTACAACTTATTTTGCCATAATCACTTTGGCAGAATATTGGGAAAATGGAGGTCAAAAGAAGTTGGAAGAAATAAGACCTTTAAATCAGTGTCTAGTTATGCACATCTTCTGAGTCATGTATTATTATCTAACACCAAAAACTTTCATGGTAAAAAAAAAAAATGTTTCCTTGAGTTTGGGAGTGAGAAAAAGAATTAGTTCTTTTCAAAGATACCAAGTAAAAAAAGACCAGCTCTAATCTGCTGAACACATTTTGTTTATGGTAATGTCAATAACATTATTCTCATCCCTACAATCTATCATATCCTTAGTGTAAGAATTATTTGTCTAGAAAATGATTTTTTTCCCTGACATTTATAGAAAAAATGGGTACTGACAATAAAGGACTCAGAGTCTGAATTAAAAACCATTGTTCTCATATCATTTATTAGATGTTTTTTTTTCCTCTTGAAGATGATTTCATTGTTATTAATAATACTGTGATTAAGAGTACTGGAAACTGCTTTTCCATAGCCCCTTATCCAAAATAACAGAAGATAGGATAGAAAGTAAGTCAGTCAATAAACATTAAATAAGCATTCGCTCTATGCCAGTCCATACAACCAGCTACCTTGGTTTCTGTTGTGCCAGGTTAATGCATAGCTTCAAGGTGTGTTTTATGATCTAGTGAAGAAAGTGCTAAGCTTTGTGGCAAGATTACCTGGATTTATGTCTGGCCTCTGATATATACCAACTGTGTAACCCTGGGCAAGTCAATTAACCTTTTAACACTTCATTTCCCTCATCTTCAAAATGAGGGTGATAATAGAAGCTACCTGACAGGGTTATGGCAAGGATAAAAGGAAATAACAGATGTAAAACACTAGGTAAATATAGGCTATTATTACTAAGAACTATAAACCATATCTTAGGTGTGATGAAAATAGAGTATAAAGAAAATTGTTGATGTGTTTTGGAAAACAAAACAAGAATAAACAGGATTTATTCTTCTTTATTTCTTCTGACTTCCTTTTCATGGTTTTAACCACAAAACAAAGCAATCATCAACTCTGGATTTATTAAACTTGAGAATCCATCATTTGCTACCAATTCTATGTTTACAAAACATAGTACTAGATTAAGCTGAAGGAAATCTCTGAGACACTGTAGTCACTAGTGATGCTTTGGAAGAACCAAGAAAATTATTCATACCTTATTTGTCCCTTGTTTACTCACTTTATTTTCTTCATTTCCTGTAGATTTTTTAATGTAGAAAAAGATGGCTTTAACATACTAAGATGAACCTTTGATTTTGATTCTTACCACATTATTGCACTGATTCCCTTTATAATTTTAAGTATCTCCCCCAGTTCTTTGAGTGAATTTACTCAACATTAATGACACAAAACTAATTGTCATTAGTTTTCCAATGTGCTGGAAACTAGGAGATAATGGATTGCTTAAAAAAGACTGAGTATTATTATTATTTGAATAAACAGATTTCATTACAGTATTTCTTACCATATTCTGTTGAAAGAATGTAATATTTTTAACAGACCCTACAGACTAAAGAAATCTGAAAAAAAATGCTCCAAGAAAGCAAAAAATAATTGGCAAAGTAATGTTCTTCTAATTATGAAAGGAGCTATAAAATAGTTGTAGTGTGCTTCTCTTTCTTTTCTCTCTCTCCCTTTCTTTCAATAAAGGCTGTGAGTCAAAAAAAAAAGATTAAAAAGAAAACAACAACAGGGTCAAATGCATCTTTGCTTTATTCTAGTAGCCATGTGATGATAGAGAATTTAAAGGCATGCTTTAGTTGGTATTATGAATCCTGCAACTGAAGGCTGATTAAATATGAAAACCTAAGTAGTACAAAAATAAACCCTTTAAAAGGCTCTGTCTACAATGCACTATTTTAGTAGGAAATGGAAATCGTAACTAAATAGGCACATTGTCAAGCCCATGGGAACATCTTGTATCATTGCCATGGGCCTCACACTAAACCAGGAAAGGGCATTCATGTCTAAATACTTAAATTATTTTCATAATGGATGTTCATAAATTCGATAGTGAAAGAAATGCCAAACAAGTTGGGGGTAGAGAATATAAAGAGGCACATTAGATGAACATTGGCTGATGATCACTGGGATGTGACCTTAAGATATCTTTGCAAAAGGAGAAGTCAATTAAGTCTTGAAATTGACTTATTTTTCATAAAATGAAGTGATAGCATATATCTTGTTTTCTGTTTTGATAGCTTGTGGGTATTACTATTTTCTATGTGAGTGAATTCCCTTTTTAAACGAAGCTTTGCACCAGTTAGAACCCTTATTGTTTATAGAATGACAACAAAGTGAATTGCTGCAAGATTGGATTTTTTTTAACAAATAATAAAATTCTCCACAACTGGACTTTTGATTACTTGGTCTGTTGAGTTGAAATTTGAAAGAGTTTGTTGATACGTTTGTTCCTCCCACTCTACTCTGCCTTACTTGTGTGTGCATGTAAGGGTTGGAAGGTTGAGATAAATTACTCCATTGTATTAGGAATGATAGGTTTTGATTCTCATATGCTGTTCTGAAAGCAACATTGAGTTCCAGGGGGAAAAACTGAACATACTGGAGTGGCTAACTAATCAAGTCTTTACAGTCTAATGAAAAAAAAAAATCAGTAGTGCTCTTCGTTCTGTTATAGAGCCCAAGAAAAAACAAAAATATCAGATTTTCCTTTTCCAGAATATGACACAGGTTTGAAGTGATCATGTGTTTGCTTTTCTTTTTAAAATGAAAACACAATAATTTTTAAAATGTATAATATATGTATATGTGCTTGTATATATGTATATGAATATGTATATGTGTATGTGTATGCGTGTGTATATTCATGTATATAATCAGACCAGTGACTTCATTACTATAAGGAATTTCTCCTGAGGAAACTCCTTCTGCCAATAGAGATCTGCAGCTGTTCTTCAACTTTGTTTTAGAGCCTTGCCTGGGGCACTGGCAGCTTAAAGACAGTACCCAGGTTGTTATTGTTTAGTCTTTTCAGTCATGTCCAGGTCTTCATGACCACATTTGTGTTTTTCTTGGCAGAGGTATTAGAGTGGTTTATCATTTTCTTTTCCAGTTCATTTTACAGGTAAGGAAATTGAAACAAATAGGATTAAGTGACTTCCCCAGGTTCGCACAGCTACTTAGTGTCTGAGGCCAGATTTGAACTCAGGAAGAGGACTCTTTCTGACTCTAGGCCCAGCACTCTATCCACTGTACCAAACTACCAATACCAATGACGTATATGTCAGTCAGGACTTGAAACCAAGGCTATCTCACGCTCAGGTCAGTTCTCTATTCATTATTCCATACTACCTCACAAATAACAGGGATTTTAAACTTTTTTTTATTTTCTGTCATGGACCTATTTGGCAATATTATGAAGCATAGATTCCTCAGAACAATGTTTTTAAATGCATAAGGTTGCAAATGAAATTAACTTAAATATAGTTATCTATGAATCTTTCTACAATATTATCATCTTTCTATCAATTGTTTATCTATCTAATCTATCAAGCTCATAGATCCCAGGTCAGAACCTTTGTAAAATAAGATAATACTTCCTAATGTTACACTCAGATGTACTGGTGGCTTTAGTTGCTACAGTGATGAATCAGTGGAGAAGTATGACTGGATAACACCACATTTCTATTTTGGACTTCTGCTACCTCTCACTGAGAATTTCACCACATGCAACAAAAATCACTGCAATCCCTTGACACTTCTGTGAAGAGAAACATAATACCCTCATCTTACTGAAGGTGAAACTGATCCCAGGAAAGAATGAGTTGGTAGATTCCCAAAGACAAGCAGTAAATCAAATTTTTACTCCTATTGTCCCATTTATCAGTTCTAGCAAGTTCCTAGAGGAAAATTCCCATGATTTCTTATGAAGCTCCCTACTCATTGTGACTGCACTTTCTCTGGCAGATTATTAAGGACAATGGATAATAATAATAGCAGGACCCATGCCAACTATTTCAGAAATTCAGCAATAGAGTAGAAACCAGTCCATAATTGCTCTATGATTACTCTTTGTAAAATATATACTAACAAAGGCTCCTTTTATCCTTCTATAATTTAGTAATTTTCCAAAAATTTTAAAGTCTTGCACATAAACTTATAAAGTATTGTTTCTACAATGCAAAAAAAAAAATCCTTTCTGTTATTAAGGACAAGTTGGAGCCTGACTTGTGATTTAAAGGTAAAAGGTACTAATAGGTGAGGAAACTGTGTTTACCAGTTTGGACTGATACTTTTTTTTACACCATGTAGTTGGCACAGCAGATAGAGTGGTGGGACTGGAAGTCAGGAAGACCTGAGTTCAAATCTAGCCTTTGACACTTATTATCTGTGTGACCCTGGGCAAGTACTTAGCCCTGTTTGCCATAATTTCCTCAACTATAAAATAAGCTGGAGAAGGAAATGGCAAACCATTGCAGTATATTTGCCAAGAAAACCCTAAATTGTATCATAAAGATTCAGACACAACTCAAACAACTGAACAGCAAAAAGTTTAACAGAGCTGCTTAGATCTCTAAGAGATTATTACTTGATTGGGGTCACATTCTCAGTATGTCAAAGGTAGGGCCTGAACTCAGGTCTTTCTGACCTTGAAGGCAGCTAGGGAAACAATGTAGATAGATCTAGATGATATCGATATATACACACATGTACATGTCTATGTATATACATGTGTGTAAATGCCTATATATGTGAAGGAGTTTTGCTGTCTCCAGAATTTTGAGTCTCTTTTTTTTTCTGAGCAGTTCCAAATTCATTTTCACTACTTTTCTTATATAATTATCTATCTTGAAAGAATTTTGCTGTTTGTTCCTTATCAAGTTCTTTGTAGCCATAACCTGAAGTCTTTGTCTCTGGATGTCATCTTTTCTGTCAGATTAGAGATGAGGTACAAGGTGTTTGCTATGTTCTTGACCTAATTATTCTAATTATTACTGATATGGAAGATTTTTTTTTAATATGACAGTTGTTTTCTGCCTTTTTAAATGGCCTGTTCAAATTCTTTGAAAATTTGTTTTGAGTCATCAGGCTTTGTATGAATTAGATGGATAATAATAGCTAGCATTTAGAGCTAGTATTTATATAGGGCTTGTTACATACCAGACACCACATTAAGTGCTTTCAATTATTATCTGATTTGATCTTCACAGCAACCCTGAGGGCAAGGAGGTTTTATCATTCCCATTTTACAGATAAGGAAACTGAGGGGAAAGGAAGTTGATTCCCCAGGGTTATACATAATATAGCATTTTAAGGTTTGCACATCAGTTTACATATCTTATTTCATTAGATTATTTTTCTTTTTGAAGTGAGGAGGCAGGGCAATTGAGGTTAAGTGACTTTCCCAAGGTCACACAGCTAAAGGATACAGTGTGTCACATGTCTGAGGCTAGATTTGAACACAGGTCCTCCTGACTCCAGGGCCAGTGCTCTACTCACTGCACCATCTACCTGTCCCATCTCATTTGATTCTTACAACAACTATTTGAGATAGATGCTATTATTTCAGAGACAAGGAAATTGAGGCATATAGAAATTAAATGCCTTGTCTAAGGTCACACAGGTAGTTAGTATTTAAGACAGGATTCTAACTGAGGTCTTCCTGACTCCAAGTCCTACACTCTATCCACTACATGAATACATGCAATCTGAAATATGAATATAATAGATTAGGATCCACTCTTCCTTAAGATTTAATCTTTATTAATTCAATTAATAAAAGTTTAGCTAGTCTTAATTTATAATGCTATATGACAAAACTGATTTTTATGCATTACCTTAATAATTAGGGCTGGATCTGTTGCCTCTCATAACCACAAATGAAACAAAGAACTGATAATTTAAAGTATTTACTTTATTTATCTAGTAAAACATGGCTCCCAGAGTCAATGGAGAAAATTCTGGGAAAAAAAAATCAATACTACAAAATTGCCTAAAGTAGGGGCCAAGAAACTATGGCCCTAGGTTCATATCCAGACAGACAATCTGTTTTCAAATGGCTAATAATTTTTGTTTGTTTGTTTGTTTTACATTTTTTAAAGTAGATTTGGTTCTCAGGCTGTAGTTTGCTAACCAGTACCCTAAAAAGTTCCAATTAAAGGTCAGTACAAGTTAATATAATGGAATAATGTTTAATTAAGCTTCACTTCCCAATATATTGAAAGACACTGAAGGATACTTACACAAGTAGGTATGGGGCAAAGAGGTTGTAAAAGATCATGAAATAATGATTTGCATATAATTTCCCCCATGCAAATCACATGCCTTCAAAAATTATTTGCTCTAAGAAATATGGTGTTAATATTGTAACATTATTATTTTGAGCCCTAAAAAGGCTAAGTTTGTCATGAATCTTCTACAAGTTTGCTATCACAATTTTTGAGAAATGCCAAGGATTCCAACATTCTTCTTTTTATCCCACCTTCCCTTGCTTTACATTGCTCTTCATCTCCCTACTGAGCCTAAAATCAAATGAAACAATTATGTAATAGTTATGTAATATGTGTATTGCCTGAGACTCCTAATCATTTGGCTTCCAGATTTGTTTCATGCCCTTTTGTGGTGTATTTTTTATGTATTTTATATACATCTTTAACAGCTGTTGGAAAACCCCACTGCCAACTCATAAAAAGGCCATATTTCACAGCAAGGAATAGGATGTAATTGGAGGGTTATATTTCACTGGAACAAATACATGTTTAAACTAGTAATTATCATTTATAGTGCTGTCCTTTTTATATGTCTAGCAGGCCCTTGGCTCCCCCTATGCCATTCATGCTAATTCTCAGATGAGATTTTCCAAATTAAAACAAAGCTTATAAATCTTCCAAAATGCTCATGTGAAGAGTACTCTAAGTGAATCCTTAAAAGCTATATAACTGACAAAGCTAATATTTTGTACTTAAGCATATCTCATAGACTGATTGTTCAATGCATGCTTTAGAGACAGGAACTCATTCATTATTACAGCATCCTTGCATGTGTTAGATAAGTGACATTGTGTAATAATCTTCATTTTCATGAAGAAGAGACAGAGAAACTGGGAGAATAAACACCATTCTTTATGTCATACAAGCATTTATGGAACTTAGAAAAAGTTACATGTATCCCTACCTGTATTTTCTGAGTAAAAGTAAAATATCCAATTAATGCATTCCTCTCAAACCTCATTTTAAACAAGCATACCATAATACAGTTCCTCATATTCCGATAAATCCTGTATATGCTGAAAATGTTCATTAGTTCTGTCTTTTTAATCATAGTCCAGCTCCTTTGAAAATTGGAATTACTATTTCCTTTGGGGTCTTTTAGAATGCTAAGAATTAGTGGTCTGTATTCCATTCATCTTTCTTTGAATGGCAGTTGGTGCAAAGTTATACCATATGGGAATGGCAGATATATGATAAAAGAACTCTGTGAACCTGGGCAAATAATGTTACTTCAATGATTAAAATGGAACTTCAAACTATCATTCACAGAGATGATAAAGTACTATTCCAATAAATAACTCTGACCATCACTAGCCCTCTCAGAAACCTTCAGTAGCTCCTCATTGTCTTCAAGGTAACATACATACTTCTCAGTGTGGAATCAAATGCTCTCTAGAATTTAGTTCTACCCATCTTTCCAGTTTTAATTCATTATACTACTTATCAAGTAGTATTTACTATCTAAGTGGTCTAACTTCTCTCTTAGCACTGTATATCCTGTTTCCATTCATTCACATAGGTTATGCACCATACCAAGAATGACATTCCTTCTCATTGTCCCCTTAGGAATCTTCAGCTTGTTTCAGGGTTTATATTCTCCATGTTTCCTTTCCCTCCAATTTGCTAGCTCTGTGTCTTTAAAATATATTGTATTATATTTGCTTGTGTCCATAATATGTCCCCTTTTTCCTCCCTGACCCCCACCAGTAAAAAGCAGTATTTTGGAAAAAATGGATTTTCTGGTATCCCAGAATCTAGCACAATGTCTTGCATATCGTATGTGTATTTACTTACTCAGCTACATAGAAAAGTAATTTTTTTAAAAAATCAGGCAAAAATAAGAAAAGGACCAATGACATTATGGGGTGATGTCTGGGTTTACTCATGAATTGGATTTAAATGAAACAGAGCTGGACAAAGCCTTCAGCTTCACTCTCTCTTCCAGAGTCATTGAAGTCCAGGGGCATGACCAAAGTCAGGATGACTGGCAATGGCTTAGAATACAGTGGATGAACTTAGCATGTTTGATATTTGAACAAGCTCTAAGTACTCCACAGTACCTATTTCAACTGTCTTCATGTCCTTTGGAACAAATTGTTCTCTTTCTCCCATTTCGCCGGGAGGAAGTCCCCACATGCTTGAGCTAGACATCCTCCTAACTCAATGATGGGCTTGAGGCCTGTCAGTTACCCTGAATCTGGTTTAGCCTACCTACTGGTGTGTTTTACCGGGGTGTGGCTGCTACACATGCTGCAGCTTCTTGGAGCCACAGGGGAGATCTGGGTGACATGCAGGTGACATAGTAGTACATGAACAGCTCTGAAAAGGGCTATTCATGCCCTCATGCTAGAAGCTTCCTGAACACCCCAAACATGCCTATAAAAGTAGCACCATGAATATTAAAGCGTAATTCATCTTTCACATAGGTGTCAAGTAGATATTTTTAAAGGCCTCATAACACTAAATCATTTGCCTACTCTGAATCAACCAGTAGTTTAAAATTGCCTCTAGAATAAATCCGAACTCTAAGTTGGCCTTGAAAGCCCATCAAATCACTCTCATTTAACTTCCTCGGGCTATAACATAGTGTTCTCTTCCTTACTCTCTACATCCTGGCTATCCCATCTTCCATCTCCATGATGTTTAAAAGATTTCCATCCATCCTGGAATATACATCTCCTTCACCTGTACCTCTTAGAAACCTCAACTCAAGAGACATCTTCCTTATGAAACTTATCCTGGCACCCCTTTTGGCTATAGCCCTCCTTTCAGAAATTACTTTGTATAATGTTACAGTTTTGTTATTTTAAATGATTAGAATTAAGATGCTTTAAGGCAGAAACTTTAGTTTTTTGTTATTGTATCACTCGTTCATAACAACGATTGGTGCTGAACAGATGCTTCATAATGCTTGCTGCCTAATAAGTGATTTTGCATGATTCTATGCACCATTGTGAAAGTAGGACAAAGATAAGATGATCATCCAGTGTCAAGCAAAGAGGATAGTGAAAGGCATTGAGTTTTTTGTAGGTATTGGAGATCAGTTTTAAGTACTGGGGAATGCTTATCTTCCTCAAAAGATGACAGGGAAAACAGGTTAGCTGTCTTTAGGTATTTGAAGTATTTTTAAGTCTTTAAGTATTTGAAACACACGTGATTCTTCATCTTCCTTCATGAAGGAGACTTTATCTTCTTAAGCTCAAAGAGTTTATATTCCAATGGGGGAGGCAACATATGAATAAATATATACATGCAAAATGCAGAGAAGGTAAATGGAAAATTTTATTTTATTTATTCTTCGTGTTCAAAGAGGACCAAAATGACAGCACAATATCAGGGTCAGTGTACAGTGTTCTCTGCTGTGACTTATCTTAACAATATGAGGTCAAAAGATTCTATCACAGATTGGGCACAAATGGTCTGTGTAGATGGAAAGGATTCTTTTTTTCAGATTTAATTATTTTTATTTGACATTTTTTTTAAGTTTTCAGCATTGATTTACACAAGAATTCAAGTTACAATTTTTCTCCCCATTTCTACACTCTCCACTACTCCAGGATGGCATATATTCTGATTGCCCCATTCCCCAGTCAGCCCTCCCTTCTATCACCCCACTTCCCCTACCCCCCCCATCCCTTTTCTCCTTACTTTCTTGTAGGGCAAGATAGATTTCTGTGGCCCATTGCCCATATATCTTATTTCCCTTGTGCATACAAAAACAA
>CM053622.1:521629220-521644542 GCA_028646595.1 Phalanger gymnotis
TGACCCAGCAATACCACTCCTAGGTTTGTATCCCAAAGAGATCACACAAGTGGGAAAAGGACCCACATGTACAAAAATATTTTTAGCGGCTCTTTTTGCAGTAGCTAAGAATTGGAAATCAAAGGGATGCCCATCAATTGGGGAATGGCAGAACAAGCTGTGGTATATGAAAGTAATGGAATCCTATTGTGCTATAAGAAATGGGGATGATACAGACTTCATAACAACCTGGAAGAACTTACACGACATAATGCTGTGTGAGCGGAGCAGAGCCAGGAGAACATTATACATAACCACAGATATATGGATTTTGTGATGACTAACCCTGACAGACTTTGCTCTTCTCAGCAACACAATATGCAGAGACAGCTCCAATGGACTCATGATGGAGAGTGCTATCTACATCCAGAGAAGAAACTGTGATGTATGAATGCAGATCGAGGCACACTTCATGCTTGCTTTCCCCCGCCCCATTTTTTTTCTCTCTTTTGTATTTGTTGTTGGGTTGTGTTTTTGGTTTTATTTTTAGTTCTGTTTCTTCTTCCTCATGATTCATTCCATTGGTCATAATTCTTCTCCACAACTTGACTAGTGCGTAAATTCATTCAATGCCAAGTTATACATGGAAGTTATATGGGATTCCATGCCATCTTAGGGAGGGGGGGGTAGGAGAGAGGGAAGAAAATCTGGAACTCAAAATTATGTAGAATCGTGTGTTTCAAGGTAAAAATAAAAATTTAAAAAGATCACATTAGAGTTATTAATATAGGAAGCTGTCAGCACTGTCCTTGATCTTCACAAGAACAATTTGAGAGTTGATACATTAGTCCATTAGAAATAATTATCTCAAAATGTCTTCTTTTTTTTTCTTTTGTTGGAGGCTATTTATGTGTGTGTATATATATATATATATATGTGTGTGTGTGTGTGTGTGTGTGTGTATACCTTATACATACATGTGTGTATATGTACAATTATATGCATATGTGTGTATGTACATGTATGTGTTTGTGTACGTATGGGTGGCATGTCTGTCAGGGTGGAGAATGTTTAGTAGCTTGAAAGTGTATCTAATAGTCTTCAGTTTAAGTCTTTGGTCACAAAAATGATCAAAAGAATATCTGAATATTTTTTTATTATGTAAATGCAAGTGGTTACAATTATACATAACAGCGTTCAGTCCCTTAGCTGTGGCAAATTAAGAGATGACAGTGGTTTGTTTTCTCTCGCTTTTTTGTTTTGTATATACTTATCTTATGACTATATTAAAGCCAGTCTGACACCAGATACTAAACTCTTACACCTAAGATTTTTATACAGGTATGATGATATTTGCATAATGTATTCTCTTTAAATTAGTTGCAGAAACAGTTATTACTAAGAATTTCTATAATCGTGAAACATAACACACTATGCAGAAAACATTGATGCCCATCTGGTTTAAGGGTTGCCAAATGGCATGTAGACATGTGTGCCCTAGAAGATTTAGAAAGGATGCTTTATAGTTTGAAAGATATTTAGTTTTATGGGATTTCAGCAGGAACATGATTACTAAAAGTCAGTTTTTGTGCCTAATCTTGGCTTTATCCCTGATTTTCCTGGAATTGTTTCCTTAACCTCTCTGCTTCAGTGGTAATTATCTATCTTATTGCCTCTTAACCTTAAAGAGTTAAGTTCTAGGCACTATATTTGATGTTTTCCAAGTGAGTAACTTAAGTAATGCGAGATTCTGAATTTAGCTATTTTTTTAAGATTTGTTCTTTGACCTGAGGAAAGAATTATACTTTATCAATTTGGAAGTCATAGGAATAAGAGAAAATATTGTTTATCTCTGATGAATGTAAATGATATTACACTGTGTAAATAAGAGAAAACCTGGTAGAGCAAATAGAAAGCTAGCCTTGCAGCTACAAGACTTGAGTTCAGGAGCTGGCTTTGACACATACTGGGAGTATGACCTTTTGAAAATCACTTTAGGAATTTAGGCAGCTTGCTAAGACCATAAGTTATAGGGAAGGTTCTGACTTGCATTAATAGAAGGAATTTCCTTACCTGGTATTTCCCCATACCAATGATATTACATTTTTAATCTCTATACATATGGATAGGCAGATAAATAGATAAATAGTTCTATCTACATACACACATCTACATACCTATATACATACACACGCATATATGTCTGCATATGTATATATGTATATGTATGTATAAATGCATCATATATCTAAGACCTAATTCAATAAAAATGTATTAGATAGAATCACTTAAAAATAAGCCTTACTTCTTAGTTTTTCTTCTTTGCCATAGAAATAAAAATAATTTCATATATAAAGAAGACATGACTTTACAGACAGCTTGAGAAATATGTTTCATAGTAATGTTTCACTTATATGAAATGACTGGTCTTTTCTAACCCTTCATGTTCATAAATAATGTACTCCAAGTCTTCCTTTGCATGATCCACCAATTGTTAAACAGACTTCCACTTTCTCCAATGACTTCGTGAGTTAGCTCATAATCCTTTTGAATATTTTTCCTTGTTGACCTCAACATCCATACTGAAGGTTCATAGAACGCATTGGCCTTATTGGCCTTTGGCCTCCTGAATTCTGTTGAACTGAGTCTTATTTACTGTAGTTAGCCACATAATTACTCAAGATCTTAAACTTTGAGCTTCACCTTTCTAACTATAACATCCTTTCCTTTTCAGCTTTTTCTATTCCCTCATATCAGCTCTACTAGTTCATCAAATTCAAAGTGATCATGTGTCACTTAATCTCTTTCTTTTCTCCAATTCCATCTCAGAAACCCATTTTCTCCTTGATTGTCTTTGGGTGTGGAGTTACATTATGTGCCAGTTTAACCCAAATCTCTATTTTACTCTAGGATTACCATGTAGTCATTCCTTCAATATAAATTCTCTCTGTGCCCCTGTGTATCTCTCTCTCTTTTATTCTGCCTCTGTCTCTCTGTTGGTTTTTATCTCTGTTTCTCTATCTGTCTTACAGTTTTTTCTCTTCTGTGTCACTCTGTGCTATCATCTTTTTTTTTTCTTTTTCTCTTTGTCAGTTGTCTCTTTCTCATTTTCTATTTCCCAGTCCCTGGAACATCATGAAACAAGATGACTGGTATCAGGTTCTTTATTGACTGATTGATTTGTTTGTTTATTTCATTTGCATTCCAAGATGTTTCCCTCAGTCATTCTATATTCTACGCTAGAGTAGGCCAACACTTGATGCAGAAAGAGAGATTGATAGATAGACTGATATATAAATATAGATAAATAGACAACTATATCAATATGAAACTCTATACACACAGACATGAACATATGTATATGTATAGATAGATAGATAGATAGATAGATAGATAGATAGATAGATAGATAGATAGATAGATAGATAGATAGATAGATCTGTAACTATGAAATACATAGTTCTAGCTCCATATATCAATTCTTTCTCTAGAGGGGGATAGTATCATACTTCCTAGGTCTTTTGTAGTTGACTTAGGTATTCATATAACTCAGAATAGGATAATCATTCACAATTACTCTTTGAATGATATTGCTGTTATTATATACAACATTCTTTTGATTCTGCTTATTTCACTTTTCTTTATTTCATTCAAGACTTTCCGTATTCTCCTGTGATCAATCTGCTCATCATTTCTTATAGTACAATGATATTCCAGCACAATCTTATACCACAATTTATTCACCCCTTCCCCAATTGATTGTTATCTACTTAATTTCTAGCTCCTTGCCACTACAAGGAAAGCTGCTATAAATATTTTAGAACAAACAGGTAGTTTTGCTTTTTCCTTGATCATCTTTGGAAACAGACCTAATAGTGGTACTGCTGGGTTAAAATGAATACATAGTTTTATAACTCTTTGAGCAAAATTCCTGATTGTTCTCTAAAATGGTTGGATCAGTTCACAGTTCCACCAATAGTGTATTAGTATCTCAATTTTTTCTACACCCTCTCCAACATTTGTCATTTTCTATTTCCGTCATTTTAGCTAACCTGATCAGTATAAGATTATATCACAAAATTGTTTTAATATTCATTTCTCTAAACCATAATAATTTAGACCATTTTATATGATTATATATAGCCTTGATTTTTTCTCCCCAAAACTACCACTTTATATCCTTTGACTACTTATCAGTTGGAGAATGATTCATATTCTTATGAAATTGACAAAGTTCTCTACATATTTGAAATATGAAGCCTTTATCTGAGAAATTGTCTATAATTATTTTAAATGATTTTCTGCTTTCCTTGTAATCTTGGCTACATAGGTATCACTTTTGATGATATTTTGATTTACTGGATTTCAACAAGAACATGAAATTCAAAAGAAAGTTATTGGGCTTTAAAGGTGGCTCTATAATTGATATGCAGGGAACTCATCTCATATTTTTAATTGCATACTAAATACATTCACATTCAAGTCCTAATGGCATCTCAATCTTAGAAACAAGCTTTTCTTCTCCCACTGCTTTTCTGAAGTGCCATGGACTCTAGGCCAGGGGTGGGGAACCTGGGGCCTTGAGGCCACATTTGATCCTCTAAGTCCTCAAGTGCAGTCCTTTGAATCCAACCTTTACAGAACAAGTCCCCTTAATAAAAGAATTTGTTTTGTAAAACTTGGACTCAGTCCAAGAACCTAGGAAGCTACATGTGGCCTGCAGCCTCAAGGACACATTTACTTCTATTTATATTCAATCTAGCTTTCATTGGTCCTCAGCCATAATTTTATTAATTTCTCAAAAATTACTTATCTATATGATTATTTCAAAGTTTTTCTGTGGTCTTCAAGCACTTCTATCCCATCCGCCCACTCATTAACCCTTATTTCAAAACCCTGGGAATCCCCAGCGACCCCACCAAATTACAATAGTGATGCCTTATATATGGAACACAATTAATGTCTTTGAATGGATTAATGATGTACATAATTCACAAAAAAATTAATGGGAAAAATACTATGTGTTCTATATTAAACAAACAAAATATATAATCCTTACTCTCGTAGATAGTATATATTTCTATATTGAGACAATGTTTTTTTTTTTCTTTTAGAAAAGAAAGATTTTATGACATTAAAGTTACATTGCAAATCAGGAACATTCTCCTGGTGATATAAGACCATATTCTTGGTTCTCTACACCTTCAATTATTTTAATAATTCATACTTTAATTTATCCTCAGAATTGAAACATATAGCCCCTTTCGAGGTGTTAAGAGTCTGTTTTCTAGTATGTAGATGATGATCGAGCTCTGAAAAGGGAGCACATGATTATTTTAACCTCTCACCTTCAATATCTGTGCATGTAGTAAAAAACTCGGTTCCCCTTAAAACTGAAATAGAAGTATAAATATACGTATATTTCTGTTTCCATTTGTATTGAGCAATGCCTTTAAGTACAGGGATCCTTCTTGCATCATGAAAGTTCTATAGGTCAGTCCAAATGAGGTTGACATGAGTCTTTGACTATAGATTTGTGCTAATTCAGATGCTCAAGAAGCAAATCCCCTGGGTTTCAGTAGTTGAATTCTGACATATGGAACCCTGTTCATGAACAGAGACAGTACAGATCAAATTGTCTCCTTTATATTTCCTTTTATAATACTTATTTAGTTCCTTATCGCTCTGAGTCTTTACTTTGAGATATTTGACGCTTTTAATTTGTCATAAAAATGCTAGTCGGATAGTACTTCTCTATACAGCTGAGACCTGCATGGCATTGGCTATTTCACTCTAATCATTTATTTGCTTGTTTATTTACCTATTGATTGCATCATTACTTCATTAGTTAGTTTATTTAATCACTAAAGGCTATCGTTAATCAAATGCTTGATTTTTAGAGATAAGGGATAAGTTGTTCTTAAGTACTCCATCTAATACCAGTGGACCAAGTTTTCTAGAGCTCTCAGAGGGTTAGTGTATCTATCTCTCTTCTTACTCTGTAAGTTTTGCAGGCAGCATGCTAGAATTCTTAGTCTGGTTTGGTTCAGATTTATCTTATCAAACTCTGGCCCAGCTCTCTCCCTCAATCTGAGAAAAATCTTTTCATGTATTTCAATAGAATTCAATTGTACAACTTTGCATATTTCTCAATGCTTAACAAGGAGGAAAAAAATAAAATACTTTTTTTTTATAAAAGACCATATAAGTATATCGCTTTCCAGACAAAGCTAATTAAAAAGCTATGTTAACAGACAAGTCAAAGCTGTAGCATGAAGAAGCATAAACAAGGAACTCATATTTAACCTCCGCCCCCTTCTGCAGCCCTGTGGAGGAAAAGTAAAATAACTACTCCAAAGGGTTCCACAATTGGGGATTCATGTTAAAATTCTGGGTGGTACTCACTGCCTCAGCTATGCCCTGACATAACTCCTACTATCCCTGCTTTTCTCTTTATCTCCAATCAATCTATTATGTGCTGGACACTAGACAGAGGCAAAAACAAAACTGAAGCCATTCATGTCCTCAAGGAGTTTACGTTATGTACAAAGAGACACCTTGTGACTGAATGAGAATATGTAAAATAAATACAACGCAAATTTTTCAGGGACCAGAACAATCAACTTTGAAGGTGGGATTTGAACTGAGCTTTTGAAGGAAGTAAATCACCTTCACTTTTGCCATTAATCCCAGGTAGCTAAAGATTTATCTCTCTTTCCTGCTGTGTCTAAACTCCTTGAGAAAGCCATATACTAGGTGACTCAACTGCCTTTCTGCTTACTCTCTTTATTCTTAACTCCTATGCTCTTGAATGTCTGCTCTCTGGCTTCCAATTTTATTATTCAATTAAAATTGTTCTTTCCAAAGTTATTAAGGACTTCTTAATTGCCAAACCTAATGACTTTTTCTCACTCTTCATCCTTCTTGACTTTTCTGCAACCTTTAACTCTTTATTCCACAACTCTTCTCCCTGATACTCTCTTCTCTGTATGTTTTCATTATACTACTATCTTCTGGTTCTTCTCTTACCTATCTCACCTCTCTTTCTCAAATTACTTGACAAATTTCCATCCAGATTACAGTGACTGAACATGGGCATTCTGCAGGGATCTATCCTAGGACCTCTTCTTTTCTCTCTATATTTTGCTGGATGATCTAATCAACTCCCATGGATTTAGTTATAATCTCTTTGCTGATGGTACTTAAATTTAGCAATCTAGCCACAATCTATGCTGACCTTGATTCTTGAATGTTTGATTACCAGTTAGACATCTTATACTGGAGGTCCACAAATATTTCAAACTCAATATATCCAAAAACTGAACTTATATCTTTTCCTCAAACCAATATAGTCTTTCTAACATCTTTCTTACTATCTAAGATATACCAATCCCCAAGCTCACAATCTAGATGTTGAAATAATCAGATTGATTCTGTGTCATTTTTTAATTGTTCCTATTTACAGGTAACTGATTTTGTCCTCTAACTACCTAAGTCATGATTTTTTGTCTCTGAATTTAGTTCAGAAATTCAGTTGTCCCATAATGACTTAAGTTTAGAAATCCAGTTCTCCTATTAATCGCTGTTCTATTCCTGTGTCAAAGAAATCTGTAACTCTTGAAGTGTGTCTGGTTTCATACACAAAGAATTCTGGTCCATTCTCTCTAACCCTGAAGCTGGACTTAAACATTCAACATTTCTTAGTCACAGGAGGGAAGAAGGGAGTTATTGCTAGCTCTTCATTCCTGATTTCTAACCATTCATAACTTGTTTCTCTTCTACAAAGTCCTATTCTTTCTTCTTCATTTCTTCCCTAAAACCAATAAAAAGGGTAGCCATTCCCTATCTCGGGGACTTAATTTTGCTGGGGAAGCTGAGATTATATGTATTGGTAAATTCACATTTTCCTAATAAATTGAATATGTTGAAATTTGTGCCTAAGTTTACCTTACTTTCAATAACATTAATGCTATCGTCCTCACTTTCTTTCATCCTCCTATTCCAATTTGTTGCCAAGTTCTTTCAATTTTACTTTCATAACATCTCTAGTGTTCACCACCTTATTTCCTCTGACATTGCCAAGACCCTTCTGCAAGTTATTACCATTTCTACTACCATTGTAGTGGCTTGCATGTTGCTGTCTCTCACACAAGTCCCTCCAAACTGAAGTTTATCAGTCATAAAAACGATTTTCCTAATATACATATTTGTTGTCTTACTCAATGAAATCTATTGTCTTCCTATCCTTTCCAGGATCAAGTTTAAGAACATATGTCATTGAAATCCCCCCAAAAGCTACCGATCTTATGCCTTTCCTGTCTTCTTACATTTTACTTTCCTCTCCCTACCACAACCTGTCCGTGTACTCTGTGATCTAGTGTTACCAACTTCTTTGTTGTTCCTCTCAAAAGACATTTCGTCTACCAACTCCAGGCATTGTCACTAGCTGTTCTGCATACCCAGAAGGCTATACCTACTCATATCCAATTTCTGTTTCTCCTGGCTTCCATCAAGTTCAAGTTCCAGATAAAACCCCACTCTCTACATGGTGCCAATTTTCCCAATCCATTTAATGCTACTGCCTCTCTGTTAAATATTTCCAATTTATCCTATATACAGATTCTTTGCATGTAGTTGTTTCCATTTTGTGACCTTGTTACACTTTGAACTCCTTTAGATTAGGGACCACTTTTTATTTTTTGTTAATGTTCCCTATGTCTATCTATCTATCTATCTATCTATCTATCTATCTATCTATCCATCTATCTATCTACCTATTTTTAACAGAAGAAACCACAGGCCCAGAAGGGACCTGAAATAACCCAGAGTCTGATCACAGGTTGAAAAGGTGTTTATTATCTGAGAATAGCTTGCAAGTGGAACAGAGAGACAAAGTTCTCAGCTGCTCAAAGATGTGTGGGGAAATGGTGAGCTATTAATTGTTTCTAGAGGCTTTCAGGTTGGGAAGTGTAGTTTAAGGCAGAAAACATCTGTAGACACAATAAGCCAGGGTGTAGGATGTTTGGAAAGTCCTGAGTAAGGTCTTGAGTTTGAGGTTCCTGCTCAAGATTGTTTTTAAACCAGCCAGGACTGATTCTGTGGTTTCTGGAAGCCACAGATATTTCCAGGTTTGCATAGAGTTCACTTTCAAAGATCATTGGTGTGTCAAGCAGCCCTGGGCTTCAAAATTCCTTCTGATTGGCTGGTTGTTGTGCTGCTCCGTTGACTGACACCCCTGTAAAGAAAGGCAGTTCAAATATATTCAACAGTTTAGTATAGTTCTTACAAAGCCCATGTTCATACTGTCTCTCTTTCTATCTGTCTGTCTGTCTATATATCTATCTTCCATTCAGTCATTTATCCACCAGACCATCTACCCATTCAGGCATCTGTCTCCCTATCTCTATTTTACCTTTGTTTCTACTCCCAGCATTTAGCACATGGCATACATATTGATTGACTTATCTACAAGGAATCTAAAGATACATTACAGGCATAGTGAAGATGCACGAAGCAGGAGGAAGTAAAGTGTCATTTATAAGGAACAACATGAAGGTCAGCTGGAAGGACCAAAAAATATGGGAAATGAAGTAATGGATAATCAGTTTGGAAAAGTAAATGAAAGTGAGGTTGAGAAGGGCTTTGCAAGTCAAACAGAGGAGCTAAGGTTTGAACCCAGATATACCGGGAAGCCAGTGGAGTTTATTGGTTAGAGGAAAGACCTGGTCAGAATTAACATTCTGGAAACTCACATTGATAGTTATGTGCAGAGTGGTTTATAGAAGGAAGAAATTTAAGGCAAGGAGATCAATTAAGAGGTCAATAGAGTAGGCCATACAAGATTTGTTGAGGGCCTAATCAGAATATCATGCTGAGTGAGAACAAGGTGGATAGCAGAAATGTTATGGAAATAGAAATGTTAAAATTTGGTAGCTGCCTGGATTGTTGAGTGAGCAGAAGTGAGGTTTCATAGGCCTATCTCTGACATATACTGGCTGTGTGACCCTGCACACGTCAACTAACCTGTCAGTGCTCATGGCAACTACCTAAATTGAAAAATTGCAGAGAAAGGGCCGATTGGCATTGGTAGGAGGAATTTTTTCACCAGGGAGTGCACTATGCTCATTAAATATTGTCTAGTTTCTATCCTTCAGGCCCTAATAAACCAATACTTTTTGAGCCTAGAAAAAAAGTTCATCATCTTCACATTCTTAGGTTAAACTCTTGCAACATAAAGTGAAAATAAAACAAGAGAGAAATGACCCTTCAACAATAAAAAAAAAAAAACACTTGCAAAGTCTTTTTGAGATAAAGGGCAGAATATAAATGAGGGAGAACTTACCCAATCACAAAGACAAACAACCCCACCCAGCTTCCTTCTCCATCAGAACTGAACTCAGGTCATCCCTCACTTCAGATCTCATTTTTCTAAAAAATATTTTTTATGGCCAGCGAAAGAATAATACATCTTTGTATGAGATCTTTATGTGTTATTTGAATAGTATCCTAAGGCAAAACACTTGATGAATCTTCTTGCAAAATCAGCCTAATTTTAAGAATTCTTATAAGATGCTGGCATTGCAGTATGAATGCAAATATACCTTTCAAGTACAGATATCTTTGGGTTTGTCAGTCTCAGGGTTAAGTTCCACCCCCAAAACTCACGCTTTCTGAATAATTTTGTTATGGAGAAAATCTTAGGATACTGGTTATGGCAGCATCATTATATTCACATTTATCCTTTGTTACATTCATTTCCCTTATCCAAGCAACTGCTTTGCCTAGGACAGAACATTCCTAAGTTTTGATAACAAGTACCATGTGTGTTTGTATGTGAGGGGAAGGGACAAAGGTGGAAGGTAGGAAAAGGAAAAAGGAAATCCGAAAGCAGCTTTCTCAAAATGTGTGGTAAGAAACTCTGACACATCCCAAGTGCATTCATTCATTTATTTGATTAATTGTATGTTATGTATTAATAGGCATTAAAACAATAACTTTATGGAAAAAATATTCTACCAAAATTTTGTTTGAACTGAAGTATTCGGGGAAGCTAGGTAGCACAGTCAGTGGAGCACAGGCCCTGGAGTCAGGAGGACCTCACTTTAGATCCAGCCTCAGATCAAGATCCACTTGACACATGTAATAGCTGTGTGACCTTGGGTAAGTCACTCAACCCCAATTGCCCTGCCCCCCCAAAAAAAAACCAAAAATATAAACTGAAGTATACTACCATTGTGGAAAAGCTTGAAAAACAGTACTCTTGAAAGATCTAAGTGTAAATGCCAGTATAATTCTAATATTTGCTCTAGAGGTTGCCATATCTATAACTAACTAATACAGAAGTTTTGTGAATTTCTCTACCTGGCCAAAGGTATCTGACTTTCTTTACCTCCCAGGCAGTCAGCTCAGTGCCTAGCACTTATGAAACACTTAATGAATCCTTGTTGTCTAACTAAATGACTGACTAGTGATATGGCACTTCACAAACTATTTGAGAGTTTGGCAAATTTTGGAACTTGGGGAGTTATGAGGCAGAGTAGTAAAATGGAAAGAGTTAGGATCTGGGGTTGAATCGTGGCTCTGCTATTATTACATATGTGACCATGGGAAAATCATTTAACTTTTCTGGATATAAATTTTTCCATGTACAAAATGTGAAGATACCTAGAGTACTTTCTTAAAGAATAGTACTTGCCTGATTTGCATCCCCTCTGGCACCAAGTTCCTTTGATTTGACAGAAGTATTCTGGGGAAAAACAGGAACACTTTGCCCAGCCCACATTTACCAGAGATGTTTTTCCCATCATTCCACAGCTTCTTCTATTTCTCTTGAATTCATAAAGCTAAAAGAACACAAGCATCTGCCTAGAGTAAATACACTGACTTTGTTTCTCTCAAGCTCAAATTTCAGTAAACATTGATTGAAAAATAAATTAGTAAAAAGGTAGACTCTATAAAATTGCTGTTTGGTGGTCAGGCTAGACAGAGAATAATTTTGATGTTGCTGTGTCAGTTAGACACTGGGCATATCTATGCTAATCATTTTTGCTTGGTAGAATTTCTAACTGCTTGTAGTGGACAAGTCAGGTGCAGCCTCCTATACAAAGCCTTTCAAAATCTCCCTCATTTTGGGTGCTTACTCACTCCTACCTAAGGTCCTGTTGCCTTCCACAAGTAGAATATATAGCTCTTGAGAGCAGGTACTATTTCAAACACGTGTATGGCAAGACTTTTGTTTTCACTGATGTAGGGAATTCCTGATGTGGGAGGTTTCTCCCCTAGTTAATTTTGTACAATGCGTATTATCAGAGTGTTGCCTTTGTCACTTGACCTTTCAGTCAAGTAATTTGCCCAGGATCACATAGCCAGTTTGTGTCAGATGAAGGACTTAAGTCCATTTCTCTATCCACTATGCCATCCATGGTCACTATTTGCCTTGCATCTAGTCTGTGCCTAACAAATATCTGTGAAGCCAATTTTAAATTATCCTAGGTCACTAAGTCATCCTATGCCTCTGGGAAGGAAAATATACCAATACTTCTAAAGGAAATTGGATGCTTATTAGAAGCAGGCTGAACCTTATAGATGACTAATGAGAGCTACAGAAAACCTACTTTGTAAACTCCTTGAAGGCAGAGATTGTCTTTTGTGTCTTTTTGTAACCCTAGCACTTAGCACAGTACTTGGCAAATAGTAGGTGCTTAATAAGTGTTTATTGATTGATTGTAAACCTATGGCTTGCAAGGCCAAAATACAGGCACTGCAAAGTTATAGCAAAAACCAGTATACTAGTTATGGGGTATTTGAATGAAGCCATGGAGAAATGACACCAAAAGAGATTTAAGAAGTCTCCTTGAAATTGGGGTTTTATTCTGAGATTTCATTGCTTAATTCAACCAAACAACAAGGTTTGAAACTAATACAAAAAGCAAGTCAACACTTGGAATATTCTGATTATAAGGTGTTCATCTCTATCACATATTCACGTGTCTATATCCATATACTTGACAATTTAATTATGTTCATGCTCACCACTTGAACGTTGTATTGACTAGGCACAAAGGTTAAAAAGTGTATCTAGCCTTTCAAAAAACAACCCATCAGAGTAAGAGAAGGCAATTATTATTATTGCCTGCCAGTTATCTAAGTTAAACCATCCATATAAATATTTACCTAGGAGAAAGTGATAGATCGCCTCTTTGTTAAATTGAGAAGGTTCAAAGGAGGCAGGGTTTTTTTTTTGGGGGGGGGGGTTTATGTGTGTGTGTGTGCATTTTGCAAAAGACCATCCTGCTGTTTTATGTACACAGGCAATACTACTCATTTTTGTAATCAAACTCAAGTACACAATTGGTCTAAGCCTGACTGAATTCATGAAATCACCAGACATCTAGAAGTTTCCATTTGACGAATGTTGTGTAGCCAATGCATCCATCTGGTGGCATATGGGGATAGTGTAAAAAAAATAAAGCAACATCCACATAAGTCACAAACCGGTGACTAGAACACTTTGTCTTTTTATGGGAGCAATCAGAACATTGAATACATTGCTAGGGAATAAAGATGATTGGTAGCACTATAGCAGTTAGATATGTATGTGTTTTTTAATCTTGTTACTATGGAAACAGTAATCTAATTGGAATGGGTGGAGAAAGGTGATGTCCTTATGTCCCATATTTAATGTCATGTGTGCTTTTCTATGGTCACTGAAACAAAGACTTTCTGAATACAATTACTTTTTGAAAGTAAATTGCCCTCATCAACAATCATTATTATCATTGACAAATAACAATAATAATAGTAATTTGCACCTTCCTAGAACATTTCATCTTAACATATCATAGTGCTGTATAAGTATTGCCTAAGCTTTTAATTGCCTCTCTTGCTTATAATGTGCAACCATTATAATAATACTCAGGTGTCAAGTCGACCAAAACCTGTCTGCATATTCATCCAAAACCACATCTTGTTGAGAAGCAGTACATTTGCTGGACAATTTCCAATAATATTTCTTTCTTTGCCTCTTTTTAAAATTTCTTCTTCTGTGATTTGGAATGTTTATCTGAGACATAGAATCACAGCATCATAGAATGAATGAATGAATGAATCATTTATTAAGTACTTAGGTTGTGAAAATCATCATGCTAACTGCTAGGGATACAAAATGAAAGGTAAGACAGTCCCTGCTCTCAACTAGAATTAGAAGGGACCTTGTTTATATTATCTAATGAAATGCCCTCATACTAAAGATCAGAAAATTTAGGCCCATAGGGATGAAAGGCTACTTCAACTAAGTTTTGAAGGATTTCAAGGACTTTTCTTTTTTGCAAGCAATAAACAAATCATTTTTGAGAGGAAATTGTATGTAAGTATCTGCTGTAATTAAGGTGGCAGAATACAAAAATAAAGAAGCTGTGATCTTTGACCACAAGGTACATTACCAAAAAATGTACATAGTTGGGAACATACTTCACTAAAACTTACAGAAAAATAAGAGTTAAGGAGGCAACTAGGTGGCGCAGTGAGCAGAGCACTGGCCCTGAAGTCAGGAGGACCTAAGTTCAAATTCGGGCTCAGACACTTGACACACTTACTATCTGTGTGACCTTGGGCAAGTCATTTAACCCCAATTGCCCTGCCTTCTCCCCTGCATAAAAAGAAAAAAAAAAAAGAAGTTATGTAACAATTTAGTACAACACTATAAGTGATATCAAAAGGTAGGACAAGATTAATCGTCAAATGAATACCCCAGACAATTTCATAGGAATTGAGAGAAAAAAGTGATCGTTGTGAGCTCAAGACATCTAGGAAGGCTACTTTGAGGAGGGAGAATCTGGAAATTAAAGGACATGTAGAATTTGCCAAGATGGAAATATCAGCCATGGATTATTTCATATAAAACCCTTTACCCTTTCAAATATCAAATGAGAGAGAAATTATTAGATGAAATTCAGCATATTTTTCACAATTACAGCCCACTTTCAATTTCTCATCATAAGGAAGTATAGAGGAAGACAAAGCAATATGAATGTCACAGCTGTTTTCCAAACCCATTTTTGCTATCTTCTTCATCAAAACTACCCTCTGTTGGAGGGTAACATCACCTCATGCCTGAGCTATGGCAATTACTTTCTGGTTGTACTCCCTGCCTCCTCTCTGCCCTGTATAAGCCACCCTTCATTCGGCTGTCAAAATGATACTCCTTAAAGGAAAACCTGACCTTGTCACTTTCTTAATCAATAAAATCTAGTGTCTCTATTAGCTCCAGGATCAAATATAAAATTCTTTCCATAACTTTTAAAACCCTTCATAACCTGCTTCTTTTTTTACCTTTCCAGTCCCA